>CAWUFW010012530.1:0-536083 GCA_963921515.1 Calotriton arnoldi
ACATTGAATGCAATGTGCCGGCCGGAGGCACCGATCGGTCCATTGCAGTTCAACGCGTACAGGGGTACAACGCGTACCCGCACACATTGAATGCAATGGGCCGGCCGGAGGCACCGATCGGTCCATTGCAGTACAACGCGTACAGGGGTACAACGCGCACTCGCACACATTGAATGCAATGGGCCGGCCGGAGGCACCGATCGGTCCATTGCAGTACAACGCGCATAGGGGTACAACGCTGCACTCCGCACACATTGAATGTAATGGGCCGGCCGGAGGCACCGATCGGTCCATTGCAGTACAACGCGTACAGGGTACAACGCTGCACCGCACACATTGAATGCAATGGGCCGGCCGGAGGCACCGATCGGTCCATTGCAGTACAACGCGTACAGGGGTACAACGCTGCACTCGCACACATTGAATGCAATGGGCCGGCCGGAGGCACCGATCGGTCCATTGCAGTTCAACGCGTACAGGGGTACAACGCGGCATCCGCACACATTGAATGCAATGGGCCGGCCGGAGGCACCGATCGGTCCATTGCAGTACAACGCGTACAGGGGTACAACGCGTACCCGCACACATTGAATGCAATGGGCCGGGCCGGAGGCACCGATCGGTCCATTGCAGTACAACGCGTACAGGGGTACAACGCGTACCCGCACACATTGAATGCAATGGGCCGCCGGAGGCACTGATCGGTCCATTGCAGTTCAACGCGTACAGGGGTACAACGCGTACCCGCACACATTGAATGCAATGGGCCGGGCCGGAGGCACCGATCGGTCCATTGCAGTACAACGCGTACAGGGGTACAACGCGTACCCGCACACACTGAATGCAATGGGCCGGCCAGAGGCACCGATCGGTCCATTGCAGTACAACGCGTACAGGGGTACAACGCGTACCCGCACACATTGAATGCAATGGGCCGGCCGGAGGCACCGATCGGTCCATTGCAGTTCAACGCGTACAGGGGTACAACGCGTACCGCACACATTGAATGCAATGGGCGGCCGGGGCACCGATCGGTCCATTGCAGTACAACGCATCACTGTACATGTGACTGGCATATGTCAGCATGCCTGTCTCAGATGGACATATGCCAGCCACAGATAGCTCCCAGGGAGTGAGGGGCACACCTACATCACGACAGCCTGTCCAAACTTTATCATAAGGCATGTAAGGCTGCATTTCCTATTGTGTGTATGTTGGTGTACATGTTGTCCTGTGGGTGTCACCTGTGGGCAGCCACCCCCAGGCTGTGCACGTGTTCATGGGGACAGGATCCTGGGTGTTACGTGTGCATGACCACTGTGATGTGCAACTGTTCATATCTGTGCATGTGCCATGGTCACATTTCACGGTGGTGTATGTGTATGTCATGTCACATACCCCGTGAGTCCCATGTGGGACGGTATGTTTGAGCCAGGGTGTCCCAGTGGCACAATAGTGATGGTCCTCCACAGTCTTTGTGCATGTAGTGTTTACAATGTCTCTGATTACATGTGCACAATGGGAGACAGTCTCCACATCCAGGTTGTGTGTGCATGGACTTTGATGTTGTGCGTGTGTGTGTCACAGACGTCCATGTCTGTCCTGCCGTGCAAGTGGGGCCACTACCTGTGGGGGTCATAGTTGTTTTGCTGTGGTGTATACATGATACTCCATGTAATGCCAGTGTCCATGTGGCAATACAGGGTCCCTGGGAATGTACCTGTCGTTGAGCTGTGGTGCCTGGGGCACATCTGTCCTCACATGTCACTGTGGGGGTTATTGTGACACGGCAGCAGGAGATGGGAACTGTGACACGGCCTCATGATATCCAATGGGCCAACCTGGGACTAATTGATGCCACCTGTTGGACCGTGTTGACAGATGTTGGCCATGTATGTACCATACATGTCCTTCCGGAACTGCACACTTCATGTAGTTGTGCCTCATAATGATGTATGTTGGGATCTTGAGTGTGTTCAATGCCGCATATGTGGGGTGACTGACAATCTTGCTTACTTCTCCTCTGCACTGCAGGGCTCCTGCTGTCCATCGACCATTCCCAGACCTGGCAACGATGGTGGAACGGGACAGCATCCGACGGTACCGCTTCACCAGGCAGCTGATTGAGGATTTGGCAGTGCAGTTGTCCCCACATTTGCAGCCTGGCCGGCCGTATCCTACAGCGCTGACCCCCAAGGTGAAGGTGAAGGTGATGGCAGCCCTACACTTCTTTGCCACCGGTACCTTCCAACATACTGTGGCGACTGCTGGTGGGATGTCACAGACCATGTTGAGCCGTGTGCTCCGCGATGTTTTGGCGGCAATGTTGCTATTCCTGAACCGGCACATCTATTTCCCTAGACTGCGACGACTCACTGACGTGAAGAGTGACTTTTATGCCCTGGGGAGGATGCCGCATGTCATTGGCTCCATTGATGGGACACATGTGGCTTTGGTACCACCACAGGCCCAGGAGCAGGCCTACAGGAACCGCAAGCACTACCATTCGGTCAATGCACTGGTGGTGTGTCTTGCAGACATGACCATCACACACGTGTGTGCCCGTTTCCCTGGTTCAGCACACGATGCCTTTGTGATGAGGAGTAGTCGCATCCCCAGGATGATGGCACAGATGCAGAACCAGCGTGCCTGGCTTGTCGGTGTGTACTGACTTTGTGCCATTGTGTGTGATCTGATCTGTAGTATTCCGCCCACTTTTCCAAGTCAGCTAATGTGCACTTGTCTGTCCGTAGGTGACTCGGGATACCCCAACATGCCGTGGTTGCTGACACCCCTCAGGAACCCTGTGACACCAGCCCAGATGCGCTACAATGAGGCACATGGTCGGACCAGGAGAGTGATTGAGCGGACATTTGGTCTCCTGAAGAGCCGCTTCCGCTGCCTGGACAAGACCGGAGGGTCCCTCCCATATGCCCCTGCGAAAGTGTGCAAGATTATCATCGTCTGCTGCATGCTCCACAACCTGGCAGTGCGGAAGGAGTTGCCTCTCATCCAGGATGACAATGACCAACATCCGCCACCTGTGGAGGATCCTGGCCTGGACCACGATGCCAGTGACGATGATGATGATGATGATGATGGTGATGTCCGCACACAGCTCATCACCAACATCTTTAGCTGAATGTGAGTATCCTGAGGTGTCATGTCAATGATGTGAGTTGGCATGATGTGTGGGTGGTGCTCTGGTGCTGTTGGAGTGTGTCCATGGGCTACTTGACTGGATGTGTGTTGCGATGTGTGCTAACAGGTGGGCTGTACTCCCCAACAGTGTTGACATGCTAACTTGGTTCTGGGTGGGTATCTTGTAACATGTATTGTGCATGAGTTTTGCTGTTCTGTCCTGTACTCCATTGCTTTTGACTGTGTGTCATTTCTGTCCTTCACAGGGTACTTTCAGATTCGTTTGGTCAACTGTGTCCACCGACGACGTGATTGTACTTCCAGGGTGGTAGCTGTTGTGTCCCTACAGGTGATGTGCGCCACACCCATGGACTTCCTTCCGTCTACAGTTGTTGACTGTGTGCCCGCTGCCAGGTGGGATTACCTTGCATCTGTAGTGGTTACGACATGTTGCAACTGTGTAATAAACCTGTGCTTCACTTTGTGATGTGCGTTGTCTGTGGTCACACATTTGAGTGCCATTTGCTTACTGCACCTGTGGGCTACTTGACTACAACTGGGAATGGGTGTGGTGTCTGTGCATTGCACCGTCTTCCCTGGCAACATCAGTGTAGGCAATGAGTCAGATGGCCTAGGTGTGTATGTGTTGTGTAGCCCTGGTGGTGTGTCTCCCTCATATGTGTCACGTTGCCTTTACTCACATGCCTGTGTTGTCCTTGCTGTTGCAGTTCGCATACACAGTGTAATTTTGCAGTTCATCATCCCCATAACAGCACCCACGTTGGAATCACGACAGAGGCAAGTATGGTGTATTAGTGTGTTTATTGTGATACATTTGTGTTAATAGTGCATAGGATGGGTAGTGCTGTACATAAATCTTGCAATCCGAAGTTCCTAGGTGAATTGAGAGTCCTGGTAGACAGGATCCCCAGTATCGGGGCCACAGTTGTCTGACACATTGGTCCAACTTGTACTCCCATGCAATGTGTGGGAGTAGTGTTGCCGTCAACAGGGTGAACAGTCTGTGCACAAAGGCGAACATCCAGAACAGGTTCAGGCTTCCTGGGAGTTGCGCTTGGCCATCGGCCTCTCACTTTTCCCTCCTCGGACGACCCCTCTTCTTGGGGGGGGGGGGCCCTCAAGTACAGGCTGCTGCGGTGCAGGGGACTCTCCGCCAGAGTCCTCCTCCCTCCCTGTGTCAGTTGCAGTTTGTTCGGTACCAGATGTTGTTGGCACACAGGGAGGTGTGGACTGGTTGCTGTTCATCTGGCGGAGGCATTGTAAAATGTCCCTGTGCACCGCCGTCATCTCATGCAGTGCATCCCACTTGGACTCCACGCGGGACATGTGTGAGTCCACGTGGGACATGTGTGACTCCACATGGGACATGTGGGAGTCCAAGCGGGCATGATGGGCAGCCTGCTGCTGTTTCATGTCTCTGAGGAGCCCCACTACCTGGCTGAGGTCTCCGGTGCTGGACTGGTACGCATCAGCTATGCGTACCAGTTGTGGGTCATCATGCACACCAGCAACGTCTGCAAGCAGCGACCTCTGTCTCCCACCCCTCCCACCACCCCTGCTGACATGTGCAGTGTGTGCAGTGGCACGCACAGATAACCCTGGTCCACCTTGGGGGTTGGTGGTGGTGGTGGTGTCCATGGCCCCAGGTTGGTCCAGGGTCCTTGTGCTGGTGTTGCTCCTTGTTCTGTCCATGTCGGCAGGGATGGTATTTGTGGTGACAGTCGTTGGAGGGGTGGGTGCAGGGGGTGCAGCTGGTGGTCCTGCTGGTGCTGCATGTTGACTTGCACCGGATGTGCCAGGTTGGTCTTCATCGTCCGAGGAGGACAGAGGCTGTACGACGCCAGTGAGCTCCGCATCCTCTTGAGCCTGGGACTGGGACTCCTCAGCATCTGCTGCTGTGTCCCCATCATCACCTGTTTTTGGGAGACACAAACAATGTATGTTATGTTTCTGCAGGCATCAATGGTTGACACACATGACAGTTGTGACTGTGCCTCTGGGTGCGGGCCTGTACATTGCATTGTCCCAAGTCGTCACAGTCAGGGGTTGATATTGGTGTGGCACATTGTCCTGCATTATTTGGGCATTTCTATGTATTTTCTGGGGTGTGAACATGGTCTGCATTGGTTGTGTTTGGTTGACAGCCGGCCCTCCTTCACACCCACCCAGCCAGTCAGTTATCCCACCATGGAACGTGCTTGCATTGTAGGGAGTGTAAGTTGTCTCTCAGGATGTCAGTCAGTGGTGTCCTGCTGTTTGTTGGTGCACAGTTGGCAGCAGGGCCTTGTGCTCCCCACAGCAGTAGCCAGTGTCAGCCATCTTGTGAGTCCTTCTCCACTCCCTGTGATGTGAGCATGGTTCAGGGTGGTGTTGATGGGACAGTTGTGGGGGTGAGCTATGTCTGTGACTACGACTCCCATCATGCTATTGCCTCCACCCCACTTCCCAGCATTCCCATACTTACTTGCTTTTGTGGGGAGTTCAGTGTGTGTGGGTGTGAGAGCAATGGCAAGATGGCTGACAGTGGTGTCCTGCGGTTGGTTGGTGTGCAGTACCCAGCATGCCCTTGTGCTCCCCACGACACAGCAACAGTGTCAGACATCTTTGATGGGCCTTTCCACTCTCTGTGGGATGTGCATGCGTGAGTGTGAGCTTGCTGGGCCATGTGGTGGGGGATGTAGAGCTGTGACTACGACTCCCATCATGCTATTGCCTCCTCCCCCCTTCCCAGCATGCCCATGCTTCCTTCCTTTTGACTCTGCTTCCCTGAGGGGTGGGCTGGCTGTGCTGACAGGATGGCTGTGAGTGTTGTCCTGGCAGTTGTTTGGCTAGAAGTCCCAAGAGTGTCCCTGTGCTTCACACAACATAACCCAGGGTGGTGGTTCTTTGTGGGATCTTGTGTTAGGATGGGGGCATTGCATTCTACCAGGTGGGTTCTGTGGAGTTTGTGTTGGGGTGTGTGTGAGGGGTGGTGCTTGTGACTATGGTCAGTGCTGCAAGTCCTCCTTCCCACCCAGCTAGCCAGATATCCCACCATGGAACGTGCTTGCATTGCAGGGAGTGGAAGTTGTTTCTCAGGATGTCAGTCAGTGGTGTCCTGCTGTTTGTTGGTGCACAGTTGGCAGCAGGGCCTTGTGCTCCCCACAGCAGTAGCCAGTGTCAGCCATCTTGTGAGTCCTTCTCCACTCCCTGTGATGTGAGCATGGTTCAGGGTGGTGTTGATGGGACAGTTGTGGGGGTGAGCTATGTCTGTGACTACGACTCCCATCATGCTATTGCCTCCACCCCACTTCCCAGCATTCCCATACTTACTTGCTTTTGTGGGGAGTTCAGTGTGTGTGGGTGTGAGAGCAATGGCAAGATGGCTGACAGTGGTGTCCTGCTGTTGGTTGGTGTGCAGTACCCAGCATGCCCTTGTGCTCCCCACGACACAGCAACAGTGTCAGACATCTTTGATGGGCCTTTCCACTCTCTGTGGGATGTGCATGCGTGAGTGTGAGCTTGCTGGGCCATGTGGTGGGGGATGTAGAGCTGTGACTACGACTCCCATCATGCTATTGCCTCCACCCCCCTTCCCAGCATGCCCATGCTTCCTTCCTTTTGACTCTGCTTCCCTGTGGGGTGGGCTGGCTGTGCTGACAGGATGGCTGGGAGTGTTGTCCTGGCAGTTGTTTGGCTACAAGTCCCAAGAGTGTCCCTGTGCTTCACACAACATAACCCAGGGTGGTGGTTCTTTGTGGGATCTTGTGTTAGGATGGGGGCATTGCATTCTACCAGGTGGGTTCTGTGGAGTTTGTGTTGGGGTGTGTGTGAGGGGAGGCGCTTGTGACTATGGTCAGTGCTGCAAGTCCTCCTTCCCACCCAGCTAGCCAGATATCCCACCATGGAACGTGCTTGCATTGCAGGGAGTGGAAGTTGTCTCTCAGGATGTCAGTCAGTGGTGTCCTGCTGTTTGTTGGTGCACAGTTGGCAGCAGGGCCTTGTGCTCCCCACAGCAGTAGCCAGTGTCAGCCATCTTGTGAGTCCTTCTCCACTCCCTGTGATGTGAGCATGGTTCAGGGTGGTGTTGATGGGACAGTTGTGGGGGTGAGCTATGTCTGTGACTACGACTCCCATCATGCTATTGCCTCCACCCCACTTCCCAGCATTCCCATACTTACTTGCTTTTGTGGGGAGTTCAGTGTGTGTGGGTGTGAGAGCAATGGCAAGATGGCTGACAGTGGTGTCCTGCTGTTGGTTGGTGTGCAGTACCCAGCATGCCCTTGTGCTCCCCACGACACAGCAACAGTGTCAGACATCTTTGATGGGCCTTTCCACTCTCTGTGGGATGTGCATGCGTGAGTGTGAGCTTGCTGGGCCATGTGGTGGGGGATGTAGAGCTGTGACTACGACTCCCATCATGCTATTGCCTCCACCCCCTTCCCAGCATGCCCATGCTTCCTTCCTTTTGACTCTGCTTCCCTGTGGGGTGGGCTGGCTGTGCTGACAGGATGGCTGGGAGTGTTGTCCTGGCAGTTGTTTGGCTACAAGTCCCAAGAGTGTCCCTGTGCTTCACACAACATAACCCAGGGTGGTGGTTCTTTGTGGGATCTTGTGTTAGGATGGGGGCATTGCATTCTACCAGGTGGGTTCTGTGGAGTTTGTGTTGGGGTGTGTGTGAGGGGAGGTGCTTGTGACTATGGTCAGTGCTGCAAGTCCTCCTTCCCACCCAGCTAGCCAGATATCCCACCATGGAACGTGCTTGCATTACAGGGAGTGGAAGTTGTCTCTCAGGATGTCAGTCAGTGGTGTCCTGCTGCTTGTTGGTGCACAGTTGCCAGCAGGGCCTTGTGCTCCCACAGCAGTAGCCAGTGTCAGCCATCTTGTGAGTCCTTCTCCACTCCCTGTGATGTGAGCATGGTTCAGGGTGGTGTTGATGGGACAGTTGTGGGGGGCAATATGTGTGACTGCGACTCCCATGATGCTATTGGCTACACTGACTTGGCCAGCATACACAGAATTCCTTCCTTTGAGTGGTCTTCACTGTGTGTTGGTGTTGTTGTGGTGGCTACATGTCTGGATGTGTTTGTTAGTTCTATTTGTGCCACTGCCTAGCTGTAGTTGTAGTTGTGTTTGTACATGTGTTGGCACAGTTGGATGTGACTTTTTTGATGGCATGTGTTGTGTTTATCTGACTGACATACACATTTTGGGATGATTCTGTTCTGGTTGCTGTGTAATTGCTATGAGTGCATGGTTTGACTCTCCCTTGACAGTGATGTGTGTGTTTTGTGGCAGTATATTGTGTACATTTGTTGTGTACTCACCAGGCTCTGGGATGTCCTCTAGTCCATATACGCTCACTGGCGGAAGGATGGCCCGCACCTTCTCCTCCCAGGGCCTGAGGTATATTGGCTTGGCAGGAGGGCCACTGCCGGTGTATTGGCTGTTGATGTAGTCTTTCTTGAGCAGGTCCCGCACCCTCCTGCGCACGTCATACCACCTGTTCTGGATGTCGCTCTTTGTGCGCCGACATGGTGATTGTGCGTTCACTCTGTTGATGATCCTCTCCCACATCTTGGTTTTCTGGGAGATGGGGGTCTGTTGGACCAGTGTGCCAAACAGCTGTGGCTCTACCCTGAGGATCTCGTCTACCATGACTTCCAATTCACTATCTAGGAACTTGGGATTCTTCTTGGGGGCATGGTGATGGGTGGTGATGGTGAGTGATGTGTGTGTTGGTGTGCAGGTGAGTGTGTGTGAGTGTGTGTTTTGCTGGGTGTATGTGAGGTAGGTATTTGTTGGTGTGCTGATGGTGTGTGGCTTGTGTGAGGGATGAGCTGTGGGTGTGTGGTTGCTTTCTCTTGGGTGCTGGCAGTGGAATGGCATTTGCAAAGGCTCATGGTTGTGATTTGTGTCCTTTATATAGGTGGAGTTGTGGGTGTGTCTTTGTTCTCTGTCCCCACCCCCCAGTATTTATTGGCTTGGTAATTGCTTGTTTGGCCTTTTTTTGGGTGATTTTTCCTTTGTGCTGTTTGTGTATGTTGGAAACGTTCTTGTGACCGAGTCGGACCCTGCATTTGTCTCGTACGGTGTTCTCCGTTTCGTTCACGCTGTGTTTGTGCAGTTTTCTATGCTGCGTACGCGTCGGTCGCGGTGTTTTGTGTTGCTTCGGCTCGGTTTTGTATGCGTGTCGGTCGTGACGGCTTGGCCTCCGTCCGACTCGCTCGTGGTTTTCGCGCCTTGCATCGTACTTTGCGGTTTGGAGTTCGCGTGTACGTTTCGGTCGGATTTGTTCCGGGTGCGTGTCGGTCAGTTGGATTCGCGTGTTTTTCCGGCCGGATTGCTGTTTTCCTTGCGGCTCGGTCGGTCGACTTGGTTTCGGTACGTGTCGGTCGGATTTTTCACGCCTTGCATCGTACTTGGCATGTCGGGCGCCACGGGTACGTGTCGGTCGGTATTATTTCCGGATCCGAGTCAGTCGGTGCTTTTTCCGGCCCGAATCGGAATCGACCCCATAGTGTGCAAACATTGGGTATACAAGGGTGGATATTCCAACTAAATACTGACTCTGGTATGTTACCTTTCCAATGAATCATTTACATAGACTTACATTTACAATGCATTTTTCTTTTATCGCATGTCCGTTTCCCAGTTAGTCACTTGTTGCAACAACGTCCTGTTTCCCTCTCCACATACAGTGTAGATAGCTCACTGTGGCCTTCCATTCCCACTTTGAAAGCAGATTTCAATAAGCTAAGCAGGCTCAAAGCATTATTGTTTCAACAATAAGTGTATCTCACGTCTGCCCACAAGACCTTCAAATTGCAGGTGGCTAGAACTACTGTTGCAATACAGTCTTTGTTGAATACAAATCTTCTGCTGCATTTCAGTAAATGGATACATCAAATATTTAATGCTTCTGATACCACGAGTGTAGCAATTTTTTTTAAACTTGCCTCTGGCCTCGTCACTCATTTCTAAACTATCTTTGGAGTAATTACGGCCTTTATCCAATCCATTTTTTCAGCATGTTCAGTGGGTTCCCGGTGCTGCTGATCCTCATTTGCCGCATTCTCATCCTGTTACTGCTGTTCTGTAATGGATGGCCCTTCTATGGCCGCCCCTGACCTGGCATCGCTCCAGCACTACCGTGAGTGTATGGTTCAGCTCTTTGGTATGATTCCACTGCAGGCGTTGGATGTGAATTGGTGTTTAAACTTCCGCCTTGCTTACTTCACCTGTGTGCAACCTGTATCTCATTGCATCTGGTGCCCCTTTCAATGGACACTAGACATATGCCTGCCTCTACAGACGCCCGCTGCCCTGGATCTCGAGCTGCTGAAGGGTCCCTTAGTGGCCCTTTATCAGGACTGTTCCTTGGGTTTGCGACCTCTGCAAAATCCTGGTCTGGAGCAAATGACCAACGGGAGTTCCTGTGCATCGGCACAGCGATTGCTGGATCAGAGTTTTGTTGAAGTCAACGCAGGTTACCTGGTGATGGTGTCTGCATTCGTTGGAGCTGACGATCATGTCAGCAGACTTGTCCATCTACATGGAGTCGGACCCGATCATGCAGTCCTTTGCTTCTGCTTTGGCTGATTACATACTTGATCCCTGCAACACGCATTGGATATTTTTTCTCTTTTTTCCAAATTTTCATTTGTTAGATCCTCATAATAATTATAATCTTGGTGAGATCTTTGAGTTTGTTTATCTTTAAATTTATGTTACCTCTTTACATGCTTCCTTCCTGACGAAGGGGAGGGTGTCATGTCTTCTGTACAGGGCCCATTATCATATTCCCATTGTTAGTACAGCTGTGCATGACAGACCCCATTAGCTTTGCACAAGTTACTATATAAACACATTTGCTTCCGTGCCATATTATATTTTCACACAGAACCTGCAGTTGTTTTCTCATTCTGTTCTTTTCTGGGATTTAGTCTGAACAGCAGACAAGGTCAAACAACAATGTCCCTTGTTATTTTGTTCTGGGCAGGCACTCACACCTAGATACAACAAAGAAATGCAGCTGTTGTTCATGAACTTGTAAACCTTGTCATATTGGTATGCATAGCAATGTAACACAGAGAGCGAGACCGATATTTTGTGAGAGAAGATCACAGCTGTATCTAGAATATGTAGAACATCCATCTGTGTATGCTAAGGTATGGGCTCCGCTGCTAAACCCAGAGATCTTTGCTGTGTAATCAGTTTGCTTCTGTAGAAGGGGAGAGGGGTTAGGCTATTCTGTCTTATAATATGACAGGGCTTTTCATAATATACGGTTTATTGACAACGCTGATGGTATAGTTGCTAGGCAGTTGTTTTCTGATTGTGGCACGTATACTGCATTTTAGAGCACAATAGTTTAAATAAACATTTTCAAACTTCCTTCATGTCTCTGTCATATCTTATTGTTGACGAGTATGAGTGAGTGTGCGAAAGGGAGTATCCTGTCACTGCGATCCCTGAGAAGGTCCGGAGTGTTGTTGTTCTGGGGTGTCAATTCACTTGTCTCTCTGGATATGAGTAGGAGGGCAAGAGAGACACTAAAGCTAGTCGGACTCTGCCTCATGGTACTGAGCTGATATGGTGACTATCTCCTAATGTTCTATGGTCCCAAGCATAGTTCTGTTCCTGAGCAGAATCCCTGCAACACCCTCATCCTCCAAAATATGCACTTTCCCCAATGTTTGTTAGGCTGGAGTTAGAGTAGTAAATCTGATGCGCTCCATTAATAGATTCTCCTTAATGATTGTTATTTTAGAGTTTGAATAGTGTATTCGACCCTCTTGCACTGAATTGTAGTTAGAATGGTGCATTTGAATTCTTTTTTTTTTTAATGGTTTTGGATTAGAGTTGATTTACCACTGTTATTGTGATTTATTTTGAGATATTTAGAGTATATTTCATTAAAAATGTATATATTTTAAATTAATTACATTTTATTATTTTTCTATTGTATTGCTTTAGATGTTTTAGATTTTTGTAATGTTTTAGTATTTAAAAAACATTTAGAGGTAGTTGATATTTTTGTACTCTGCCTTATATATCTATTGTGTTAATATTTTCGTAGGTCCCTTGCTAGCTGCACCACTGGATTCAAGCTAATCTGGCTCATGAGGAGTGATACCATGAAACAGGTCCCAAGATGCTTGTTTCCAGTCCAGGGAGGACCAGGCTTGGCAGTTCGGGCTGATCTGTACCCATGGGGAGCAGGGTCAAGACTGATTTGCATATGGCTGGGTCCAAACTGGGGTGACATTGCGAGCAAAATAACAATGGATTAAACCCAGATCTCTGACTGGGGGTGAATGTTTGAAAAGTTTCAACACTCCGTCCATCATTTTATTTTGTGACGTTGTGACATGCTGGTTATCCCTGCATAATAGTGACTCATCCAGAACAAATTTGTGGGTATTCTTGGTGCAATGTTGGATATTCCTTCTTAATGGCAGCCCATCCCTGACATTGTAGGCATTTTTGGTGGGAAGTAGGCTATGCCCTCATTATAGTAGCAGAACAGCAACATATTTATGCACATTCTTGAAGATCTGCCAGCTATCCCTGTATTATTTTATAGTGGCAAATGAATCAAATATATCTGGATATTCATGACAGCATGCTGGCGATCCCTGCCTAATAGTGGCAAATCAGTAACACGTTTGTGGGTATCCCTGATGACATGCTGTCTAAACTTATATAATAATGTAGAGTCTCATTCATAAGATAGGATTGAGAATTTACTTGCAAAAGGGCTAGATGGAAAAATGAAAGATACAAAGAATATTTTGGAAAATGACAGATCACGTGAAGTAACATAACAAAATATTTAACTATATATAATACGTATATAGCATTATAGCCATTTTGTTAGAGAAATTATGTTGACTATGACTATTTTGCCACCATTATTTAATGTTTCTTTGGGAAGGGTGAGTCCAAATTCTTGCCTGGTACGCTATAAAAGCACTGGAATATTTTATTAGTGCCTCTCTCAAAATGATGGCCTCTGAGCTAATTTATGTGAAAACTGTGCTGTCAAATGCACCACCTGGATTTTTTTCAAATACACGCCATGGTGCTGTTTTTATACATCAGGGGTTCTGCCATCCTATATAAGGGATGCTGCTTTTTGTGCATTTGTGCAGCCTGGGTGCTGCTGCGTAAGCTACAAGCATTGCCTCTGATATAAGTGTGCAGCGTAATGTGCCTTAGTAATGCCATCTATCTAGAAGTCTTGTCATATTCAGAGTCCACAAGAATATGCACGGGTGCACTTGCATATATGACACTGTTTACCTGAAGCCATTGTGTACTTTACACTTTAATCACAAAAGGACCCTCACCTCTCAGTGCTATAGGGTCTGAAGATTGATATGTGATGGGCTAGATGTGAGAGACCTGACATCCCTCATGTGGGCTGTTCTCTTCTGCCACAAGTTTGCTGTTTCTGCACGTATTAAGGAAAATCCTAGACCTCACAGTGGAAGCCTCTCATGACTCCTATATGCAGGGGCGGCTCCTCCGTAATGGCGAGGGGCATCACCCCACTTCCAGCAAATGATAAATAAAACGATAATAAAGTACAAGTTACTTACCTTCAGTAACGCCTTGTCTGGTAGAGACATGATCTAGCCGCAGATTCCTTACCTTTCAACTTCCAGGCGTCGGACTGGATCTGGAAGATTTTTTATAGCAGTATCCCTGTGCGCCAATATATGGCGTTGGTCAACTCCGTGTGGCTTCGTAGGCGTCGGGTTCGTCGTTGTCATGACGTCTGCGTCATCTATATAGACGCCACCCGGGTGTGCTGACATCAGTACGTTTCACGACTTTCCACGCCAGGAGCATGGAGCAATAAAGTGACTGACCAAGGTTTAAAAAAAAAAAGAAACTAGGGCCCTGAAGGGGAACAGCCTTGACACTAAAACTAATCAGCAGTGCAGGGAGGATGGTGGGTCAGTAGGGAATCTGCGGCTAGATCATGTCTCTACCAGATGAGGTGTTACCAAAGGGAAGTAACTTGTCCATCTGATACAGACATCTAGCCGCAGATTCCTTACCTTTGAACAGATACCCAAGCAATACCATCCCCAGAGGAGGGACTGCGGAAAAGCTTCAAACCAAAAAATCCTGCAGGACAGAACGGCCAAAAAGGCCCTCCTTGCAGGCCTGGTTGTCCAGGCAGTAATGCTTGCCAAATGTGTGCAGGGATGCCCACGTGCCCGCCTGGCAGATGTCACGAACCGGGACACCACGCTGAAGGACCATGGTGGCTGCCTTCGCCCTGGTCTAATGGGCCCTAAGGCCTTCAAGAGGCTGTTTCTTTGCCAAGGCGTAACATATTTTTATGCAGAGGATGACCCAATGTGAAATGGTCCCCTTCTGTACAGCATGCCCCTTCTTTGCTCCAACATACCCCACAAAGAGTTGGTCGTCCATCCGGAACTCTTTAGTGCAATCAAGGTAGAACTACAATGCTCTTTTTGGGTCCAGATGGTGGAGACGCTCCTCTTCTTTTGTCATATGGCCCATGCAGGCCCATTGTCGTTTTCCCTATGTTAGCATGAGCACGTTGCAGACTGTCCTCTGCTTTGCGCACATTACTCTACAGACATATTTTGCTTTGTGCCACAATGGACTTTCACACAGAACACGCTGCTGTTTTTGTGTTCTGTTCTTTTCTGGGATTTAGTCTGAACAAGTAGACAAGGTCAAACAGCAATGCCCCTTGACATTCTGTTCTGGTCAGGCCCTATCACCTAGACAAAACACGCAAATGCAGCTGTTGTTTGGGAAAACTTACTTTTGTCATGTAGGTATGCACAGATAGGTAACACACACTTAGAGAGGGTCCTTTCCAGGAAAAAGATGTGACAGCGCCTGAGATGTAGAGCTTTCATCTGTGCATACTGAGGTACGGGTCTGCTGCTAACACCTACAGATCTTCTGATATATAATCATTTTGCTTCTGTAGAAGGGGAGGGAGGTTAGGTAATACTGTCGTATATAATGACAGCTCCATTTATGGTTTACGGACTACTTGCTATGCTAACCGTAATTGTGTTAGGAATTTTCCTACTTGTTGTGGCACGTATACTGCATACTAGAGCACAATAGTTAAAATAAACATTTTAAACTTTTCTTGTGTCTCTGTCAGAACTTATTGTTGACAAGTACGAGTGTGAGAGCTACATCTGTGTCCCGCAACCGCGATTTCTGGTCGGTAGGTTTTGTTCTGGGGTGTCTAATCACTTGTTCCTCTGTGAGTAGAAGGGCAAGTGAGACACTATAACTAGTTGGTCCCGGGTTCATGGGTACCCAGGTGGTAGGATGACTCAGTCCCTGCCTACCAAGGTTCCATAATCCCAAGCATAGTTCTGTGACTCTGTAGAGTGGATGCAACACTTTAGAGAGATGTGGAGCAGCATAGAAGGTGGGCAAGATGACAGATTGCCCTAAATGGAAGGGTGTCACTACCTTAGGCAAAAAAGAAGCCCTAGTGCAGAGCACTACTTTGTCCATGAAGACGGTCAGGTAAGGAGGCTGAGATGACAGAGCCTGCAATTCGCTCACCCTCGTGGCAGAAGTTATTGCCACTAAGAAGGCTGTTTTGATAGTAAGCCGGAGGGGGCAATTTTGCAGAGGTTGGAATGGTGCACACATCAAATCAGTGAGAACCAAGTTAAGGTCCCACTGGGGCATGATAAAAGGTGAAGGGGGAAACAAATGAGTAAGCCCCTTCAGGAATCTATATACAAGAGGAGATTTAAAAAGTGACCGTTGATCTGGCAACTTAAGTAAAGCAGAAAGAACCGAAAAGTAGCTCTTTAGAGTGCCCAAACCAGAGCCCTGCTGGGCTAAAGAGAGGATGAAAAGAAGAATGTCAGAAAGGGAGGAAGACAGAATGTTCTGTACAATATTTACAAAATTTCTGCCTTCAGCAGGCGTATACCGACTTTGTGGAGGGACGCCTGGCTGCCAAAATAACTTCACAGACTTCAGGAGGAAGGTCAAAAGCTGTAAACTGTCGCCGTTCAATCTCCACGCAAGGAGGCGAGGGTGACAGGTTTAGGTGGAGGACCCTCCCCTACTGCTGCACAGAAAATCCTCCTGAAGGGGCAGCCTGATCACAGGATCGATGCTCATTTGCAAAAGCTCGGGATACCCCACTCTCCGTGCCCAGTCGGGAGCCACAAGAATGACTTGTGCCCGGTCGCTCCTGATTTTCTTGAGCACTCTGGACAGGAGAGGTATGGGCGGAGAGGCATACAGGAGGTCAGTGCTCCACTCAAGATGAAAAGCGTCGCTGAGCGAGAGCCACCTTGGAAATCCAGCGCGCAAAACTGCTGACATTACGCGTTCTCTTTGGAGGCGAACAGATCCTTGCGCCACCTCCAGATGGAGACGCCACTCGTGATCCGCTAGGCACTGACAGGCGTTCACTGAACTGGTCAGATGTTGAACCACCAGGGAAATGCCCTTTTGTTCTAGCCAAGTTCAGAGACGCAGGGCCTCTTGACAGAGGGTCCACGACTACACCCGCCCTGTTTGTTGCAGTACCACATGGCGGTAGTGTTGTCAGTGAAGACTTTAACTAGCCTTCCCTTGATGAGTGGTAAAAAGGCTTTCAGTGCCATTCGGATCTCACAAAGCTCCAACAAGTTGATACAGTGCCTGCTTCCGCCGGAGACCAGAGTCCTCTGATCTCCACCTCTCCCGGATGGCCGCCCAATCCCAAAAGTGATGCATCCGTCACTACTGAGAGATCTGGGTGGGGAAGAGAGAGGGGTCTGCCTCTGACCCAATCACGGTTTGTTGTCCACCACCGCAGGTTGTTCACGGTGCCCTCTGATATCTGAACCAGGTCAGTGAGATTTCCCCAATGCTGCGCCCATTGGAACTTCAAGTCCCACTGCAGAGCCCACATGTGCCATCTGGCATGGTTCACAAGCAGGATGCAGGAGCCCATGAGGCCCAGCACCCTCAGAGTCATTCTCACTGAAATCCAGGATAGAGGCTGAAACATTGGTATCATCATAGCCTAAATATCCTGGACTCACCTTTCGGGAGGATAAGCCCGAAACTGCACCATGTCCAGAATTGCTCTGATGAAAGGGAGCATCTGAGGGAGAGTCAGGTGTGACTTCGGCACGTTGATAGTGAACCCCAGCAAATGCAGGAGGTTCATCGTAGTCTGGAGGTGGGAGACGACTGCTTGGGACTAGCCCGCCTTCAACAAAGTGTCGTCAAGATAGGGGAAGACTGGAACCCCTGATCTCCGCAGATGGGCTGCGAGCACCCGCCAGCACCTTGGTGAACACCAGAGGGGTGCTGACAAGGCCAAAGGGAAGCACAGTAAACTGAAAGTGCTCGTGGCCCACCGTAAACGGCAGGCAGGATAGTTATATGGAATTAGGCATCCTGCAAGTCCAACGCTACCATCCCCGGACCCAAGGCAGACAGAACCTGAGCAAGGGTCCTTTTTGAAGAAGTAGTTGAGGGCTCTGAAGTCGAGTATAGGACGGAGGCCTCTGTCCTTCTTTGGAATCAGAAAATAGCTGGAGTAGCTGCCACAGCCTATTTCTGGCCCAGGAACCCTCTCTAAATCTCCCCTGGCCAAGAGAGTCTTGACTTCCTCGCAGGGCAAGGTGATCCTCAGTGAGCCGATTGTAAGTTGGAGGCACAGAGGGAGGGATTGTCTGGAAGGGGAGGGAGTAGCCCCTTCGGACTATTTGCAACACCCACCTGTCCGAGGTAATGTACCGCCAGTGAAGGAGGTGATGGCGAATCATGCCACCAACTGGAATTCTTATGATCTGTAAGGATCGGACTAGGAAGGTTTTGCGGTGGAGAAGGGGTATTGTGGCTTGACCCGACTTCTGGCCTCCCGACCGGCAAGGTCAGGGTGAACTGTGTCCATGGCACCTCAGAGGTTGCTGAACTTGCTGGGTCCTCTGGCTGGGGTAGGGTTGGCACGGTTGGACGCCCCTTCCATAGCCATGAAAGGGGCGAAAGGCGGTTACAGGCCGGGATGACACAGTGAGGCCCATGGACTTGGCCGTAGCCCGCGAGTCTTTGAAGCGCTTTAGCACTGCGTCCGCCTTGTCTCCGAAGAGATGAGAGCCATCAAAGGGCATGTCCATGAGGTTGGCTTGGGCATCCCCTGAGAAGCCAGACATCCTCAGCCAGGCGTGGCGCCTGACGGCCACTGTTGAGGTAATCGCTCTGCCCAGCGAGTCTGTCATGTCTAAGCCACATCTTATGGCAAACTTCGCTGCGTCCCTCCCATCAGCAACAGCTTTGGAAAGCAGAACCCATTCCTCCTCCGAGACTCTAGGCAGCACCTGCACAACCGTATCCCAGAGCGAATCGGAATAATGGCCCAAGAGGCATGCAGTGTTTACCAACCGCAATGCCAGGCTGGTGGAAGAAAAGATCTTCTTACCAAAGCTGTCCAGCCTTTTGAATTCCCTGTCCGGAGGTGCAGAAGGGAACACACCATGGGAAGTAGAGTCTTGGACCATCAAGCTCTGTGGGGTGGGGTGGGCGGAAAGGAAAGCTGGGTCGCCCGGTGCAGGGCGGTGGCGGCGGCAATAGTTCCATTCACAGGAGCCCCTGTGCTGGGCTTGGACCAGGTGCCCAAAAGAACATCGGTCAAGGCCTCGTTGAAAGGCAGCAAGGGTTCCGAAGTGGAGACACCAGGCTGCGGGAGCTCCGTCAAGATGTTAGTCTTGATTGCCACTGTAGGAAGCCGCAGGTCCAAGACCTCCGCAGCCCTACACACCACCATCGCAAAATAAGCCCCCTCCTCCATAGCCAGGTTAGGAGGAGACAGCATGCCAGGCTCTGAGGAAGTGTCCAGGCCGGTGGCATCATCCAGGTCCTCATACCAGTCCATTTCTTCATTGGGAGACAGGATTTCTAAGGGATCCTGCTGCCCCTCCCTAACATCAGCCATCCCTAGCCCTTCAGAATAAGGCTGAGGGCATGGCAAGAAGCACAACAGCTCCATCGGCACTGGTCCCGGCATCGGTGGACCCTTAACCGGCTCTGTGTCCTCTGGAATGATGATGGGGGAGGCGCAGTCGGTGGGCGACAGCGAGGCTGAGGGTCTCGACTTCAGACGCAGCACCGGGGAAGGTCGGAGAGGTGCGACCGGCACCAGTTCAGATTCAGGAATGGATCCAAGAGCAGGCCGTGGGTCTGGAGGTGCAGAACCCACAGGGTCTCCTTCTACTGAGCCTGCGGGGCCCGAAGGCACGCCAGCAGGGTCAGGCCGCCCAAATATGGCACACATGGTGTCATAAAATTCTTTTAGTTGGGCGGGGCTCGCTCCCAGCCCCAGAAAGGGAGGGAAACCCGGAGCTGACTCAGACATCCGCTTTGTGGAGCAGGGCCTCGAACGCCGAGACTTCTCCGTCTCGTCGTGTGACGGACGGGGTGAAGTCAAAGCACGCTTAGACTTCTTGTGCTTTTTATGGTGCTTCTTACCTGACTGGGATGACTTCAACTGGGAGGAAGAAGACTTTGACCCCTCAGAGCGGTGCTCGGACCTTCCTCTCGACTGAAACTGGACCAGGAGCGAGATCGAAGAGGCGACTTCTGTGGCACCATACGCTGGGCCGCGATTAGCTTTAGGGACCGCTCCCTCAAAGCCTTCGGCACCATGGCCTGGCGGTCGGAGCACGACTTTGTGTCATGGTCGCGCTCCAGACACCAAAGACACACCAGGTGGGAGTCCATGACCAACATGGCCCAGTGACAGGTGCTGTGCGGCTTGAACCCCGAGGCCTTCTTACTAGACATACCCACACGCCAAAAGGACTCGACAAAAAGTCAAAATAAGTCTTTCAAAAAGTGACGGGGGTAGCCCCCTTTTGACGTATCTGCGCTGGCTGGCGCGTAAAGAAAAGAACTGATGTCAGAGAATGGGGGGGAATCTATATAGACGATGCAAATGTCATGATGATGCCGAACCCGATGTCTGCGACGTCACGCAGAGTCGACCGACGCCACCTATTGGCGTGCAGGGGTACTGCTCTCAAAAATCTTCCGGATCCAGCCTGAGGCCTGAAAGTTTAAAGGTAAGGAATCTGTGGCTAGATGTCTCTATCAGACACATTGTTATTATCGTTTTATTTATCTCTGTCTGAGCTGCTTACGTCTGACACAGATGGAGTGGGAGGGGCATGGAGGAGTACTGTGCACTTATAAGAGCACATGTCAGTTTGGCCGGCCAAACAGACATGCGCACTTATGTTTCTCCAACCCAACTGTATTTCACAGCTGTGTTGGAGAAATGCCATAGGCTCCCAGGCACTGTCTGAGCGGCTCAGACCAATCCTGGCTCTGCTCTCATGCTATGAGAGCAGCGTCTAGATTGGGTGGGGAGCCTGTTCCTTCAGGCCCATCCACTTCTGGGACGAGAGAAGCAGGAGCAACAAGGCGGCCAACAGAGGGAGTAGAGCTGCAGGTAAGTGATTTTTATTAACTTTTTTAAATTCCCAACCCCTCCTCTCCCCCCCTCCCCGCGCCGCCATACCACTCTCTAGTGGCGGCAGCCACCACTGCCTAAATTGACAGTACCAAAGCTTCTCAGAAGAGCTGTTATACTTTAAGGGGACATCAGCAGCATGTGTCTGAAGCAAGACAATGTTAGGAGACAGAGAGCACCTGCACCACTTAGTTTCAAGCAGTTGTTTACAGTGCATGCTATTGCAAAACTATATTTCATTTTCAGTTTGTAATAATAGTAAAGGTTCTTACCGGTGGTGGTTGACTCTCCTGTTTCCCCCTTAGCACCTAAAAAAATGGCAGCACAGAAAATAAGATGCAAAAACTCAACTCATCTATTCAAATGAGGACATGTTGTCTTTCTTTCTGGTCAGGCTCATTAGCATAGCTCAGCATACACTCATATTTCTGAGCATTGGACTGTATTGTTCTAGATTCTTTAAAAAAAACTCCAATATGAGCCCAAGCTCATTAATACTGCAAAACACCCATAACATAATTAATCAGCACAAAACTAAGATGAACTGGGGAAGTCAAGGCTGTCAAATAGAATTTGCAATACCTAGTTATATATCACACAAGAAACACTATTCAACTAAGAAACACAGTATAACACAAGTACAAAACTATTTTTTAAATATGAGACCTCCACTATGAAATAAAGGCAATAATCAATGCTACATCACTAAACAGCACCAAGGTGAAAAAACTGGGGTTCCGGTTTGAATAAGCCTCCTCCAACTCACAGCAGACTGAGGATCCAATATACGTCTTGGCAGTTGCAACAGTGACAGAGTTCCCTCCCCGCCAAGACTATGGTCCTCCCACCGGATTTAAATGCTGGTGTACCATAGTTTGACCATGGCGGAGACTACTCAGTCTCCGCCATGGCCAAACTTCTCCAATGGCCTGACGGAGTAAGGGCTGTCAGACATTTGGCTGTATGCCCACCCGCCTTATTTAGTTGGGCAGACATATAACTGTTTTTCAGTGCCCATCACCACTAGTAACAATCTGGTGGTAAGGGGCACTGAAAAGTGCTAAATAATGCCCCACCTCACCATAGTAGGAAACTCCCATGGTAAGGGGGAGCATTGATTTCTTTATTTTCCAAAAGAAAATACCACATAAAAAACTTGGTACGTTTGTTGTAGGGTTCCGTCATGTTGAAAAATTAGAATATAAAATTACAATGTATTAACAGGAACTGCTGTGATTGCGGTTCCTGTCAATGCTAGAAATGTCCGCTGGGTCAGCGGACATTTGGAAATCTGGCAGATGGCTGCCCTCCAAAAATTAATTCAGGTCCTAAGACAGTAAGGAAAATTTCTAACATTTATCTAACAATGGTGAGGAGGGTTCTCCTGCTACTGTAGAGAAAATAAGGAATTGAAGTCTCAAGAGCTTTTGTTTTATCCACTGCTGTATACTTTACACAAGGACATCACATAAAGTGATACTTCAAAGAGTCAAAAACCAAGCAGCCAGACTATGCCTAGATTAGAAGAAGGTGGATCACAGCAGCCCAGCCTTAAAAGAGCTCCAATGCCTTCTGAGGAGGACAAAGAATGAATAGGCATATTTACTAACATTTCACGCAATGCATTGCAGCAAGTGAAGTTGCAGCACAGTTTTTAAGAAAGGGAGAGAGCAGAATAATGCCATATTTTCAAAGATAATGGGGCAGTTTTGTTCTCTCCTAGTGCTGGTGCACTTGAGGCTGCCTAGATCCAATACAGGCACCTTTGCGTCATGGCGCAAGGGTTTATGGGCCCGATTCACAAAAGTAATCTGAGACAAAATCCTAACTTTACGACTTTCGGTATTCACAGAAGGCATTTAGGAGTACTAAAGTTAGGATTTTATCTCAGTCAATCTTAAGTTTTGGTCTTAAGTTAAACTTAAGACAAACTTAAGTTTAACTGAGACAAAATCCTAACTTTACGACTAGGATTTTGTCTCAGTTAAACTTAAGTTTGTCTTAAGTTTAACTTAAGACCAAAACTTAAGTTTAACTGAGACAAAATCCTAACTTTAGTACTCCTAAATGCCTTCTGTGAATACTGAAAGTCGTAAAATTAGGATTTTGTCTCAGATTACTTTTGTGAATCGGGCCCTCTGTGTCACAGTCAGTTTAGTTTTTGTACATTAAGGAACACCTTCCTGCACAAAAACTATCATTTGAGGCTATTTTCTCTTTGTATGTGTGCTACAGAATGCAGCACACATGCAAAAAGGAAATATCTTTGTTTCTCCTCGCTATGCCAGCCTCAGGTAGGGGTACTATTCTTTTGCAAACCCATGTGTAATAGTCTGTGTAAATATGGGTTTGCGCCAAAATACATGGGTGGATGCACAGGAACGCCCATGCACCAACCATGTAACAGAACCTCAGGAGGACAGAACCTTTGAGGAAAAGGGACTCCAAATGTCTGGAAACTTATTTGAACTGTATGTGATAAGATAATGCCATACGAATGGCTCAAGATGACTTGAAGCATAAACAAGTGAGGGAAAATCAATATAGGTGTTGGAACATTTTGACTCCTTCCTTGACAATCATCCCAAACCCCCTGACATTGCAAATGTAAGGAAATACGTCATTTTGATGTGTGTTTTTGTTCTAGACCTCTGTCAGAGTTTCAGCCTGTGACACTGTCACAGACAAAAATCATTCATATGGGAATTAATGGTGTAGGTATTTCTATTCCACCTTCTTCTAAAACATATCATATTTCCTAGCACCTTCTGTTGCAGGAAATATATCCTGATATATAAAATGTAATGCCCTTTCAATGAATAACATCCGATATTAAAACAAATTTAAAACCAAATTTGCATTAGATAGGCAACATGGCAGAAAAGAGCAGAAAGAACAGTGTTTATCATTTAATACCGTTATAGAAGCTATGAAATATGAAATGCGTTCTGCCTGAGCTCAGGTGAAGTGTGCATCATTGTCATACTCTGCTCTGAGTGGATTGCACTCACTTAACACATCCTCGTGACCCTGCTCTGCAGCTGCATCTTTAAAGAACTGATCATAGAATGTGTTACCCTGTGGCCACTTCACCATTCAAAAGGGAGACAAAGAACATTCATTAGGAAGAGCAATGCCCTTCAGGAGGCTTGTGCCAAGTGTGGGGTCAGGACAAATGATGTCTTTGAAGCTCAAGGGAGCCTCATAAGAAGAAGTGACACATCAGTAAGTAAGAATAGATCATGGAATCATGGGTTTCTCACCTTTTGGTCCTGGTAATCCTGGCAGGCCAAGCATACCTTTTGGCCCTGTTGAATCACACAAAAAAGAACTGTTTATCAGAGGCATTGCATATTGAAGAGAAAATTAAAGACCATGATAACAGCTTATTTTTTCACTTAATTTGAAATGGATATATCACAATAATCATGGAACAACAGCTCCCAGCTTCCTAGTGTGATAGCTCAATGGGGTCATGAAACAGCTGCAGAGATCACAGAGCACATTTCATCCTTACCCAAGAGTCATACCGCTGGATAACATAAGTAAAGTATTGGTATAGTTAGATAAGATTAAAACAATAGTTAAAAACAAGCAGTGGCGAAGCCAATAGATGGGTTGTTATCGGGCATGAAGAGAGACGATGTGAAAGGAAAACATCTAGAGCATATATATAGGCACAGAAATCAATAATATAGACACTGATCCAACGCTAACAATAAAAATTCTTCTCCTATATGACTCGGTCATCCAGGTACAACTATCCCTCCAATACACAGACTATATCCATATGACAGTGGGGCCAATAACACCGCATATGCATTCACTTACTCATTTATTCCCTGGATTTCCTCCGTCATCAACCTAGGAGAAAAACAGTAGAACGATTCGCTGGAAGGAGACGGGATACCTCTTTTAACACAGCATAATATTTCTCATTGCTTTTAAGGTATTCCGCTCATTGGTCGATGGACCAACTAGTAGGAATCAGTTGATGGTGATTAAGACCAGCTCAATCACAATAACCTTTTAACATTTTTCATTAATCATTGAGCTAAAGAACCACTGAGTCATTTGTTAAAGAGTAATAAAGTTTATATAAAGTTTTGAAGCATGAAATAAGTTTAGTTTTATTATTCAGATTATTACATTTATCATCATTATAAGAATAAATTGAAATTGCAATGCATACCTATTAGATGGAAGAATAAAGTTCGTCACAGCAAGAACTCCCCAAAGCTCTATCTATCTGTTCTGGAAAAACAGGCCTTCTCGTTCATTTCCTCTTAAGTATTTTAAGAATAAAAGTCTAATAGTTCTAAATGGAAAATCTATCAGGAGTAAAAGTTCTCCAAAAGCAGCATCTTATACTCAATAAAAATATAAAATAGCAGCAGCAGCAGCATCAGCTCGTCAGCATCAGCAGCAGCAACTCCATACGCAGCTAACAGCAGCCAAAAACTGCAAAAAGTAGCTCTCAGCAACCCGCAGCATCACACTCTCCCCCTCCCCACCAAGAGTAGGTCTTCTTATACCCTAATACTAGCTTACTAATTGAAAATGTTGCATCTTTATGGCATGATTCTCTCTAATTGGTCCGTTTGAGTCCATATACATCTTTTTATCAAACTTCCTTGTTCTAGCCAGTTCTTTGTGGAATGTCCATACTTGCATCGTTTCCCACAGTTCGTGACATCGCTCATCCGCTTCGATCAGTCCAACTTGTATCATTTTCCGATACATTCTAGGTTCAACAGTTCTTTTGTCCATTTATTCCTTTCGACTTCTCACGCTTCTTGCTGACCCATCTTGGCACACATTTGCTCAGTAAGGTCACAATAGCCTTGACCATGCTTTCATCCTAGGCTCTTGGAATGATCACGTGCTCATTCTTGTTCACAGCCTTTCTCCTTTTCTACATCTCCCCTCGCACATGCGTATTCTAGCTCATGGCGGCCATTTTATATCGCTGCTCAACAGGCCTAAGCGCACTATTTATAAAGATAAACAAAATTTGTTAAAATAAGGAATATAAACCCTTTCGTTTCCCTCCCATCATTCTACGTACCCCAATTAGGTATTACCTAGCAAAAAGCAACATATAAAGCTGTCCCTTACTTACCATCGCTTTATTTTGCCACTACACGTTCTATTTTTTAAAGCACAAATCATGCATTTCATTATTCTATTAGTACGCAAATATTACGTTTATGTTAGACACGTCAACAATTATAAGTAGATTAATTTGCACACAAAATAGCGTGTTACCTTTAACCCTTCACATGTAACATACATTGTTGGTTATTTACTTAAACGAACATGTTTATTAATTATTTTACGTAAATTATTAGGAGGTTAACATTTTTTCATTTATCCTGCTTTATCAACTCCACCCTTTGGTGATTTTTAATATCACCACAAAACCCAAGTTATACAATTTTCTCAGACAGCATATTTCTTTTATCCGTTTGGTTTTGTTAGCTTACACAACTGTATCCCTTTCAACTTGTCTCTTGGTCTTCTTGTACATGTTCTCTTTTATCTCTTCTAGCTCTATTTCACCCATTTCTCTCTCTCTCTCCTTGTTTATCATATTTTCTTTTTCTATTTTATTTTGTCTTCTTCTTTTCTTTATACATGTAACTACAAGCTTCAGCACCAAAATTATTATGATTATCATGGTTGCTATTATTATAACTTTCCCTATTATTAATCCACTCATTCTAGTAAACCAATTTATTACTGAATAAAACCCTTTACCAAGTTTTCCAAAAGCACTTTCAACCTCCAGTGGAACAAGTTCTTTGTGCAAATTTGTAATATTCTTTATATACTTTTGTATATTTTCACTTTTATCTGGAATGTAAGTGCAACAATGTTGGACTTTCAGCATTCCACAGACTCCACCCTCTTTTGCCAAAAGAATGTCACGGGCAAGTCGATTTTGCATTACCATAGCTCTCATGGCAACCATCTCGGTATTTACCATCAAGAACCCTCCAGCAGTATCTGTAGATAAACGATCTACCACTGTGGATAATTTCCGAATTTTAAATGCATTCAAAGATATTCCCACTGCTGGTATCAATGCACCAAAAATATCACCTACTATTTCTGAAAAACTTTCCCTTTTTCTACGTGTAAAGGTATTTATCATTTTGTGTGTTCCTTTTTCTTTTCTATCCATATGAAAAATCTTTGGAAAGACCAGGCCTAAATAACATGACCCATACCAATGGTCCGGCAACCTGTAATAAGCCCTATTACCGCAAACATAATAGATCCCTGGAAATATTGGATCTTTTCCCCCTTTGAATCCCCATCCGCCTAAAATTTGATAATTGTCATGGCAATCGCTGGAACCCACAAAATAATTGTCATATCTTGTTCTATTTCTTCTAATGCACAACCTTCCCTGTTGGGGCCAATCCAGAGTCATAGCTGCATTTGTCTTTTTCTTGTCATGATTGTCTTCCTCAAATGCCCAAAGAGGTGTTTTTGTCTCTTCTATCACTTTTCTTTGAAATTTCGCTCTTCTTTCTTCAACCATCTCTAAAAATACTTTTTCTTCCTTCTTTAACTCACAGGTAAGGTTGTTTTTAACTATATTATCTAATGTTAAAATCTTTTCTTCTATGAAAAATTCACCAAACATTTTTCCTCTTTTATTTTGTTTAGTTCGGGAACTACAGAAATTTTCGCAAACATCTTATCTATGTCAGTGTAATAATATTCTAATCTACCTGTTTTATAAAATAAACTTGCTAAAACACTACATGTTATTCCATACGTCAAAGGAAGGTGATGATAAGTCACACCCTCTGCTAGAGACGCAGGCAATTGCATACAAACATAGCAATCTCTTACATCCATTGTTTCTACATACTCATATAATAATTTAGTAAAAACATTCTTTGAAAAATCTGTTATTGATTTGTCTTTGTGTAATTCTGCACTACTTTTTAATATAACTGTTTCTTGAGTGTTAGCTCCTTTTTCTTTCTCTGTGTGATTAGACGTTTCTTCTACAGCTAAACTAATTGGAATAGTGATTGCTAAAACCACCCATACTGTCATTAATAATCCTGTACAAAAGAAGCACATCTTACACCATCTACTTAAAAACTCACATCTACATTTTCTATCTCTAGTATCCTCCATTTTGTTTTATAACCTATTTATTTATTTACAAGAAAATTGTGTCACTACACCTCAGAAATGACTTCTTAGCCACTCTGCACTCCAATGTTTTTGTCTTAGTTCGGTACTTTCTTTTAATTCTTTTCAGAATTCTTTCTTTGTCAAATCCAGTATTTTGTCAAATCCGGTAGAAATTTGTTCAAGTTCTTCAAATTTGTAGCACTTCACCTTCACCCATTAGGTTTCTTTGTTCTGGGTTCTCGTGAGTGTTCTTTTCTTCTTTGATATCAGTTAAAGCAAGGTACAACCATTCAGGCGATCTATACTTCGGATTTACCTTCTTTACTCTTTTCGTTTTCTGCAAGTGTTTTCCACCTTGTTTTTCTTGCTCTTTCTGACTTATTTCGTTCACTTGTTCAGCACTTTTTCCATCTAACCTTATGATCCTGTATCTTAATTTTCTTACTTCGTTGGGCCAATTGTCTCCTTTTCTTGGCCTTTTTGCCTCACTTCCTTTTTCCTCTCTTTCTGTTTTCCAAGTTCTTTTTCGTGACTCTAGTTTTTGGTTTCTTTCTTCTCCACTTTCTTCAGACTCTGTTTCAGTTTTCTCTTTATTGTCTCTTATTTTGAATCTTATAATTTCATTTTCTTCCTTTACTTGTGGTTCTTTTATCTTCCTTCGTTCACCTACTTCTGTCCCTCCTCGAGGTTCTTCCGAATTTGTGTCAATCTCTCTATCTGCTTCTAAATTTCCCTGTTCTTTTGTTTGGCTATCTGTCCCTATTGCTTCTCGGGGATCTTCCGATTTTTCTAACTTTCTGTTTGAAACTCTCCATTCTTCATCTATTATTATTATCTCCGAAGGATTTTTACCACAACTTGTGCTTGGTTGTTCACTGTTATTATCTTCGTGCTCAGTTTCTTCTCTTATGCTTTCAAATTTCCAATTTCTTTTCAGATTTTCCTCACAATCCGAATGATCTGTATCAGATTCTGAACTGGTGTCTGATATTTCCAGATGTCGACTCACATGTCGATCTTCAAGTTCTGGAACTTCAGCTATTTCCTCCACTTCATCTGTCGTTGCACTTGTAGTTGGGTCTTCCAGATGTAGACTTACAGGTCGATCTTCAGATTCTGGCACCCTGTTTGTTTCTTCTTCCGCTTCTGATGCTGAACTGTTATCCAACACTTCCAGATGTCGACTCACATGTCGATCTTCAGGTTCTGGAACTCTGATGGTGTGACTGGCATGCACCCAGTGTTTCTCTCCTGCACATTTGACTGCAGTGGTTGTCACCAGGATCACCTGTCGTGGTTCGTCCAAGCGAGGAACCAAACAGTTTCTTCTTCTGTGGACTTTTATGCGGACCCAATCTCCTGGATTCAAGTCGTGAGCTGGTTTTCTTTCAAGAGTAGTAGCATCCGGTCCAACCTGATGAAACACAGAACACACCACATCAGCCAATCCTTTGCAATAATCCAGCACCAGATCATCAGTTATAGTCAGTAGTTTGTTGACAGGTACATGTGCTTGTCTCATTGCTCGTCCCATAATTATCTCATGGGGACTGAGTCCAGTTTTCCTTTCCGGAATACTTCTGATTGTCATTAAAACTAATGGCAAGGCATCTGGCCATTTGAGTCCTGTGGCTTGACACATTTTTCCTAACCTGTTCTTAATTGTTCCATTCACTTGCTCTACTATTCCAGAAGCCTCTGGTCTGTATGCACAATGCAGTTTCTGTTTAATACTAAGTGCTTCACAAATCAGTCGAATTAATTCGTTTTGGAAATGTGTTCCTCTATCTGTTTCAATCGTGACTGGAAAACCATACCTCGGAATGAATTCTCGCAGCATAAGTTTTGCTACCGTGATTCCATCATTCCTTCTGGTCGGGTATGCTTCCACCCAACGGGAAAACAAACAGAAGACTACGAGGACATACCTTAGTCTGTTGCTCGGGGGCATTTCTATAAAATCCATTTGCATTCTAGTGAACGGTCCTCCTTCTCGTCCTATTGTTCCTAGACTCACTACTGTCTTCCTTCCTGGATTTAACTGTTGACAAATAAGACATCTTTGACAAAGACTCTCAGCTATGGCTCTGAATTTTGGATTATACCATGTTTGTCTAAAAAGTCTGATCATTGAATCTCTCCCAATATGGGCTTGTCCATGGTACATCCGTGCCATGTCAGAAATCATACTATCAGGCATAACTGGTCTTTCATCTCTGTAAACCCAAACATCATTTTCCTCATGTTTTCTACATCCTGCTTTTATCCATGTATCTTTTTCCTCATCATCTGCTGCTTCCTGTAACTGTCTCACCTCATCCCATGTCTCAACAGGGTTAGTAAAAAGCAAAGGACAAGAAATATGCTCTCTTTCTCGGTTCCGGTTCAAAGAGACCATATTCTTTGCACAGTACTCTACAATCTCATCAGCATACTTATTGCCGACAGTTATGTAGTCTTCCCCATTTTTATGTGCATTGCACTTCACAACAGCAATCTGTTTAGGCAGCTGTATCGCCTCAAGCAACTTTTTCACAAAATCTCCATTTCTAATTGGTGTTCCTGCAGACGTCAAGAAACCTCTTTGTGACCAAATCTGACCAAAATCATGCACCACTCCAAAACCGTATTGGCTATCTGTCACAATCGTAACCCGTACATTTCTTCCCAACTTGCAGGCTTGAATCAGAGCTATTAGTTCTGCGACTTGGGCAGACCGTATCCCTTTCAGACAAGATGCTTCCATTACAATTGCTACTGTGCAAACTGCATACGCTGCACTTAGAACTCCATCATTTGTTCTCAAACATGAGCCATCCACGAACAGAATATAATCTGATTCCTTTAAGGGCTCATCTCGTATATCTGGTCTCGGTTTTGTACAATATTCAAGCACATTCAGACAATCGTGATCTACTTCATCCATTTCAATCACACTCTCTTCATCTGGCAATGATGTCGAAGGATTCACATTCATACATCTGTCAATGGTCACATTATCTGCACTCAAAATTACTTTTTCATACCTAGTCAGCCGACTATGTGTCATGTATTGGGTTTTCGTTCTTGTCAAGAGAATTTCCACAGAATGGGGAACATATACTCTCAGTGGATATCCCATCACTATGCCTTCACTCTGTTCCAGACTCACACAAGTAGCAGCAACTGCTTTCAAACATCCAGGCAACGCTTTCGCTACAGGGTCTAAAACAGCTGAAAAATATGCAATGGGTCTTTTCATGGTTCCATGTCTCTGTACCAAGACTGAAAATGCACATCCATCTCTTTCACTGCAATACAACTCAAAGTCTTTCTCATAGTCAGGCATTCCCAATGCTGGAGCTTCACACAATTTCTTTTTCAGCTCTCTGAATGCTTTCATTTCCTCATCATTCATTTCAAAAGGATCTTTAACATCCTTCTTTGTCAGTTTTTGCAACGGTTTGGCGATCAACGAAAAACCGCTTGTCCATTGTCGACAATATCCAACCATTCCCAAAAACATTCTTACCTCTCTTTGCGTCATTGGAGCTCTCATTCCTTGAATCATCTTTATTCTCTCAGTCGTTACCTTTCGCACTCCTTTCTCAATTTTATGCCCTAAATATTGGACTTCTTGTTGACAAAACTGCAATTTTGATGGGGACACTTTATGTCCTCTTTTGGCTAAATGATTCAGCAAAGCAATTGTATCATTGACACATGCTTCCTTCGTTTTTGATGCCACCAGTAGGTCATCAATATACTGAACCATCACTGACTTTTCTGGCATTTTTAAATCTTCCAAGGATTTCTTTAGAATCTGATTAAAGATCGAGGGGCTTTCTGTGTACCCTTGAGGAATTCGGCACCATGCCAAAATACGCTCTCCGAACCTGAACGCAAATAATGGCTGGCTATCTGGATGCAATGGAATAGAGAAAAATGCATGACATAAATCAATTACTGTGTACCATTCTGCTTCACGTGGAATCTGGTATAGAATCACAGCAGGGTTCGGTACTATTGGGCAACAAGGCACTACAATTTTGTTTACTTTCCTCAAATCCTGTACAATTCTATATGTTCCGTTTGGCTTTTTCAGTCCCATTATTGGCGAATTACATGGACTGCTCATGATTTCTTTTAGAATCCCTTGTTCAACCATTTTATTTATTACTGGCGTTATTCCTTCAATTATTTCTGGTGTCAATTTATACTGGGGCGTATTTGGGTAACTCGTTCCCTCTTTTACGGAGATTCTAACGGGATCTACTTCTTTCATTAATCCTATATCTTCTCCTGTAAAGTCCCACACTTCCTCTTTCACTGTCTCTTTCAGTTCAATTGGGATTTTCTCTGCATCAAATACAGGAAACAAATCATTTACTTCTGGTTCTAAATTTACCAGTGTCATTTTATACAATACATCTTCATCTGGGGTCTGAAATGCAATTCCATCTGGAGTACAATAGATAGTGCAATTCATTTTGCACAATAGATCGCGTCCTAATAGGTTCACAGGACTACAATCGCACACCACAAATCGGTGCATTTCACTAAATGGACCAATCTTTACAACCACTAATTTAGTAAGAGGCGTCTTAATTTGCTGATTTGATACTCCAACTACTTGGATATGTTCACCTGAGAGAGGAAGGTTTGGAATTTCCACTGACCTAACAGTAGAACGGGTAGCTCCAGTGTCCACAAGGAATGTTAGATTTGCACCATTCACTTCTCCATCCACAAATGGACCTGCTTGATCTACCTCTAGAGTTGCGCCAAGCACGCACTCTTCCCCCTCTCCTAGGAACCGTCAGAAGCTTTCATCCGTCCCATCATCATCCTGTCGTAACCAATATTGAGAAATGGCAGCTGCACGCGGCAACTGTGTTACCTGCTCTCCTCCGTAGAATCCTGTTTCTGCACTGAATTTCTGTTGGTTAACACTCTTGGGAAGTGGTGGTTGTGGCACCTGACTCTGTGGAGTAACTACCTCACTCTGCACCTGTGAATTTAATGATTGATTTTCCACATTAAGTTTTGGAGGAAATTTACACTCGTTTCTCCAATGCCCTAGCTTTCCGCAGTTGTGGCATGGCCACTTTTTCTTTGCCTCATCTATGCTCATTTGTCCTTTTCCTTTGCCTATATTTGGTCGAAATCTAGCCTGTCCTGCTTCATTACCTGTATTACTCAATTGAGCTTCTTGTTTCTCTGCAACTTTCACCTGTGCCCACATGGCTTTCTCTTTCAATTTACGCTGTCTACGCTCAATATCATCACTGCAATACTTAGCATATCTCAAAACCTCATCGACTGTGCTATTCTGCCAACAAATCATATGCTGTTTAATCATCTCACTTATCTCTGGTTTCAACCCATATACAAATCTATATACAAAATGACTCATATCCTTCTCATTTAGTGTCTCATAACCACTATACTGTTTGAAAACTAACAACAGTCTCTCATAGTAAGCATGCACTGATTCTTTACTTTCCTGCGTGGTTCTGTCTATTTTTACCCAATTTGTTTCTTTAGGTGGAATCTTATTCTTCAAAAAGGTAATTACTTGATCGTACTTTCTCATCACTTCTGGTCCTGGCGCTCCTGTTTTAGCATCCCTTGGATATTCTACAGTTGGCCAATCAATAGTAATCTTACATTCTGTCCACAAATCAGCTGGCACTACTATATCAAACAATCCATCCAAGTCTATCCACAACACCTTTGAAACTTTAACAAATCTCTCCACTTGTCTGTACCATTCTACTGGCTTCTCTCTCAACTTTGGGAAATCATTTGTAAATGACATTATATCCTGTCTAGACCATGGAACATGCACATAACTACCTCCTGGAGTTTCTCTCATCGGGTACTCCCTTACAATTGGTTCCTTATCTGTCACTGCAAAAGCCAAAGATGCTTTATCTGTTACTTTCTCATTCTTTTTCATCCATCTACTTCTCCATCTAACCACATCCCCCCATTTTCTAGGTAAATCAATTAATTCTTTTCTGTGGGTCAATCGTCCTGATGTGTTCAGATTCTCTATATCTTTCTCACAAAAATCTACTCTATATGGTTTCTGCAACGTTCTCACTTTTACAAATTCTACTCCTAGTTCATTCGCTGTCTCTTCTAATTTGTCATGTAAATTTCTAGCTCTCCATGTAATACTCTTGCACAAAAACATAATCTCATCATCCTGATAATTTTTCAATTTTTCTGTACCAATCGTTCCTAAAATCAATTCTTCCATGTCTATTTTTAACCTAATTACATCTAATGGTTTTACTTCTGTCTCTTTCGTTTTTAGCGTTTTCATCCATTCATTTAACTCATCTGGAGTCGGACCTACAGGCGTACTATTTAATTCTATCCAATTGTTACTTCTTTCTGGTGTCCCTGATGCAGACTCCGTTACCATAGGTATTCTCCTGAACTCATGCTCATTTATCGTCAAATTAGTAGGTGGGCTTGGTCTATAGGTACTAACCAAATGGTGTGCACCTTCATTGTCCAGTTCCATCCCTTCTCTTTTTCTTTGCAAATGTGAATTCATAGGAATCACTAAAGAACGTTCATCAATTTTCTGATTCTCAAAAACTGGCATTACTGGACCTATCGTTATTGGTACAGTTACAGCTTCCATATTCTTTGTCAATTCTCTTATTTTCTTAGTCAATTCTCTTGTGGTTTTTGCTAATTCAGTTGCATTGTCACTTTCTATCTCTTCATTTTGTGAAGTTTTTAATTGATCTTGTGACCTATTTATCTCATATCTTCGTTCGGGAATTTTATTCCTCCCAGTTTCCATTGGCGGTGCATTAGGTGTCACCACCGCAGAAGTCTGTTGGTATGGAGGTGGGTTTCTGTTTAAAATATCTTCCAGCAATTCATCTTCCGTTTCACTACCACCATACCCATACTTTTCCATAACCACATGTTTCTTTTTCTCTGTACACTTTTTCTTTGCTTCTTCCTCAATTGTAAAAGCTGGAAACAAACCTCCTGTCATATTAGCACATCTCCAACGCTTTATTCTGTCCTCATGATTTACTCCCCATAACCTTCCAGGCACAAACTCATGATTCTTTAATCCTCTGAATCTCTCTCGTTCATACATCTCATCTTCCCATTCACTTAAAGCTTCAAACTGTGTCGGTCTAGGTCTAGGTTCTAACATTGCCTTCTTCTCTCTCAAATTCGAAGTACAGCTACACTAAATGAACCATTCTCAGGGAAAGCCAATGCTCCATCATTTTTGGTATATTTTGTCCAATTTTCTAACCATATGCATGTATGATATCCATATTTCAGCATCATGTGCGAAGCTGGTGATTTCGGCGGAGGAATTACTTGTCCCTCTCTAGTCACTACCTTTTTGTCTTTCTTAAAAAGTTCTTAACTTTCGACATCCATGACGTTTTCTCTCTACCATACTCATAATAAGACATGATTCACAATCACTTTCTCTCCTCAAACGATCCACAATTCAACCCTGTTCTCTATGCGTTATTCCAACCAATACTAGCGTGACTCACACCAACACTCCAATCACAAACTTCCACGTCACTAGTCTATTCGACCAATACTAGCGCGACTCACACCAACACTCCAATCACAGCAGTTTCTGTCTACGGCGCACTGTCCAATCCCAGCGCGGCTTTTGTCTACGTCAGCTCTGCTCCTGTCTCTGTATGACTAGCGCACTGTCCAATCCCAGCGCGGCTTTTCTTCTACGTCAGTTCTACTCTTGACCCCTCCTTTACAAAATTTATCGGCAAATTCTTTTTCAACAATTCTTCGTTAGTTACAACATTTAAAACACATTTCCATTGTCTGATTCGCTAAACCAAAGAGATAGCTTTGTCCATTTACACAAGAATTCTGTATTTTCCAGTAGGCAGTGCTTACCTCTACCCTACCACAGAATTTTTCTGTTTCGCCAATAAAGTAGCACTTTCCTCTACCTTACCCTTCTTTCAAGCAAGCGATAAACCCGTTTCTCTGGGGATAAAACACATGTGGAGACTATACTGCTCCTGAGAATTAAGGCCAGAGTTTCACAAGAAAACCGATCACTATTTCACTTACACACCTTTTATGCAGAAAATGTCCCTATCATAACACAACCTGTGTTATCACCAATATGAACTCAGACAATGCACTATTCCATGTGACTTCTCTTGCCACACGTGTTCCACTTCCTACTTCCCGGAAGCGTGAAAACTTACATATAACATAACGCGACTCAACATAAAGTGTTAGACATGAATTTATCAATAATCAATAATCAATAATCACCAAACTAATCTATAGTAACCATAACTCTGCTACCAAGAAATCTGATCCAGCGCTAACAATAAAAATTCTTCTCCTATATGACTCGGTCATCCAGGTACAACTATCCCTCCAATACACAGACTATATCCATATGACAGTGGGGCCCATAACACCGCATATGCATTCACTTACTCATTTATTCCCTGGATTTCTTCCGTCATCAACCTAGGAGAAAAACAGTAGAACGATTCGTTGGAAGGAGACGGGATACCTCTTTTCAACACGGCATAATATTTCTCATTGCTTTTAAGGTATTCCGCTCATTGGTCGATGGACCAACTAGTAGGAATCAGTTGATGGTGATTAAGACCAGCTCAATCACAATAACCTTTTAACATTTTTCATTAATCATTGAGCTAAAGAACCACAGAGTCATTTGTTAAAGAGTAATAAAGTTTATATAAAGTTTTGAAGCATGAAATAAGTTTAGTTTTATTATTCAGATTATTACATTTATCATCATTATAAGAATACATTGAAATTGCAATGAATACCTATTAGATGGAAGAATAAAGTTCGTCACAGCAAGAACTCCCCAAAGCTCTATCTATCTGTTCTGGAAAAACAGGCCTTCTCGTTCATTTCCTCTTAAGTATTTTAAGAATAAAAGTCTAATAGTTCTAAATGGAAAATCTATCAGGAGTAAAAGTTCTCCAAAAGCAGCATCTTATACTCAATAAAAATATAAAATAGCAGCAGCAGCATCAGCTCGTCAGCATCAGCAGCAGCAACTCCATACGCAGCTAACAGCAGCCAAAAACAGCAAAAAGTAGCTCTCAGCAACCCGCAGCATCACACTCTCCCCCTCCCCACCAAGAGTAGGTCTTCTTATACCCTAATACTAGCTTACTAATTGAAAATGTTGCATCTTTATGGCGTGATTCTCTCTAATTGGTCCGTTTGAGTCCATATACATCTTTTTATCAAACTTCCTTGTTCTAACCAGTTCTTTGTGGAATGTCCATACTTGCATCGTTTCCCACAGTTCGTAACATCGCTCATCCGCTTCGATCAGTCCAACTTGTATCATTTTCCGATACATTCTAGGTTCAACAGTTCTTTTGTCCATTTATTCCTTTCGACTTCTCACGCTTCTTGCTGACCCATCTTGGCACACATTTGCTCAGTAAGGTCACAATAGCCTTGACCATGCTTTCATCCTAGGCTCTTGGAATGATCACATGCTCATTCTTGTTCACAGCTTTTCTCCTTTTCTACATCTCCCCTCGCACATGCGTATTCTAGCTCATGGCGGCCATTTTATATCGCTGCTCAACAGGCCTAAGCGCACTATTTATAAAGATAAACAAAATGTTGTTAAAATAAGGAATATAAACCCTTTCGTTTCCCTCCCATCATTCCACGTACCCCAATTAGGTATTACCTAGCAAAAGCAACATATAAAGCCGTCCCTTACTTACCATTGCTTTATTTTGCCACTACACGTTTTATTTTTTAAAGCACAAATCATGCATTTCATTATTCTATTAGTACGCAAATATTACGTTTATGTTAGACACGTCAACAATTATAAGTAGATTAATTTGCACACAAAATAGCGTGTTACCTTTAACCCTTCACATGTAACATACATTGTTGGTTATTTACTTAAACGAACATGTTTATTAATTATTTTACGTAAATTATTAGGAGGTTAAAAAAATTTCATTTATCCTGCTCCATCAACACACATGCACATTGAGGGAAGATTCACACAGCGGCATATGCTTACCAAGTCACACATATGCACATGAAGCCAAGCTTACTTGGCTATGGGTGTGGTGCAGTTGACGTCAGTATTTCATCTCCTTAATTCAATTAACCAAATTAGTATTTAACTCTTTTACACAGTCAGTGTTCATGTGATGCTTTCAGATAAACTGCAGAGGGTCCCTGACAGTCTCACATTTGGCAGGTGCTGCATTAAACCCAAGACCAGGCCAATGATGAACATTAATTAAAATATGTAATTTGTCCTTTTGAACTTGTAATTTGCATCCACTTCACAATTAAAAATAGGTATCCCGGAGGGTGAAGTTCCACAGCACTCTTGAACAGAATAACCGAACTAAATATAACACATAAAAAAATATTTAAGTATCTATGCATCCTGTGGGAGCATCTCCTACCGAAAATACATTTCTCGCATGAATGTACATAGGGTGATTATGGCTTCAATATTTAGTTCACTGCTGTTGTCTCTCAGTCCTGTAAATGTCTTTATTGCATTTCTGAGGAGAAATATTACTGTAGTGATGAACAAGACATTAGATCCTTTACAAAAAGGTAAACTTACACATTTATATTTAATCAATTGCAAATTTACTCTCACACCTAGGAGTAAGTTTACTAGATTTCACTATTCACCATTTCCAAGTGTAAAGTTACTCCTAGATGAGGGGTGGAATCTGTATAAATGTAATTTACAACTGCAACATTGCTACTAATAACTTTAAGACTGTATTTTAAGTTCTGAGCAGTTGGCGGGGACTTCCACAACAGGGGCTGAGATATCCACATGCAGGAGGGAGATACATGCATATAAAAGAAGAGGAGAATTCCAGAAACCTGAACAAAATCACCAATGCCCTTCCAACAACATAAATCTACCCTGGCCATAGACTCTGATTTTTCCTCTTCGTCTTTTAGATCCTGCAGCCACCACATTCTTCTACAATAATGCACACCACAATTTTGAAGAGCAAGAGAATCTTCACTGTGAATGAGACAGCTCTTATAATCAAATTTGTATTATAACATTACAAATAACTGTATGGGCTGCTTACATTCATACTCATTGGAACACAGCAGGCAAACGTATGGGAGAACCAGACAGACTCTCGCAATGAACTGAGGTAGGACATATGCACTTGAAGGGAAGGGATATTAAAAAGAAGCAGGAACAGAGGAGGCGGGTGAAGATGAAGTTCTCCAGGATTCAGCTGGTACATGCTCTTCCTGGAGGGGCACCTGGATCACATCTCTCCCTCACCACCCTTGAAAAGGCTCCCCTCTCCACAAAGCACCCCCACCTGCTATATGGGCTGCCTCTTATAGGCAACAGTAATATGGTGCCTGATTCCAAGACTCTGTCACACACTACAAACCTACTATCACTCCTCCATGTCTGTCCCTCCTCCATACCTACATTGGTAGGCACATTTCACATACATAGCCCTCAAAAATACACTCTAACCCGTACTCTATATATACCTAGATGTTTTGATTACAATTCTTTTACTTGTACTCTATTCACACAGTCACTCTTTCGAGTAGATAGGTTGGTTCGGTTGGGACAGGAGTACCTGAAAATGCATCAAGGCACACACAGGGCAGGTCTCTCAACACAGCCCATCTACACACATGCACACACACACAAGCACATGTATGTCCTTATGCTAACAATGTCAAAACAACACTATAGGAGATGTCTTGATTTGTTTAACCTTGGTGCCATAGTTTACGATGTGTTTTTATTGAGTTATAATTATAGTCAAATCTGATATTGACATTTATATTTTTAAACACATATGTTCTCACACGCTTTCTTTTTAAACTTTTAAGGACCTGCAGTTGTTTTCTTCTCCACCACCTGCCACAAAATCTACTCCAGCTGCTAACACTTCACCAAAAACGGGAAACCAGTGAGCACATGCATGATAGAGACTGGTAGGTTAAATGCCTGCTCTTTATGCTTTGGATCAAACCTATCTCTTTATTTGTATCTGGCAGGGTAGCTGTATTTATAGTGTAACACATCCTTATTTTAATCCTAGTCAATATGTAATGCCATTTGTCCGGTAAAAGTATCCTTACACTTGGCATTGTAAGGAAAACACTATAGATACCAGTTAGGCCTTGTCTTAAATTGCAGAATAGGAATCTTTGAGGGTCTCCAACTTTTTATTTAAACATTTAAATATAATTTTCGTGTATGACTTAAGATAGATTACCTCTCTATATTTGTCTCCCTCTCCTGTCAGCTTCTGTCAAACTACAGCCCCTCATGTCCACCTTGCGAACCTCAACACCGATAACATCAAGGGACATATTGTTAGAAGCAATTAGGCCTCTACCATCCATCAATCAGGTAAGTCTAGGAACCTCTGATCTTTACTTCTACATCTTTCCATTACTCCTTTCACCAACTTATTTTTAAGTATTGCTTATTTTATATTTTATTTATGTATATTGTCTTTCTTCATGTTTTTCTCTCTACTCTGTAAGCCTTTGTGATCAGGACCACTTTTATAGTTTGTCAATAAACATTGAACATAATATTTCTTTCTACAGCTGCTGGATCAGGAGCTACCTTGACAACACCAACTATGAGGACACTGTTCAGCAACCGACATCATGGATGTCTTTCAGAAATGAAACACCTGTGGCTCGAGCTAGTGAGTTGACATTATCGAGATATAGTAAATGCATATATGGATCAACCCTTACTTTCATTCACATGATACTAACTATATTGTATTTTTTTCACAAGATTGCTAATGAAAGTAATATCTAGAACTTTAGACACAAAACTGTATTTGATGTATTTCAGCTGTTTACATCTTCTGCTTGCGGGTACTGGGGGCATTGCGCTGCACAATGATGCTGAACCATCTACAAATGGAGGGCAGCGGACAATGCAAAAATAGAGTCCAATCCTCTTGCAAGCAACTATATCAGTGACCAGTGCTGCTGAAAAAGAAGAAGAGTAGATGCAGTGGGTCAAGGAGGATGAAGACCAGGACAAGCTTGTTTGGCTGGTACCTCTTTACAATCTTCTGGACACTCCTCCCATGATGGTGCATTTTTGGTTTTCTCTTATTCATCTAAGGGAGAAAACACCCCTGGTGAGGAACAGGTATCCCCCATTCATCATCCTTTCCCACACAACCACCCAAATGGCACCCTGTGGGTGGGTGTTGGCATGGCCTAATCATACTCTCTGGAACAATCATTCTTTCCAACAAAAGCCTAATGTGTGAGAGGATTTTCCAACAATGGGAGCTACTCTCCATGAGATAGCTATCTAGCTTATAGGACTCCCTTAGACCGTTGACAGTCAAAGGTGTTTTTTGGTTAATGTTTCAAAATGTTACCCAGAACATCTTTGAAGTTTAAGGAATATGAGTGAAAGGCAACATTCCTTGGCTATGAAGATGATAGAGGCAAAAAGGAAAACATGCTAATGTCATTCTTTATGCATGACCAAGATTCTACAGAAGTACTTCAACGTAGGAGGGAAACACCACTTGCTAACCTATGAACTCTGCCACAAACATCTGCCCTGCCTCAACCTGCAACACCTCCACCTCCAACTCCACCTCGTCGACCTCAACCTCCACCATCTTAACCTCTACCACCACCAACTCAACTACCCACAAGACAAGTATACTCTCTGTCAATCCCATCAGCAGTATCTTTTGTTTTGTTAAATTGCACTATGGTAAACGTATTGCATTGAAAAATCTCATTATGAAATCGAAAGCATCTTCAAAATAACTAAACATTTCTTTTGCATGGCATTTATCTGCAATTTCTTTTAAAGATAAGAAATGCAATGCTTGATATTTTGGAAAGTTTTTATGCATAAATAATAATTTTTGATTTTATGTCAAAATGTTTGGGGAAATATAAACTGTTCTTGGGAATAGATAAAATTAAAAAAATTAGTCTTATTTCAGCTGGTAAATGCCAACTTGGAGGGGTTGGCAAATATTAAAAACAAGCCAGGAAACATCAATAGAGCAAGCCTCTTCCAATGGGGCTGATTAAAAACAAAATATGCACAAAGAGTCCAAAATAATCAATCAATAAAAATAGTATTAAATGTGTAAAAAAAAGTCAACCTTTGTAAACCAAGTACACTGTTCAAACAATTAATAAAGTCATACAGACCAGAGCAAGTTTACAGAGCAGAGCAGGTGTCAGAGTAAAGTTCCAGGCTTGGTGACATTCTCTGTTTCACTGTTCACGCCAATGATGTTAAAGGCCATCTCTGATGCAGATGTTAAAAGACTGGACATGGCATGACTAGAGATCATATAGGAAGAAGGAACCACAGGGGTAGTAAAGGAATAAGATGTGACAGATAAACTGGGAGAAAGGACAAGAGGAGGTGGGGTAGGTTGGGGTGGTAGACAAGATTTTAGACCTGCCATCAATGATGTTATAATGCCACATAGTGTTCGTAGCTGTTAATATGGGTTGCCTCTCGAAGTATCTTGACCTCTCAAACTAAGTGCCGGATATCCAGAGTGATCGATCCCCTAACCTCTTTGATTGGCCGCAGTACCTCCTTCAGAACAGACATAGGGCCCGATTACGACTTTCAGCAGTGAGGGCGATACTCCACCATCACGCCCCCGCACAGCAGAGACTTGCCGCCGCCTGCCGACTTTAAATTAGTCTGGTGGGCCTGCAGCGCGGCGGTCCCAGGACAGGGCCTCTTTCAATGGCGGCACTGCCTTTTTAAAAGGGAACCGCAAAGGGAACGCCTCACAAGGTTCCTGCACGGCATGGACTCAAAAGTCCATGCTGTGCAGGAACTGTTGTGCATGCACACCGGGGGGGCACATGTTATTCCCCCCTGTGTGCATCCACAAGCGTAGGAGACACAGGGGGACCTGTAGGGCCCCCTTTGTTTTCTCTCCTCCATGGCGTACATGGAGGAGGAAACTCCATGACATCGCCGGCGGAGAGGAAACTCGTAATATGCTTGGCGGGACCGTGGCGGTCCCACCAAGCATTTTGTGGCCTCCTGACCACCATGCCACCTCCAGGGAACGAGGGTTCCCTGGCGGCGGTTCAATCGCCCAACTCGTAATGGGGCGCTCAGACTGCCAATGCGGCGATGGCTGGACCGCCACAGCCGCAACCCAGCGAGTCTGGCAGCCCTTGAACTGCCATACTCGTAATTAGGGCCAAAGTGACATACTGTGGAGGAAGTGAGTGCCCTACACATATGGATGGGTGTCAAGGGCTAAAGTGTCTCTCGATTACTGCTGTTATTTATGGTGGGTACTTGGAGAAAGAGATGAAGGCTGTGCAGGTAGGTTCATCTAGGAGCCTCTGGAGTTAAGCAGGGTGTGGGTGCCGGCTCAAATGACAATGGGGCCTGCTCTTCAGACACCACAGGCTGTTGTTTCTCAAGGCCAGGGGCAGCCCCAATGTCTTCTTTCTTCTGGGAGGTGGTGGCAACATCTTCCTACCCTACTGGTAGCCCTACAGTCTCGTCCTGGAGCCTTTTAGTGACTGATCTTATTTGTCTCTGGGCAGTCATATTCTCCCTGCTTGTGTGTGGTTCCTCTTCTGCACTAGTAGTTGACAACTGTTATGCCTGCCTTGCCATTGAGGATGATCTTATGTGTCCTAAATTCTGCACTGATGTTTGGCTGGTCAGCCTGGTCTGCTGAAAAAAAAGGTAAAAAAAAGACATTTTAAAATTCATATGTTCAATACTGCATATCAAATCAACTTTATTTGAAATGGATATTAGATCCTTAAATACAATAAATTACACTGTGCATTCTTTACCAAATATTCAAATTGTAAACAATTTTAATATCCAATAATTCTTTTGAAACAGGCATTCAAAAGAGGAGAAAGGTTTTTGCAAACAGGGTTTTTTTTTTATAAACCTTTGATTACATTTTTAAAGATGTTCTTCAACACATTGTCTCTCTTAGATTTTCAGTGTATTTACCGGAGGTAACAAAATGTTTCAAAAGGATTATGTATGATTTTTGTATAATATTTTGGAAAACGTTTTACTAGTTGTGTGATTTTTCATACTATTATTTGCAAAATTAATGGTGGTTTGAAAATAAAGCAAAGGTACTCTATGGCAGCATCACATAAACAAACGTTTACAAAATGAAAATGTTATATATCCCAACGTGAAAGTTGTGTTTTAACTGTTATGATGTCACAAAATGTAAAATATAAAATGTATTTCCGATGTATCATGATAAGATGATTTGTAAATCCAAACAAAAAATACAACACTGCATGCATTCAATTCATAACACACAACACAAGTTAAATACAACATGGAAGGTTAGAATGAAGATAAAACTATACACACAACTGGGCACTACGCTCAAAACAATGAAGCTAAGACTTCACCCACCACTGGATACTACTCTCCAAACTCATGTGCTCCTAATTGATTATACAAATAATACACTTACCTCTTACTTGCTGCTCAAACTCTTCCAGCTGAGTGCGGAGTCCTGGTCATTCTGCTCTGCTCAGAAGGGTATGCCCAGACGTGGGTCCCATGCACACTGTCACTGGAACCAAGTTATCCCCAGCTGATGAGTCCATAACAACATAACAAGGGCGAAACCGGTCCCGAGTTGCTTGTGGTCCGGTTCAGGGAGGACCTGGCTTGGCAGTTTGGGCTGGATTGTTCCCATTGGAGCAGGGTCAAGACTGATTTGCATATAGCTGGGTCCAAACTGAGGTGGCATGGTGTGCAAAATAATGCTGAATTTGGATGCAGCCCATGTAATTACCAGTGGCTGACATTAAATCAAGCTTTCCAACTATCACTTTCTGTATACCTTAGTATGTCGCCCAAAGTGGGACGGGTCTGCCCAGACATGGGTCCCATGCATTGTGTCACTGGAACCAAGCTATACCCAGGTGATGAGCCTAGAGCAAGGGTACAACCGGTCCTGGGATTGAATTGGGATTGGGATTGGGATGTGACCCCAGTAATTACCAGTGGCTGAGATTAATTCAAGCATTCCATCCATCACTTTTTGTATACTGAGGACACTCTTGTATAGTGGTGTCATGCGGAGTATCAAGAATCTGGGGCCTTAATATGGGCATAGGGATGGGATTTGTTTTACAGCTGGGTGTGGATACCCCCTGCACTGCAGCTCAGGCCGGGACCAAGAAGTATAATTTTAGGGGTGCATGGCCCTGAGCTATGACCAAACATTAAAGATGTACTCCATAGGTGCATTCTTTCCTAAATACTGGTTGTATTACTAAATAGCGACCCCCAGAATATCCTGATACAAGAATATCGAGGGCAGAATATTGAAAGGTAATTGCATATAGAGAACTACAGATTTACTATTCATAATTCCACATCTACATACCTGGAAGATCTATGTAGGAAAGTCATCCTTTTTGCCCTGATCACCTCCACTTTTTTTTGACTGATACTGGGGGTTGCTGATGTTGAAAGTGCCCTGGGCTCTGCTAACCAGGCCCAGGGACAGTGCTCTGTCCTTAACAGGTTTATGGCAACTGGTATCATTCTACTTGGCTAAAACAACCTACCGGTAAGTCCTTAGTATATGTAAGGCATGTAGGTCTAGGGACCCCACTGGACTTAATGCAATTAAGCGTGCACTGCTATGGTGTCTGGTGTCATTCTAAAGGCATACCTAACTTCCAGGCTGGTTTTAAAATAAAACCATGTCCAAATTCGACTTTGGAATTAAAAGTACTTCCAAAGACCAAAACTACCTTTTTATTACATATGTCACGCCTACAATCTGCCCTCGGTGCCCCAAGGGTAGGGTGCATTGGTATAAGAAGCATGGACTATATGAAATATGTTTTTCATGCCCTGGTAGGTGAAAAACAGCCAAAGTGACTTTTCCTATTGCAGTGATTCAAAGTATCAAAATAAGAGTTACATTAAATCGAACAACTTGCCATGGTCAGATGTATTATAACTATTACAGGAAAGTAGTTTTAGAACTGACTTTCCTGAAGTCACCTAAAACAGCCCCGTAGCATTCTCTTCTGATTTGCCAGCCTTTGACAAGCTGCTCCCTGAGTAGGTGTGAAGAGGCTTGGGGCTGAAACAATACAGCCATTTGGTGGGAAGAGATTTGCTTCCTGGAGAAGCCTGGGACAGGAAGGGCTCTGGTGAGATAAACTGGACTTCAAAGGCAGGAGAACAGATGTCACAGGACCCGGGCCAGCCCCCACTTCCTTGATCCCCAGCCAGATGAGAGACCGCCTAAATAGAATAGGAGAGGGGGCTGGAAGAGGAGTGTAGTGAATTCTTAGCCACACCTGTGGGTTGGGTTAACCAGAAAAACACACTCCATTTTGATTTTTGGAGAATAGTGCATTCTGGGTCAAAGATGTGCCACACTTTGCAACAAGTGGCCATAGCAGAGGCAGGCAACTTTACTCCTATTGGTTGGGGTGTGCACTCCTCTTGCCAGCCCAGAATGGAGGATAAATATGGCAGAGCTGAAGGAGCTCCTCAGAACAACAAGGGAAGAAGGACTGCCCTGCTGTACTCTTGGACTGCATACCAGTAGGCTTTGCACTTAAAAGGACTGCACAGGCTACACTCTCAAGTCTCCACAACAGAAGTAGGCCCGGGCGGAATTCGCCTAGTTGCGCTACGCGGAACTCTGCAAAGTGGTAAAAAAATTCTGCAGCACTACGTTGAGTTTCGCGAGTGGGCAGAGTTGCTCACCATGCCCGTACTTGCGCTACTCGCAATGCCTAGTGCGTTCTCGCACCGGAAATCACACACAAATAGCACCACGCATTTTGCGTTTTTTCAAAAGAAAATTGTGTGCTTTTGCGTGACTGTTGTACATTTTTTTACTTTTCACTTTACTTTTTTATTTCCTTCCTTCTTTTTACTTCCAGTTTCTATTTTCTTCCTTTCCCCCCATCCAGCGCCATGGCAGACCAGGTGAGCTGCAGCGCCAGGACCCCCAGAATCAGCACCACCCGCAGTCACCTACCTTGTGGTCAGCCGCGCCATGAAGGGTGCAGCCCAGCGTGATATTCTCTGAGGTGGAGGTGGTTGCCCTAGTTTTTTATGTGCAGCGCCACCTCCCCTCCACCCACGCAGCAGGCGGCAGGCCTGGCAGCGGGTATGCCCTCCAAGAGCATAGGCAGTGGTGGGAGAGGGTGCGCTGGGCTGTGAGCTGCTGCTCTGGGTTCCGGCGCACCCAACAACAGCTTACGCGCTGGTGGGCTGACATCCTTTGAGAGGGATCAGGACCTGCTCGACCTGCTGGGTGTGGAGGTGTGGAGGTGGCAGGGCTCGGTGAGTAATAATTATTTATTTGTTGTGTTCTATCTAAGCTAATATTTTTTTTCCAAACAGCAAATATGCTGCTCACACTCAGGTAAGCTAAGTTTATGTTACAAATATTATGTGATCATAGAGTAGACAGGTGCTCGGCGGCGCTACCTAATCCTACTCATTGGCGCTCGCTTTGGTTGTTTAGTTAAGAAGTCATTTAGAGTCTCCTCTGTCCTGTCACTAAGATAATGTAGTTATTAGTATTAGTGAGTTAGTGTGTTCTCTCACTTCTCTGTGCCTTTATTTTTTTATTGCTCGTACAGTCCCCAACCCCAAGCAATTTTCCAGTGATGTGTAGTATGCATATATCTATGCATTGGAAAAAAAATGTTGGCCTGTCAAGGGGGGTAACTTGTGACTGAGAGACTGAGAATGAGATGCGAATCAAAGATCATTCGTTGCAATTTACTAGTAGTTCAAAGATGTTGTTTAAGAAATTTTGAATAGGGCTAGGTTTAGGGAATTAGGAATAGGTTCATGATACTAGTAGTACTACAGGAAATCTGATTTAGAAAAGTTCAATTTTACCATGTTTGCCTTTCCCTGTCAAAATATTTTTGTGGAGATTATTATTAACTGTACCACTCATTTTATTTTATGTATTTCTTACATTAGCATCCAGTAGCCATGGCATTTTGCCAGTGCCACCAATGACGACCTAACCGCTGCATGGTTCAATTTGTCACTGCAGTGTTGGCTGTGCAATGTGCATCTGCTTGAGTTAATGTGGCATTTACAAAGTTTTCAATGCATGTCAATGTGAAAAGAAGGTGTGTTTCCCTTCCCTCACAGTGCCCACTCAGTCACTTCCTACTAGTATTTCACTCCTTTATTCTTTTCCAAGTTCTGTCCCCCCAGCCTCACCAAAAATTTGAAAAATCCATTCTTTGCATGCGCCATATTTTTCTAGCCAAGTGATATATTTCATCATGGCTTCCATAACGGATTTACGCTTGTTCAAATTCCCTTTCTACATTGTCAACCACAGTGACTCAGAAGGCAAAGCTTAGGCACATTATGATGATCAGTAAAACGTCTACTTATCCGTTCTAATCCCTCTAACCTACCCTGCAGTAGAGTGAGGTAAGTTTCCTTTTCTTTTCCTTGCTGCCAAGGAAATGAGTTTGTTGGAAAAATAAATTATAAAATGAGGGCGAGGGTGAGGCCAGGGAGTAAAGTGGGACTAAGTAACTGACTTAACTTTTGTGGGTAGGATAGTCTGTGATGAACGTGTCAAATACAGTCTATATCCCATTCGTTAATCCTTTCCCTGTACTGCAGTGCATCGCTTTTACCACCATCTACTTACGACAGACAGGATGTCCACCTGTGCATCAATATTCATCTGACTTGTAGTCAGGCTAAGATTGAAAGGCATTTTGGAGAAGAGCAGGGTCATTGGAATAAGATAATTGTCTATAACAGCTGCCCCAGCTGCAGACTGCAGAGACTACCAAAGTATGACTAGTGATGAGTATGACTAGGGCGCCAGCTGAGCTAGCATGCCTCCATTAATTTAGCACAAGAGAAAGAATACTTGTACTTCATAGTGCATAATACCTTACCCATTAATGAGAGGTCATTGATTTGTATTTTTCTACACAAAATATCCGTTTAATTATTTTTTACTAGGAAATCCTTGAGAAGAAAGAAAAATAACAGTTTTTTTAAACTGGTGTGCTGAATTTATATTCTGCCTTAGTTCCTTTCAGACAGTTAGTGCAGTTAGTGTGTTGTATCTTAGGACAGCTAGCCAGGTAGAGTTTTGTAGACTTCTTTATTGGTTCCATGTAAATATATACATCAGTCTTTATTCCAGTTGCCAGCCCTTACTCCAGACCCACCAGGAGCAGCCTCCCTGCTGCTCAGCCCATCTCCAACTGTCACCACTCATCCACACAGGCACCCAGGCATTCCATTCATCACAGTCACACAAACATTCCAATACCATCTCTCACTCTGGCTGAGCAGCTACGAGACAGCTAGGCTGGGTAGCATTCAATATCAAAGTGAGGATATAACATAGTGCATTTGCCATTTGCCTTTAGTTTATGTCTGGCATGTGTGAGTAATGGCTGTAAATCTAATCAAATCGAGTGGCACTAGGGGACTAGCAATGTAATGCTACTGTGCCACCCACTACATAATTTTAAACAAGTGTTTTGCACAGAGCATTGTTTGCAATTTCTCTTTTTACTTTCTAGCTACTCCTGCTGTCATTGGTGACCATCAAAATCGGCAGGCTGCAGCAGCCCCGCTACGGCAGCTGAAGCTGGAGGCAATACGGGATGAGTAACAGGTGGCCCAGGAGGAGGAGGAGGTCGCTGCCCAGGGCCCCAGCCAGCCCCAAGCATCCCCAGCACCCACAGCCTCTCAGTCTCAACACCGGTGCAGACCGATGGCAGCCACACAACGGCGTTCCATCACTGCTGCCCCCCCCATCAAATTCTAACTGCAACTTCCACTGCATCATGCGGAGGCTGGACCTGATAGAAGCCAGGCAGATTTAAGATTGAAGCCATGCAGATTAAGATGGAGGGGCACCTCAAAAAGCTCCTGGACCGCCAATAGTGCCCTCTTCTGCCTCTTTTTAAACCTTTGTTTTGGGGGTAGAACTGGGACTTGTTGTGGGTGGGATGGGCATTGGGACAGGAACAGTTTGGACTTTAGTGTTGGTTTTTTAGGACATTTTGATCATTGTTTGGGGATGGGGAGCATTGTTTGGGGAGAGGGGTGGGCCAGTTTAGGGTTGATGGGGTGGGTTTATATTGTTGTTTTTAGGCTAATAAATATAGAGATAACTTATTATGCTTCAAGTCTTTTTTGGGGTGTATTACTTTGCACTGCTGACAGTTTTAGCTCAGCAGCAGCTGTTTTTAAAATCTGCTGATAGCGTATAACAGTTATGTGGTACCCACGTCATACTACTATTCTCCTAGTCTCTGCAATATGCAACTGACCACTATGGGGAGGTGGGAGAGGAGGGTTCACAACTTTCCACTTTCCATTGCCTATATTGCCTACAAGTACAACAATGTGCTCCATAGTTCTCTTAGCTGAATAGCTATAGCTAGGGCTCTGTGGTTTCCAAAGGTGCCATGGTGGTGGTAGTGGGTAGTGCACTGACACTGAAGGGAAAGCAAGGTCCCACTTCCACCTAGGTGAACTACAACTGTAGGATTAATCGGAAGGATTATTAATCGCAGGCAACTAAATACATTTTTTTAAAACTGAGTTAATGGATTATATATATTATTATATCATAGCTTTGCAAACAATTGAGACCAGACTACTAAGACTACTATGCAACAAAGAATACGTGATAGTGAAAATATAACATGCAGTACTAAAATATTCAGCGCAATGGTGAGCTAGTATTTTAATTAAAACTAAAGTAGTAAATACTCGGATCATGAAAGGGACAAGGTTAAGCATTTATGGAACACAATGCCTGAATGATGATGCTGACAAATGATGTTGTTCTATATCTAAAATATTGATCCCTTTTATGCATGGGTGGATCAATGGGGCCAGTGTGGGCTATTGTTTCAGTAATAGAAGTAGAACTGAAGATCTTGCACCGAGTTGGTGTTGCTTTGAGCACATTCACACCACCAAGTGTGTGATCAATTATTGGTGTAAATTATAAAGTCACACCTCAATAAATCACACATCTCAGGGGAAGAGGGTTAGGGGTTTGATGAATGGATGGGAAAGGGAATTTGGGAAAAGGTGTGACAAAGACAAACACTACAGAAAGACAATATTTATCTGGGCAATGAGCAGCAAACCATCATCAATCTGTTGAGGGAGGAAAAAGAAATGAATGAATGATTATGACACAGTTAACTTAAATCAATGCAGTGCACCCCACACAGTCCATCAGCCCCAGTGAGACCCAAGTTATTATATTATTATATATCTAAATGTTCTGTCACCTAGGTTTGAAAAATAGTAAATACAAATTATGTAGGAGTGAGACGAACAACACACACAGTTCTAAAAAATGATTATTAAAAGAAAAACGATACTGTATTGCCAAATGGGGAGGTGCCTCTGCATTCTTTTTGCATTGTCCGTCAATCTTGGGTGCAAGGCTGATGATGTCCGGTAAGGTAAGCATGCATGCTATGGTGCTTTTGCCTTTTTGCGCAGGAAGAGAGAAGGCATGTGGATTGTAAAACATAAATGATATTGTAGAATGAAAGAGAAAGACAGAAGTTAAACTTCATAAGGAGTGCACCAAGAAGACTTCGAGGCAGTGCAAGAGAGAAGAATAGTCATTTTTGCAATCATTCATTTTATGACTGATGTGCAATCAATGAATTAGGTGAGAGCAATACAACAACCAACAATCACACACAAGTGGCTGCAGGCACTATCGGGCTGATCAAACTCGCAACTGTCATGATCACCATCATAATAATAATAATATGTAGCCTAGCATGTGCATAATGCAATGATTACCACATGTCTGTCTCCAGGTACCTACAACAGGCCACCCACCCAACCACCACAAAGTTTCACATTTAAGCTAGTCAGCAGCACATACACTCAGCAACATTGCATTTCCCAAATCAAGTAAAATCAATGCACCTCTCACCACCACTCCACAAAGTTGAGTAGGCCTCTTAGAGTCAACATCACCAAATGTTAGTTTCTGTGAAGTTGATGCCTTCCTTCTTCTGGTGGCAGTTGTTGAAGTAGTCACACCCTGAGTCCTTACATCATCCTCCTGACTCCGAGTAACATGTCCATCCCCGTACCGACTGAGTCCCTAATCAAATGCAATAGATCGACCTGTAGTGCAATGCTGTTGATGAACAACAAGAGAAACATTGAGCCATTATTTGTGTAGACTAGATTTGTGTTTGTTAGCTAAAGGGACTGGTCGAGTCTTTGAGGAGTATGAAGCAGAAAACAAAGCAGTCTGGACCCGGCAAACAAATCTTGCTAAGAAGGAAAAAATTCACATCTAGGAAAAAAATTATCACCCGACGTTAGGCCACCAACATTGTAAATCATCACAAACACAATCAAGCTTGATGGTTATAGTTAAACAAATACCAAGTCTCATTGCCTACCACCACATGAATCATCTCAACACACTGACAAACAACAATCACTCATAATATATATCAACCTTTGGTGCATGCATTTACCTGCTCTAATTCAAGTGCGGTGACGGTGGTACATTGCCAATCCATTGTTTCACGAAACAGGCATTGGTCAGTCTTATAAATCAAATAATGTGGGGCAGTCCGGCTAAGTGAATAAAGAAAGGATAGATAGGCATGGATGGTGGCAGGCACAAATTGTCTCTCCAATGTCTTTAAGGGAAATGGGGGGGTGCTTCTTCACTGCACACTGGTGCAACTCCAATCTGGCGATAAAATGTTCTCTAAAATGGTGGGGTTGCATTAGTCAATCAGACACAAACAAACATAAAAAATCATTTTCCCCTAGCTATATCTTTTTTTTGTTTGTCGTCAAAGCAGTTCGACAATTGAGAGAGAAAGTTCTATGGTTGGTGGCCCAGGCCTAGTAGTCAGGGAAGTAGGGTTCGTCCTCAAACTTAGGTGGTTTGCCCAGAAGTAGGTCAGCTAACACACTACTACCATAACCTGAGTCTGACCAATCACCCTCATCTTCCTCCTGTCGTATTTCAGGTATGTTGTAATTCAGTGGTATAACGTGCAGATTAATTTTTATCATGGTTAATCTCGCCACATTTTGGGGCGAGAGACTGGTCCTTCTCACTGTGACAACTGCACCAGCTACACTGAACACATGCTTAGCGGACACCCTGACTACTGGGCAAGCCAGATAGTTTGCTGCCAGCCTGCTGAGTATTGGCCATTGGCTTCTCTTCCCATACCAACACACCAATGGGTTTTGATCAAGAGAGACCTCTATTGGGTCATCCAGATAGGCCTGGACCATCCTCCTAATAGTCACTGGTGCTCCACCTTGCTGAACCTCTTTTGCCTTCGCCTCTGCACTGGACTTAAGCCCTGCCAGTAGAAACCAATCATATGCAGATTTTGGGGTTGATGCTCCTGTTCCTGTTGTTGCTGGTGTTCTTGTTGTTGGTTTTGAGTGCTGTGAGCCAACAGCACTGCCCTCAGGCTCTGAAGTTGAAAGCTGCACTGCCCAGGAGGAGTGGGCCTCTAATTCCCAGCCATTCTTTTTCTTTTTCACTGGCTTGCTCATCAATCCATGTTTTGCAGTTTGAAACATCCCTGTCTGAAAAAGGAATGAAAGTGGCCGGGAATGGTTTGTACCGTGGATCAGGAATTGTGGCACAGATGTAATGTTTGGGTGACACAATGTCTCTTTGCACCCTTGCATTAACAGATAAATGAAGGATTAAACTCTCCACCAACTCATACGCATCTTTTGTTTGTCCACACCTGTGTACATTCCGGACACCTCCTTTAGCTGCTCCTTTAGCATATGCAACAATGGGATAGCTTGGCCCATGGTTCTGTCCTCCCTGCTGATTTCCTATGTGAAAACCTCAAAAGGAAGCAGCATCTCTGTCAGGCATTTGACTAGGCCCCATCGGTCCATCTCAATGATCATGCCTTTCACAGTTGCATCCCCTCTTTGTATGACATATTTATTGATCGGTCTGTACTGCTCAAACAGACATTGCAACATGTAATAAGAAGAGTTCCAATGTGTTGGCACCTCCTGTTAGAGTGCTTTAACAGGAATTCTATTATCGCGCTGAATGACCCTCACCTGCTTCCAGGCTTTAAAAGAATGGCTGAAATGAGTGCAGATTCTTCTGCAGGTGGACAGAAAGTTGCTGACTCGGTCTTCTTTTTTTAGAAAGTCCTGTACAATGATGCTAATGCAGTGCACCAAACACAGGACCCTGAAATAGCCTCCATCTGCCATGGCCTTAACTATATTCCTTCAATTTCAGAATAAAGGACCCCCTGCTACTAATATAGATTCCTAGGGCAGGAAAAATTCAACAATTGAAAAAAACATCCCTAGGCAACATATGGTCTAAACAAATATAAGACCTAATCTAACAGATACATGATGACAAAGACTCAGTGTACACAAAATGTCATAAAAACTTCATTTTATTAATATAAATTCATTCGATCTGATCATAGAAAATGTATAAATAATTCCACAGATACAGAATACTAAACAATATCATCATAACATGCTTCACAAAATAAACACAACAGAAAAATACAGAGGACAAACATGTGGATTTTAACTGAACATAACAAATAACAAATATTATTATAATACAAGATTAAGTCAAAAAATAAACCCAAACTTTCAAATGAACCATAATTTAATCAAGTGGCTGATTGATGGATCTTCTCGTCATCTACGTGCGTTTCGGCGTGCTAGACGCCTTCCTCAGGAAAGCCACAATAGTTCCTAAACATGAAAATGAAGCAGTGTACACTGAGTCTATATACAAATAACAACTAAAACAAGTTTAAAAACCTTTCTTACTCCGTGACTGAAAAGAAATGAAAGCTGTGATAAAGTTTCAAAAGAAAAAGAAAAAGGAGTGACGAAAAAAGGGAGTAAACCTTCACCATGAAGGGATGACCCGTGAAAAAAGTAGAGAAATTGCCTTACGGTCATGTGATACCATCCAGGAGAGACAGAATGTGTGAAAAAATGATAAAACTGTGTTGTCCATATCACTGTGATAAACTGAAAGGATTAGTGGCCAATAGGAAAGAATACATGATTTTGATGCTTACCGGTAAATAATGAAATATGGACCATACAGAAGAAGATAATCAACATATATAAACGGAGTAGGATAGTATGTACGGACTCTGAAATGAAGAAATAGATCATATGAACTCAAATGGAAGGAAATGCCATAAGGACTAGGTTCTGCAACTAGGTATAAAAACCAGATATGTTAAATTACCTCTATTGGTGTCGTAAGGTGCTTGAGCCCAAGCTGCCTTAAAATAGAATCAAAACTTGGATTTGAGGATATATCCAGTAAGACTGAAAGATAAAATACAGAGAAAAAATGTGTCTTAGAGAACAAACCGGAATCTTTACGCTTCATGCGGGAGATCGAAGCAACATATAATTCATTCTACCTGTGTGTTAATGCAGTAGATGCATCGAAGGCAGAAATACAATCCTTCTTAAAGGGGGAATAGATTTTCACCGTGAGGATACAGCCTTATATGATCACAGTACTTGAATGTGATTCAAAGATGATGCCTGACTGAGCGTCTCACTCTATAAAAAATATGAAACCATTAGATTACAAGTCACCCCACAAATGGCCTAAAAACTATGTCTCACAATGCAGAAAAAAGGCCAATGAATTCATGCTGAACACGCAGAGTAAGTATGAAGGAGAGGTGTACTTGTTGATCCCCTAGTGCTTAGCAAACCCATTGTGGTGAATATAGCACCAGATATGTCGTAACATGGAGCAAAGGATGTTACAGCATCACCATGGTACTGTGAATATGTCACAGAACATCAGATATATCATAACATGGGGCATTATGAATCTTACAACATCACCACGATACTACCAGTCTATCATAGGGAGACATGCGATAAATACATTAGGATGTTCCCAGTCTAATAACTACAAATCGTGTGCTATCGTTAGACTGGTTGGGAAATAATTAAATCCTACAACTGGAGCAGGAATATCACTTACGAAGACGTATCAGCGAGAGGAGCGTTCGGGCAGAAACAGATGTGACGCCCGCGGGAGATTGTAAGCCTGGGCGCCACGTAATGATGTCATGACGCTCGGTGGCATCGAACTCAAGGGACTGTTAGCGACTAGACCGCTAGTAACAAAAGGGGATCAATTGTGAAAATAGAGATAAGACTATAAAGAAAAATCTTAAGAAAGCGTAATGGGAACACCACGACATATCAGGAAGCGGCTATTTTGTACTTAAATGTGCAAATGATGCACATTTAATGTGTAATAACGAGTTCGATTATTTGAACCGCTCTGACCCTAAGATGCCATGTATCTACGGGGTCCCCAAAATTCATAAAAACATGAGAGATCCTCCATATCCCCGCATAGTTTCCACCATTGGATCGATTACAGAGCCCCTTTCAAAATACACAGATAACTTACTGAGGCCCCACATACCCAAAATTCCTTCATACATCATGGAAACCAGAGATATTATTAATAAAGTTGAGAATCTACCGTTCATGCATGTCAACCATATCATGGTAACATTAGATATTGAATCTTTGTATAGTATCATCCCGCAGATGGAAGCAATTGATGCTGTGGCATGGTTTATTGATACCCAGAACATCCAATGCCCCAAAGTCTTCCTCCTTGAATGCCTCAAAATTGTATTAACAGCAAACACATTTGAATTCGGAAAAAGTTGATACCAACAAATTAAGGGCGTGAGTATGGGTGCCTCGATAGCCCCATCGGTTGCTAATATCTACATGGCGCTATTCAAGATGAAATTCATTCATAATGAAATTGCACCCTTTTTTGAATCAGTGACACACTGGTCAAGATACATTGATGATATTTTTTTCATCTGAACCAACACCGAAGACTGTCTTACCAAATTTCTAGAGTGGCTAAACCTGTGTGACATCAACCTCAAATTCACAGCCCACACTAGTCAGACACAAGTGGAATTTCTAGACATCCTTATTCGACATAACAATGGCATTTTGGAGGTCGACCTTTTTGTCAAACCCACCAACTAAATACTTTATTACACTACGATAGCTACCACCCGCGAGCACAGTAACAAAGCATACCTTTCGGGCAGTTTCTTAGACTGTGAGGAAATTGCTCCAATTTGCAAGATTTTGATCTACAAGCAATAGCTATGAAAGCTACATTTTTAGCTAGAGGATATCCACACTGACTCATTCGAGATTCCTACAAAAGAGCTAGAGTCTATGATAGAGAATTTTTACTAAAAACATGCATCAACCCTCCAGCCACACAACTTGTTTGCATTACCAAACATTCCACCATGAATGAAAAGATCAGACAGACCAACAACTCAAACCGGGCACATTCTGAACAGTGATACCGATCAAGAACACAAATTCTCCAAACCTTTATTTGCTCACCGCCGGAATAAAAACATCAAAGACATTGTTGTACTTCGCGGTTTACAGAAGGTATGCCATTTATTCAGAAAACCATTGATGGTATGGCACCAGCTGGAGGTACTTTCAAATGTTCTCAATGCAAGTCATGCGATACTGTGATTGAAGGCGATTCGTTCACCCATAATGGATATGCCATCCAAGCAAAGAAAATCGTTAATTGTAAAACTAAAAATGTGATCTATCTTCTGCTATGTCCATGCCACTTGGGCTATGTAGGAGAAACATCACGCTCTTTTACCACCCGACTGACAGAACATCGATCAGCGATATGGACCTCTAAAACTAATGCGCCGCTAGTAAAACACTTTTTGGATAAGAAACATACAGCTAATGACACTAGATGGTTGATAATCGAAAAAATAGAAATAACTCAAGAAAGTAAAAGTGACGACATCTGTAAAAAAAGAGAGGTATTCTGGATTTTTGCCTTAGACACCTACAAACATGGACTTAACAGCGAAATACCCTGGGAAAATGCTATACGATATAACTCCTAGCTACAATGCCCACTTTTGAAGTTCTGACCCAGTACCGGATTATTGGCTCTACATGGGCCTTAATCCTTCCGCTATAGTATGGTATAGTTTACATCTGCCAACTTTGACAGCTGGGTCTCCTTACCCTAACATTCACCACTTGGCAGTTTCTTTTTGGGACAATAGAATTGCTAGCTGAAAGCCTATCGGCAGTCCCGCCAATTTTAACTATATAACACTCAGCCAATTACTATATATTGCACTCTCCCAATTCAGTAGTAGGTTAGATCTTTGACATTTTCCAGTCTAGGCACTATGTTTCTAAACTTATCTTTGTATATAACTTCTATGAGTGGCTACTCTTCATTTTTATAGTAGGTGCATCATTTGCACATTTAAGCACATCGGAACGCTCCTCGCGCTAATACTTCTTCGTAAGTGATATTCCTGCTTCAGTTGCAGGGTTTAATTATTTCCCAACCAGTCTAACGATAGCACAAGACTTGTAGTTATTAGACTGGGGGCATCCTAATGTATTTATCGCATGTCTCCCTACGATAGACTGGTAGTATCGTGGTGATGTTGTAAGATTCATAATGCTCCATGTTATGATATATCTGATTTTCTGTGACATATTCACAGTACCATGGTGATGCTGTAACATCCTTTGCTCCATGTTACGACATATCTGGTGCTATATTCGCCACAATGGGTTTGCTAAGCACTAGGTGATCAACAAGTACATCTCTCCTTCATACTTACTCTGCGCGTTCAGCAGGAATTCATTGCCATTTTTTCTGCCTTGTGAGACATAGTTTTTAGGCCATTTGTGGGGTGACTTGTTATCTAATGGTTTCATATTTTTTATAGAGTGAGGCGCTCAGTCAGGCATCATCTTTGAATCACATTCAAGTACTGTGATCATATAAGGCTGTATCCTCACAGTGAAAATCTATTCCCCCTTTGAGAAGGACTGTATTGCTACCTTTGACGCATCTACTGCATTAACACACAGGTAGAACGAACTATATGTTGCTTCGACTCGATCTCCCCCATGAAGCGTAAAGATTCCAGTTTGTTCTCTAAGACACATTTTTTCTCTGTATTTTACCTTTCAGTCTTATTGGATATATCCTCCAATCCAAGTTTTGATTCTATTTTAAGGCAGTTTGGGCTCAAGCGCCTTACGACACCATTAGAGGTAATTTAACATATCTGGTTTTTATACCTAGTTGCCGAACCTAGTCCTTAACATCTTATGTGCTTCGGACGGCCCCTGGCCGTCCGACGTCACGGTGGGCATGTGTGGAGGACGGCCGGGGGCCGTCCGAACCCCGCCCACTCATTAAAACGCCCGCACAGCGCGAAAATTCGCGCAGCGCAGAAGGGGTTAAGGCATTTCCTTCCATTTGAGTTCATATCTATTTCTTCATTTCAGAGTTCGTACATACTATCATACTCCGTTTATATATGTTGTTTATCTTCTTCTGCATGGTCCATATTTTATTTTTTAACGGTAAGCATCAAAATCATGTATTCTTTCCTATTGGCCACTAATCCTTTCAGTTTATCACAGTGATATGGACAACACAGTTTTATCATTTTGTCACGCATTCTGTCTCTCCTGGATTGTATCGCATGGCCTTAAGGCAATTTCTATACTTTTTTCACGGGTCATTCCTTCATGGTGAAGGTTTTCTCCCTTTTTTCGTCACTCCTTTTTCTTTTTCTTTTGAAACTTTATCATATCTTTTGTTTCTTGTCTGTCACGGAGTAAGAAAGGTTTTTAAACTTGTTTTAGTTGTTATTTGTATATAGACTCAGTGTACACTTCTTCATTTTCATGTTAAGGAACTATTGTGGCTTTCCTGAGGAAGGCGTCTAGCACGCAGAAACGCATGTAGATAATGAGAAGATCCATCAATCAGCCACTTGATTAAATTATGGTTCAATTGAAAGATTGGGTTTATTTTTTGACTTAATCTTGTATTATAATAATATTTGTTATTTGTTATGTTAAGTTAAAATGCACGTTTCTCCTCTATATTTTTTTGTTGTGTTTATTTTGTGAAGCACGTTATGATTATATTGTTTAGTATCCTATATCTGTGGAATTATTTATACATTTTCTATGATCAGATCGAATGAATTTATAATAATAAAATGAAGTTTTTATGAAATTTTGTGTACATTGAGTCTTTGACATCATGTATATGTTAGATTAGGTCTTATATTTGTTTAGACCATATGTTGCCAAGGGATATTTATTTCAATTCTTAACTATATTCCTGCCATTGGCCATGGCAACAAATCCAATGTTAAGACCTCTTGGCCGCAGCCATTGAAAGTCCTAGTTGTTAAAGTCTTCCCAGATGTTTTCTGCATTATGGGATTTCTCAATGGTGAGCATTGCTACATTCGCATGCTTCCGAGCACCATTAAAAATCTCAGCAGTGTCAACACCTGAAGATATAATTTATTTAACCCCAACAAAAGAGATCCAGTGTGCAGTGATGCACATGTAATTACTAATCAGTGGCTTGGCAACTGGTCCACATCTCTGTTGTCAGGTGGATAGTGTGAACAGCATTCTGCTGCACAGCTTGTCCATGCAATTCCAGCACATTGTGATGTAGCACTGGAGCAGCAACTCTAGCAAAATAGGACCATCTGGGAACCTACCATTTTGGGCAGATGGCTGCCACAAATTTTAGAAAACCCACCCCTTCCACAAAAAAAGGGAGGAGGTCCAGCGCTAACATTTTAGCCAGCTTCTCGTTGTGCAAACATGCCGTTGGGTGATTGCATTCATACTGCCCCTCCTGCCTAAAAATGCAGGAATAGTAGCCTGGATATTTTTCTAGTGCTACTGATGCAGGTGACTTCTTGAGAGCAGATGTTGGTAGGCTCAATGTGCATCTCAGCAGGGCAGTCACTGTACGCTCTTGCCTTGTGTCTCGACCTGAGTCATGTGCCTTCGCCATGTTGCTGATTTGGGCAATACTACTGCACTCTTGGAGACAGGGCTGATTTGCGTGAAGAAAATGTCTTCCTCTTCTTCACCTTCTACTGTGATTATATTCCCTGCTCAGCCTTTCACCCACTTCACTAACACCACTTGCATTCTTTTGGCCGCTAAGGTGCACCTCCCACTGGATTGAGAGGTGTTTTCTCAAATGGGTTGTTCGGCCTCCAGTACCATAGTTTGTACCAAGGTTACCTCGACTAACACTTGCTCCGCAAATGGAGCATATGGCAATATTCAGCTCCTTCTTGCTAACTGTAAAGAAGTCCCAAACTGGGGAGGTCCACTTTCTGACGCTGGTGGCACTGCCAATGTCGGATGAACTGGCAGTAGGTAGGCATTTTGACGTTTGCCTCTCTGCAATACCTACTTCTACTGAGGTGGTTGTGGGTGTAGGCTGCTGCCTGGGCTTTGCAAATATGGCAGCTAGTGGTGGTTGTGGTGGTATTTGTGCAACATCCCTCAGAGCAGGTTGAGATGGGGTCATGTTGGTCTCCACTTGGCCTGGGCTAACATCCATGATGACTGGCTTGTCGTCATCCTCCTCTTCTACATCCCTAAGTCTAAGGCTTTCAGGAACCTTCCTTTTCCCTAACCTCTCCTGGTGTGTCTCACTCTCAGACTGACGCAGGATTCAAGTGGATTCTTGAGCATCAGAAGGGGGGCTTAGAGAAGAAGATGGTGGAGTAACCCTCCTTTTTCTTGCTAGAGATCTGGAAGACAATGGATCTTCTCAAAGAGTGGCTTCTTCTACTTCCTCAGCAGGAAGCTCAATCTCCTGAACTGCTCCTACTTAGGGAGGAACTACTATTGCTGGCTACAGCTGTTGTTGTCCACTTATATGAGTTTCCTGCAACAATTGGATCCTACTTTGCGAAAGAGATAAGTCCATTTCAACGTCACTGCTCATCGGCGTTGCCATGATTACACTTGCTGCCTATGTGACAGACATGGGCTTGGGCCTAGGTTGTGGTGGGTCCACTGATGTGAGAGTGTTGCTCCCAGCTTGCTCCCCGGAGTGGCAGGCAAATGTTTTCTTTTGTCCAAAAAAGGTCTGGGTCGTCATACCAGTGGTGGTAAGCTCCTTCTTATCACTCGCTACTTTCTTGGTAGCACCTTTCTTTGTCTGGTAGTACTGTGGGTGATGATGTCTCTTGTGCACCTAAAAGCAAACAAGCCAGAAGAACATCAGTGAAACGTGTTATTGTTGCAGTTGAATTAATAGTACATACAAACAATATCATTTAGTGTGTGCACTGGTTACTTAAGTTATTATAAATAATTAACAATGCAGTGTATCCATTTGTAAAACCACACCAACATAAACTTTCATAGTGTACACTCAGGAAAGATAAGAAAGAGCAACAACAACAACATACAGATGTAACTGTTTGCTTTATGTGCATCACGTGGGATGTGGCACTCAGGAAGGTGCAGGTGACAATGGAATAATCCTTAGACAATGAATGCTGTTGTGTTCCTATTGCAGACATGGGGTTGATTGTGTGTTTTGCTGTTCGCCCTATGTGGGAAGGGTATGCCCAGACGTGGGTCCCGTGCTCACTACGCCACTGGAGTCAAGCTATCCTGGCTGATGACGGCTGATAGCCAGAAACCGGTCCTAGGATGCTTGATTCCGGTCCAGGGAAGACATGGCTTGGCAGTTCGGGCTGGACTGTTCCCATGAGGCACAGGGTCAAGACTGATTTGCATATGGCCATGTCTGAACTGGGGTGGCGTGGTGAGCAAAATAACGATGGATTAAACCCAGATCTGTGACTGGGGGTGAATGTTTTGCCAATGTGCAACATTCCGTCCATCATCTTGTGTGTTTTGCTGTTCGCCCTATGTGGGAAGGGTATGCCCAGACGTGGGTCCCGTGCTCACTACGCCACTGGAGTCAAGCTATCCTGACTGATGGCCAGAAACCGGTCCTAGGATGCTTGATTCCGGTCCAGGGAAGACATGGCTTGGCAGTTCGGGCTGGACTGTTCCCATGAGGCACAGCGTCAAGACTGATTTGCATATGGCCATGTCTGAACTGGGGTGGCGTGGTGAGCAAAATAACGATGGATTAAACCCAGATCTGTGACTGGGGGTGAATGTTTTGCCAATGTGCAACATTCCGTCCATCATCTTGTGTGTTTTGATGGGGTTGATTGATGTCAGATGTTAGGAAAATGGGGATTTAAAAAAAAAAATTGTCTAAACAAATTTAATTTAAAAATATTTAATTAAAAATTATTTAAAGAATTAAATTAAAATTAAAAAAACTAATAAAATTAAAATTAAAAAACCTAAAATTAAAAAAATAAAAATAAAAAACAATTATAAATAAGTGAAATTACCCTCAAGCATATTTTTAAACTGCTATCTCAACCATCCATGCAAGCCCATGGCAAAGGGCCACACTGGCTGGACTCACAAAATGGCTGCCAGCCAGTGCCATATGGTCATCAACAACAACAACACTGAGCAAGAAGGCATTGGGAACAAAGAGAAGACATGCAAGCCTATGGCAAAAGCACACTGGCAGCCTACAGAAAATGGCCACCTACCACATGGTGAAACAGCAAGCAAACAAGGAGACATGGCCACAACAAAGAGCACATGCAGGCCAATAGCAAAAGCACACTAGCTGCCTGCACAAAATGGCCGCCAGCCACAAGGTCACAACAACAACCGGCAAAAGGGCATGCCCACAGCAAAGAAGACATGCAGGCCTATAACAAAAGCACACTGGCTTGCTACACAAAATGGCCACCAGCCACATGGTCACAACAGCAAGCAGGAGGCCTGGAAAACAAAGAGCACATGCAGGCCTATGGACACTGGCTATACAAAATGTCCCTTGGCCACATGGCATGGGGAACAAAGACAAATGGTGGCTTATGGCAAACACACACACACTGGCCAGACAAAGGAGGCATGGCAACAAAGAACACAGAATTAATTCAGTAATGCCAAAAACGAAAATTAACAGGGCTAAAAATGTTTACAACTACACACATCCTCCAAAGACATTACCTCACCTATACACTGTTTGCAGGGGATCAAAAATGAAATACCCCAAAAAAACACATTTTGTGTTTTAATCCAATGCCGTCCATGGCCTAAACTATGTTTCAATTCAACAGACACCACAAAAAAAGTTTTTTTATGCACCCATGACTTTTTACTGGGCCTACTAGCTGGAAGGCCAATTGGCAGACTAGGCCACATAGTGAATTAAAAGATTATTGCAAATTTTTTTAGAAAACATGGAGCAAATGTGCTAAACTGTAATACATTTTCCTGTACAAAATAAGAAAAAGTACATGCAAAAAAATAACTGGACCCCTACTGAAACTGTAGGCCATCCCCACCACAATACATTTAAAAAATCAAATAAAAAAATAAAGAAATCCTGGTGCATGCCCTCTATCATACAAACAAAACCCTTATACAACAGTTTTTTTACTTACTTGTGAAATCTCAAATACAAAGTCCTTAAATTCAATAGTATATATGCAGCAGACACAAAGAGTGATCCTTCCAGTTCCAAATCCAAATGAAAAGTGGCCAGGAGATGGGCAAAGCACTGGGAGGAGCCTGCTGGACAGGAACAGAAAGTTGGAGACTCTGAGGCACTTCCTTCCTGTTGGAAAAAAAAAGGACTCCTTGCACAAAAAACCAACACCAACAGTCCATTTGAGGAGGTTTTTTACTCCAAATCGTAATTTTGGGAAGATTTTGATGCTTCTCGAGGAGAGAATCTTCCACAGATTACAGCCGCTGTTGATTGTGCGCGTATGTCACAAAACATCTGCCAGAAGTTGCTGGCGTTGCCTAAAGACGTGTTAGCGACCGCAAAATATCATGGGAGTTTGAAGGCGGCTAGCAAATCTCATGGTGCTTCCGAACTGCTAGGAAATCTCGTGGGTGATCACGAGCGCCCGGCAAGTCGATCCCGCGCATGCAAATGGACAGTTTGAGCACGCCAACAAAAAAAATCTGCTCCGTTGCGGGATGCTCCCGCCTCCCAGCTGTCCAGCCCTCCCTGACCCCTACTTAATGGCGGCCACTGCGGGGACAGGCGAGCAAGACCACTGATTCATTGTCAGTGAAATTGCTCTCCCACCCTCGCAGCTCCACCATTAAGTGAGGCCTGCCCCTGCACTCTCGAGTGTTGGTGATCGAGGCCCTCCTCCACCCGCAGGTTTCCCTGCGCCTCATCCCTGGTGGTCCAGTGGACCTCTGTCTCCTTCCTCTAACTCTGCTCTTTCACTCGTTTTTCTACCTTTTATCTTTCACCTTTCTGCACTTTTCTGCATCTCTGCTCTTTTGTGCCTTATTTCTGCTCATTTTCCCTTCCTCTCGCTCTGCCCTTTCACTTGTTTTCACTCGTTTTTCTACCCTCTTTTATCTTTCACCTTTCTGCACTTTTCTGCATCTCTGCTCTTTTGTGCCTTATTTCTGCTCATTTTCCCTTCCTCTCGCTCTGCCTTTTCACTCGTTTTTCTACCCTCTTTTATCTTTCTCCTTTCTGCATCTTTGCTCTTTTGTGCCTTATTTCTGCCTATTTTCCCTTTTTTCTTTATCCTTTATTTCCTACCTTTCCCCGCCGCTGCTGCCCCCGCGGCCCCTCCCCGCAGTGCGACCAGCCCAATCCAGCTCCTCTCCCCGCTCCCGCCTCCCAGCTGTCCAGCCCTCCCCGACCCCTACTTAATGGCGGCCACTGCGGGGACAGGCGAGCAAGACCACTGACTCATTGTCAGTGAAATTGCTCTCCCACCCTCGCAGCTCCACCATTAAGTGAGGCCTGCCCCTGCACTCTCGAGTGTTGGTGATCGAGGCCCTCCTCCACCCGCAGGTTTCCCTGCGCCTCGTCCCTGGTGGTCCAGTGGACCTCTGTCTCCTTCCTCTAACTCTGCTCTTTCACTCGTTTTTCTATCTTTCACCTTTCTGCACTTTTCTGCATCTCTGCTCTTTTGTGCCTTATTTCTGCTCATTTTCCCTTCCTCTCGCTCTGCCCTTTCACTAGTTTTCACTAGTTTTTCTACCCTCTTTTATCTTTCTCCTTTCTGCATCTCTGCTCTTTTGTGCCTTATTTCTGCCTATTTTCCCTTTTTTCTTTATCCCTTATTTCCTACCTTTCCCTGCCGCTGCTGCCCCCGTGGCCCCTCCCCCCCAGCGCGACCGGCCCAATCCAGCTCCCCTCCCCGCTCCCAGCTGTCCAGCCCTCCCCGACCCCTACTTAATGGCGGCCACTGCCGAAGGCGCGTCAAAGGCAAGCACGTCTGCACCCGTCCGCGACCCGACCAGCGCCGGGAACCCTGGACCTCCGCCCCGCCAACGCTACGACCCAGCAGCACTCCACGCACTCAACCCAGGCCGCAACAACAACTGCAAGCTAGCATCACCAGCCGACTCCCACGGACCCTTCAGCTGTCACCGCTGCCGGCACACCTGCAGCACCGCCAAGAACACGGATCCAGCACAACCCGCCCACAAGAACACAACCGAACCGAAGACTCTGCAATGCATCCTCCTCAACGTCCGATCCCTCCACAAACATGCCACAGAAATCTGGGACCTCCTCGACAGCACCACCCCGGACGTAGCGTTCTTCACCGAAACCTGGACCAACACCACCTCGGGACCGGACTTCGCCATCGCCATCCCCCAAGGATACAAGATCTCCAGGAAGGACCGCCCCACCCGCCCAGGAGGAGGAATCGCCATCGTCCACAAATCCAGCCTCCGCCTGAGCACACTCCCTGACGAGACCACAGAACTGATGGAACACCTTCACTTCAAGATACTGGCCAGCCACACCGCCACCCTCCGAGGAACCCTCATCTACCGACTCCTTGGACCCCGCGGACCCTTCGCCAACTCCATCACGGACATTATCTCCCCGCAGGCCATCGCATCCACCAACTACACCCTGCTGGGAGACCTCAACTTCCACCTCGACAACCAACTGGACCCCAACACCACATCCCTCCTGGACAACCTCCACAACATTGGACTGCGCCAGATCGTGACCGAGCCCACGCACTCAGCAGGACACACCCTCGACCCCCTCTTCACTACAGGAAACTCCATCACCTTCAGCCACACCACCGAACTCCCATGGACCGACCATCGTTGCGTCCACTTCACCTTCAGAACACCCACCATCCACAGACACCAGCACCTGCTTCCACGAAGAAACTAGACCAAAATCACCGACGACCAGCTCACCTCCTCACTCAACAACTCCACCCCAACCATCGCGGAAAACGACGACCCCAGCACCGCAGCCCGAACCCTGCATAGATGGATCTCGGACAGCACCAACACCATAGCCCCCCTCAAGGAAAACAACAATATCCGCGCCAAGAAAGCCAGATGGTTTACCACCGAACTTCGAGAGTCCAGAAGCACATGCCGCCGCCTCGAAAAGGCCTGGAGGAACACCAAATCCACAGATGCCCACGACCACTTCAGAGCCGCCACCAACGCCCACCATCAACTCATCAGAGAAACGAGGAAAAAAGCGATTGAAGACAGAATCTCCGCCCACGCGCAGAACAGCAAGGAACTCTTCAGCATCATCAAGGAGTTCGCCCAACCCACTAGCGAGTCTACCGACATCCCTCCCTCACAAGACCTCTGCGACAAACTCAGCACCTTTTTCCACCACAAAATCAAGAGCATCTACGACAACTTCGACGAAGACAACCAACACACTGAACCCTCACCAACCACCCCCGACACCCGGAAACCAGCGATTGACGACTGGACAGCCCTCACCACCGAAGACACACTGAAGACAATGAAGTCAATCCACTCAGGGGCCCCCACGGACCCCTGCCCCCACCACATCTTCAACAGAGCCGCCGACACCATCGCACCCATGCTCCGCCACACCATCAACCGCTCCCTGGCGACCGCCTCGTTCCCCGACGACTGGAAACACGCCGAGGTCAACCCCCTCCTAAAGAAACCCTCAGCGGACCCCACCGACCTCAAAAACTACAGACCCATCTCCCTGCTCCCGTTCCCAGCGAAAGTCATCGAGAAAGCCATCAACATCCAACTCGCCACATTCATTGAAGAACACAACATCCTCGACTCCTCCCAATCCGGCTTCAGAAAAAACCATAGTACGGAAACCGCCCTCCTCGCCGCAACAGACGACATCCGCACCCTACTGGACAAAGGAGAAACAGTAGCCCTCTTCCTCCTCGACCTATCAGCGGCGTTCGACACAGTCTCCCACCGCACCCTAATACGCAGACTCTACGACGCAGGAATCCAGGACAAGGCCCTTGACTGGATCCGCTACTTCCTCTCCGGCAGGACGCAGCGGGTCAGACTCCCCCCTTTCCTCTCGGACCCCACACCTACCACCTGCGGAGTCCCCCAGGGCTCCTCCCTCAGCCCGACGCTCTTCAACGTCTACATGGCTCCACTCGCCCCGATCGTCAGAACCTACGGACTCAACATCGTGTCATACGCAGACGACACCCAGCTCATCCTCTCCCTATCCAACGAGCCCAACACCGCCAGACGCAACTTTCGAGAAGGCATGGAAGCCGTCGCCAAATGGATGAAAAACAGCTGCCTACAACTAAACACCAACAAAACAGAAGTACTCATCATGGGCCCAAACCCTGATGCCTGGAGCGACACCTGGTGGCCCCCCGCCCTCGGAAACCCGCCAACCCCCACGGACCACGCACGCAACCTGGGAATCATCCTGGACTCAGAGCTCAAAATGGACCGCGAGATCAACTCTGTCTCGTCTTCCTGCTTCCACACCCTCCGCCTCCTTTGTAAGACCTTCAAATGGATCCCCTCGAACACCGAAAGACCGTCACTCACGCCCTGGTCACCAGCAGACTCGACTACGGCAACGCACTCTACGCCGGAATAAACAAAAACCTCACCCGCAAGCTACAGAACATCCAGAACGCCGCCGCAAGACTGGTCCTCAACCTGCCAAAACACTGCCACATCTCCCAGCACCTGCGCACACTCCACTGGCTCCCTGTCGAGGCGAGAATCACCTTCAAGATGCTCACCCACGCACACAAGGCCCTCCACGGCACCGGACCAGCATACCTGAACAGCCGACTCAAATTCCACGCACCCCAAAGGACCCTACGATCAGCCCAGCTCTCCTACGCCGTGGTCCCCCGCACCAGAAAGACCAGATCGGGAGGCCGCTCCTTCTCCTTCCTCGCGGCCAAAGCATGGAACGCCCTTCCGCTCCACCTCAGACAGACAACATCGCTCCCCATCTTTGCAAGAAACCTCAAAACCTGGCTCTTCGACAGACCCTCTCCTTGATGGATGGAACCTGCACCCCCTAGCGCCTTGAGACCCTTACGGGTGAGTAGTCGCGCTTTAACAAACCCCTGATTGATTGATTGAGAGTTTATCGGTAACTCTGCATTCTTGCGTTCTCCGCGGAACGTGGAGTTGCCGAATTTCAGGAAATCCGCAAGCGGAGCAGAGTTTTACACCCCGGCCTAAATAGAAGGACTGTGTCGGACCCAAGGAAAAGGAGTGGACTCCCTGAGAGCAATAGGTAGAAAAGTGCTGAACACAGCCACCTGCAACAGCCAAAGAGAGGACTAAACTGGATTTTCCTGGACTGCACGGTGCATTGTGGGAGATTGAATCCTAGACCCCAAATGGAAATCTAGAGCTTCTGAATCCTGGACCTGCGCTGGAAGACACTCATCTCCCCAAAATAACCAAGAACCAACTGAACTACAGTTCTTGGAACTATCTACAACAAGTTCCTGACCCCCACAAGGTGCCTCTCAGGTCTCTGGGCCCTTGGGTGGATCTATAGCTCTTAAAATCAACCTTTTGGGTGCTTTCCAAATGCGAGCGGGTCCCTTCACACCGGAACCATGTGGATCAGCTGAAGAAGCAGCGAGAGCCACCGCAAGGTCATCTCTTTGCAAAGCACGCATTGTGAGGCTTCTGCCGATCCTTCTGTGACACCCAGCAGCTCTTTGCATCCCACGGACCACTGCCAGCGACGCTCTCTTTGCTCCTGGGGAACTTCTTCCTCGCGGACAGGACTCTAGGCACAATTCTTGAGAAGGTAAAATTTCTGCGGGACTTACCTGGGACTTTATCCAACCTGCCCTCCTACGCAGTTGGCTTGAACTTTTAGATTTGACTAGGTCCAGCTCAACCAGATAGCCGCGGTTGGTGCTTCATGCTTTTAGGTGCTATACTACAATTTATTCTTTATAAATTCATATCTCTGGTTCCCTACATTGGATTTTTATTGTGTTGTGTCTTTTACTTATTCACTGTTTGGTGATCTGTTGACGTCCGCCACACTACTTTCACAGTGCGGTGGACTTCAATGTGTCATCCACCGTACTGGAAAAGGAAATGTTTCTGGTAAAAACACCAGAAACATTTTATTTTTTTTCCAAACCAATTTCGAGGGAAATGCTTCCTACGAGTCCCAAGTTTGATTTCTGTTTTGCTGTATTACATAGCACGATGTGTGCACTGACGTTACACAGCATAACGAAAGTGAAAGCAGATTGAGCTACTGAAATCTGCAGGGATCCACAATTGGCTGCCACCCAGCGTTTCTATATGTCTCCCGATAACAGTAGTACCCCACTTGTGTGATTGAGCTATGGCCCGTAAAATGAAAGGCTCCCTAAGACCACTAAGAAACAAGGAAAGATTTTGCCCTGCAAATTGACCAACTCTGGCGATGTGGGTGGCTGTGCTATCTAGGCTAGGACTCTGTCGGCACCCAGAGAAACCTTCCAGGCCCAAATATTTTTGAAAACAAGGTTCCTAGCAAAGTCTGAGGTGGTGTAGTTTGCGTGGATTCCAATACTTTTTCTTATCCAGAATGGCCTGCAAATCCCAAACTTTGGCTAAATCACAGATTTTCCTCATATTTATGTGAAGGAAAATTCTAGAATCTGTGAGCATTCATAAAATTCCTACCATCAACGTTTCCACACTTCTCCCAATAAAAACCCTACCCCAGATGTTCACCAAATATTTTGCATTTAGTATATTAATTACATTGGACCCCATAAAAGCAATTTATCTGCTATGACCATAAACTAAGTAAAGATAAAGCAGAATTTCATCGGAGTCAATAAAGTTCAAAAAGCAAATTCATATGACAAAGATCTTAAATTACATTTAACAAAAAGGAAAATGTTAGTCAATGTTCTGCAGATATGTCTAGAGAGGTCAATAATACATGGATCGTTCCATATCTGCATAGAAACTGCGTGTTTGCATGAGTATATCACTACTATCTGGTTGTTTTAAAGAGTGCATGAGTAGTACCTGAATGATTAGATGAGTGCATAACTAATGGGTCACTAATTCAATACATACATAGATAGTGGTTGGATGATTAAATGAGTGCAACTCTAGTGCCTGGATGATTGCAGGAGTGCATAGATAGTATATAGGTGATTTATAGAGTGCATGGACAGTGCATACATGATTGTTTAAGTACATGCATAGCACCTAGCAGGTTGGATGAGTGCATCAGTAGTATTTCAGTGATTGAATGTCTACATGCTGCTGCCCATGTGTTTTTGGTTCAGTGAACAGGTAGTGCCTGGGTGTTTAGATAACTACATGGGCAGAGCCTGGATAATTCAATGAGTGCATCAGTTGTGCCTGGCTGATTAGATAAGTGCATGCCTAGTGTTTGAGTGATTGCACGACTCCATTGTTAAAGCTTGAGAGATTGGATGAAAGTAAGTGTACTGCTGGGGTGATTGTATTAATGCAGGGTATTGTCTCAGTAATCAAAAGAGTGCATAGGTACTGGATGGGTGATAGGTTTACTACAATAGTACGCTCTACATAATTAGATGAGTGCATGAGTAGTAGTTGAGTGTTTGCATGAGTACATGCGTGTGTCTCAGTATTTCAATGATTGCATGGGTTGTAAGTGGGTGTTTAGATGACTGCATAGGTTCTGCACAAGTGTTATAATGACTGCATAGTTACAGCCTTGTTAATTGCATAAGTAATTGGTTAGTGTCTGGGTGATTAGATGGATGTATAGGAAGTGCCTGCATAGTTGAATGACTACCTAATTTCTGTCTGCCTGATTGCAAGAGTACATGTGTGTGTCTAGGTAATTGAATAACTCCATGGAAAGTGAAACACTGATTTGATGACTGCCTAACTAGTGTCTGGGTGATTGCATAAGTGCCTGAATACTGCCTGACTGACTGTGAAAGTACCTTCTTTGCTGTTAGATACATAACAGTTGTGACCATATATCTGACTCATTGGTAATCTCCTGTCCGTATCAAACTACCTGTGTTACTGTATATATGCTTTTCTACTGAGCTATGTGTGAGTAAAGTCTAGATATCACACTTGATATATAATTGCATACATGGCTCTCTAGGAGCATACATTGCTTTGTTACTGAGCTTGCACATGTATCAGTAAGTTTCTAAAATGGAAAACAACATTTTGAATGTTTTCAAAGCGCAAAACCTTTTGTGAATGGCATACCTACATCATTTCTCAAATACGTCTTCGGCTTCTAAAACATATATTCAGCATTTCTCAAACAAAAGTTACACTCCAAATGAAGCTAGCACAAGAACTCTCTAGGCATTGTGCACTATTAATCCTCCTCAACTTTAAACAAACCATGTTTAAAGAAAAAAACACCACCCTCACCATATACATGAAATTTTATCAGCCTTACTGAACATAGATCACCATGTAAACATATATTTGATTTCTTAGTAGATGTACACCATCAAGCCATCTTTCCAAAAATATATACCTCACTGCATCTTTAAGTAAACTCAAAGTCCCACTGTTAGAACTGGGGGTCTCTAGTTGGCAGAGGTAGGTACCTTTGTCCAAATAGGGACCCTTGCTTCTAGTCAGGGTAAGGGGGTACACTCCTGAACTAACCCCTGCTCACCCCCTTGGTAGCTTGGCACGAGCAGACAGGCTTAGTTCAGAGGCAGTGTGTAAAGCATTTGTGAACACATACAGTAATCCAGTGACAACACTACAAATGGACACCACACAGGTTGTATTATAAAAATAAGTATCTTTTATATAGATTTACCACAAGACCATAAACGACAAAAATAATCCACAATACTGTACTTTAAAGATGGTAGAATTAGCTTGAGTCTCTTTAAATGAAAATGCGACACTTTGAGTTCAATGTACCTTAAGATGCGTAACGCAGGGCAACGAAAAGTGTTGCAGGGAAGGTGATGCGGTAGTCCCTTACACGCAAGGACGGTGATGCGTTGAAGATCTGGTGCAAAAGAAACAAAGTGGCGTCTTCTTGAGGTTGCGACAACGAAGAGGCAATGCGTGCACGCCCGACGGCCGTGCGGCGATTTCGATGAGTCTTTGGAGCCGCGTCAGGCCCTGCGACACGCTTCCCTGGCGATGCGACGGCGTCTGATGCGAGGTCGACGATCTTCTACTGGGATACGGGGCGCGCCTCGTGTTGCGATGCGTCGGCGTCTGCCCCGGTGATGCGACGGTGTCTGATGCGACGGCGACACTTTTCTCCGGTGCTGCGAGGCGCTTCGAAGGATGGGTGTCAGCGGCGCGCTTCTTCGGGGATGTGCCGGCGTCTGATGCGACGTCGACACTCTTCTCCGGCGATGCGAGAATCAGTGGCTGCGGCGACACGCTTCTTCGTCTTGAGTCGCGCTTCCAGCTCCCAGAGACACGCAAGTGTGTCAGAAGGTCCAAATTCCCAGCAAGGGAATACAGGGGGAGCTGGTGGGTGAAGTCTGTTGTCCCTGAGACTTCAGCAGGAGGCAAGCTCTGAAATCAAGCCCTTGGAGATCCTTCACAAGTTGATGAAAGTACACACAAAGTTACCTTCTCCTTTCTTTGGCAGTCAGGCAACCACTGCAGGCAGATCCCTCTAGCTTAGGGATAGTCTTCTCCTCAGTTTCTTCTTGGTTCCGCTCCTCAGCAAAGGTTTCTTCTTGTTTCCCAAAAGTGATCTAATTTCCTAGGGGTCTGGGTCCCCTTTTTATACACCTTTTCTCTTTGTTCTCTGAAGGCAAAGAGGCCTTTGCCTAGTCCAAAACCAGTTCTGGTCAGTCCTGGAGCACTTTGTTTACAGGACTCCTTCTTTCCTTTCAGAATGTGGGGCAGAATGCTCAGCCGCCCGGCAGGAGGTGGAGCCAGCATTGTGGAAGGCAGGCACAGCTCTATTCAGACCCAGGTGCAACTCCTCCCTCCACTCTGGATGCAGATCTCTCTATTCAGCCCTGTGCTGACTCACCCTGTCTCCTGGAGTCCCCCAGCCCGTGTCACTCACAAACCCAGACAAGGAATACACAACCTAGCAGAGGCAGGCTTGGAGAGTTAGGCAAGAAAATACCTACTTTCTAAAAGTGGTATTTTCAAACACAGAATGTTAAAACCAATTTCACTAAAAGATGTATTTTATCATCCTGAGTTCAGGCATACTAAATTCGTTTCTCTACCATGTTCCCTGGGTCAGTTAGGATTATAAGGTGTAATAATCAAACTGCCCATTCTGGCCTATGGGGAGCAGGTAGCCTTGCAATAGTGAAAAACGAAAATGGCTGTAATTCACTATTAGGACATGCCACACACACCAGGGCATGTCCTACCTTATACTTACAATGCACCCTGCCCTAGGGCCTACTTTAGGGGTGACCAACATGCAGTAAAGGGAAGGTTTAGGGCCTGGTAAGTGGGTGCACTCACCAAGTCGACATGGCAGCCCTAGGCTGCACATAGACTCTGCAATGGCAGGCCTGAGACACACTTTACAAGCTGCTTCTGCGGGTGGCACAACCAGTGCTGCAAGTCCACCAGCAGCATTGGATTTATAAGCCCTGGGCACACTCAGTGCACTGTACTAGGGACTGACAAGTAAACCAATCATCCAATCATGGAGTCACTAATACATACATCAATTTACAATAGGGAGCACTTGCACTGTGGCACGGAATAGCAGTGGCACAGTGCCCAAAGCATCTAAACCAGCAAAAACAGATCAATAACATTGGAGGCATCATCAAAAAATGGAAGGGAGACCCACGCCAAGGATGCCAGGTCTAACACGTGTCCCCTCCAGCTAAAATGTGGGGAGAACTATCCTACCTCTAGGGAGTTCTATTCACTAAGGCGGAAAAATCTGGACAGACCATCAGCATTGGCGTGTTCTGTACCAGGGCGGTGTTCCACCGTGAAGTCCATCCCCTGTAGGGTAATGGACCACCTCAACAGCTGTGGATTCTCACCCCTCATCTGCATCAACCATCTGAGGGGCCTGTGGTCTGTCTGAACCCGGAAGTGAGTCCCAAACAGGTATGGTCTCAGCTTCTTCAGCGCCCAGACCACAGCAAATGCCTCGCGCTCAATAGCACTCCACCTCTGTTCCCGTGGAAGTAACCTCCTGCTAAGGAAGGCTACAGGTTGGTCTAGGCCCTCCTCATTCATCTGTGACAAAACAGCCCCCACACCATGCTCTGAAGCTTCTGTCTGAACGATAAACTCTTTGGAGAAGTTGGGGGCCAGGGGCACGGGCGCCGTGCACATGGCTGTCTTCAAGGTGTCAAAAGCTTGTTGACAGGTGTCAGTCCAAATCACTCTCTTGGGCTGCTTGCTGGAAGTGAGCTCTGTCAAGGGTGCAACCATACTGCCATACCCCTTGACAAATCTCCTGTAATACCCGGTGAGTCCTAGGAAGGCTCTCACCGCTGTCTGGGTCTTGGGGGGCTCCCAAGCAAGAATGGTATCAATCTTGGGCTGTGGGGGCGCAACCTGGCCGCTCCCAACCTGGGGTCCCAAGTACACCACGGAACCCTGCCCGATCTGGCACTTACTCACCTTGATCTTGAGGCCTGCCCTACGCAGAACCATCAACACTTCCCAGAGGTGGCGCAGATTTTCTTCCCAACTGGCGCTGAACACTGCAATGTCATCCAGGTAGGCGGCACTGAAGGCCTCCAAGCCAACCAACACCTGGTTGACCAACCTCTGAAAGGTGGCAGGGGCATTCTTCATCCCAAAGGGCATCACCCGGAATTGGTAGTGCCCATCTGGTGTGGAGAATGCCGACCTCTCCTTTACCCCATCAGTCAAGGCGATCTGCCAGTACCCAGACGTTAAGTCAAACGTACTGAGGTACCGGGCAGCCCCTAACCGATCTATGAGCTCATCAGCTCTGGGGATGGGGTGTGCGTCAGTGATGGAATTGAGTCCTCGGTAGTCCACACAGAACAGGAGTTCGGGTGTGGCACCAGGCGCGGCAGCCTTTGGGACCAAGACCACGGAGCTGGCCCAAGGGCTGTGAGAGGACTCAATTACCATCAATGCAAACATCTTGGAGACCTCCTCCATGATGCAAGCTCTCACCCTGTCAGTCACCCTGTAAGCCTTGTGCTTGACAGGAAGACTGTCCCCAGTGTCCACATCATGGACGCACCAGTCAGTGACACTAGGAACCAGGGAGAACAGGTCAGGAAATTGCCCCAACAGTTGGCGACAGTCACCTTGCTGCTCAGGTGTCAGGGAGGGAGAGAGGTTCACACCCTCCACTGATCCATCTTGCTCTTGGGCTGACAGGAGGTCAGGAAGAGGCTCGGTCTCCTCCTCCATCCCAGCATCTGTAGCCAAGAGCATGCCCACTTGGGACCTCTCCAAGTGGGGCTTCAGGCGGTTGACGTGCAGGACCCGCAAGGGTTTCCTGGGAGACCGCATGTCCACCAAGTAGGTAACAGGACTCTTGTGCTCCACCACCTCAAAGGGTCCGGTCCACTTATCCTGGAGCGCACAGGGCTCCACTGGGGCCATGACCCACACTTTCTGACCAGGTTGAAGCTCAACCAGAGTGGCATTCTGGTCGTACCACCGCTTCATTTCCTCCTGGCTGGCTTCCAGATTTGCCTCAGCAAGTTGCCTGAAACGCCTAGTTTGGTTCCTGAAGGTCAGCATGTAGCTATATACATCCTGGGGAGGTTTCCTGGGAGATTGCTCCCAGCCTTCCTTGACCAAACTCAGAGGTCCTCTCACTGGGTGACATACAGAAGCTCAAAGGGGCTGAACCCTAGAGACTTCTGTGGCACCTCACGGTATGCAAAAAGAAGGCATGGCAAGAGGACGTCCCACTTACGCCTCATGGGTTCTTCCAGACCCATAATCATGCCCTTCAGGGTCCGGTTGAATCTCTCAACCAACCCATTTCCGTGCGGATGGTAAGGAGTGGTGAACTTGTACGTTACACCGCACTCCTGCCACAGGGACTTCATATACTTGGATATAAAGTTAGTACCTCTGTCAGACACCACCTCTTGAGGGAACCCCACACGGGAGAAAATTCCCATCAGTGCCCATCCCACCACGGGGGCCGTCACTGTCCTCAGAGGGATGGCTTCAGGGTACCGGGTGGCATGGTCCACCAAGACCAGGATGAACCTGTTGCCCATGGCTGTCTTGGGGTCCAGTGGCCCCACAATGTCAATACCCACCCGCACAAAGGGGGTGCTGACCACAGTGAATGGCTGGAGAGGAGCCTTCTGCTTCCTCCCACTCTTTCCACTTGCCTGGCAAGTCTGACAGGTCCTGCAGTGAGTGGCGGCACTCCTGCGCATCTGGGGCCAAGAGAAATGGGTGACAAGCTTTTCAAAGGTCTTGTCCTGCCCCAGATGTCCAGCTAAAGGTACATCATGAGCCAAACCCAGTAGGAAGGCTCTGAAGCGCTGGGGTACCACCAGCACATGGGCTGACCCAGGCTCAGCAACCTTAGGCTCACTATACAGGAGACCATTCTCCCAGTAGATCCAATGTGATCCAGACTGATCACCTGCTGCCTGGTCTGTGGCCTATTGCCTCAGACCCACGAGAGAAGGGCACTTGTTCTGCTCCTCACAGAACTCCTCCCTGGAGGGTCCTCCATCTTGCTGCCAATGGGTCAGCTCAGGCAGGTCCCCCAGTTCAGCTACCTGTTCCCCTGAGGGCTCCAGGGTATCCCCCTCAGGGTCTGCCTCCTCCTGGACCGTGGGAACTTCGGGGGCCGGGTTCCTGCACCCCCTGCCTCTTCTCTCTCCGGCAGGCACCTGGGCCTCCCTTTCAGGCTCCAGGTCCTCTTGAACACCTCTGGCTGCCATGGACCGGGTGGTCACACACGCCCAATCAGGCAAGCCCAACATCTCCAAATGAGCACTCCGCTCCACCTTAGCCCAAGGGGAGATCTCCAAATCGTTCCCTAACAAACAGTCAACAGGCATGGCTGGCCTCACAGCTACTTGAAGAGTACCAGAGACCCCCCCCACTCAAAGGGAACCTGAGCCACCTTGCAGTGGCTCTCTGTGTTGTCAGCGGCAACAACTGGGTAGAATGCATCAGGGACCACCTGCTCTTTAGATACCAGGTGACACTTGACAGCTGTCACACTGGCTCCTGTGTCTCTCAGAGCCTCCACCCTATGGCCATTGATGGTCACCCACTGCCTGTACTCCTTAGTGTTCTCAGGCAGTTGGTTCCTAGGGACCATCTCAGAGTCTCCTAATGAGACAAGGGACAATACTACGGGATCCCGCCCACTTGGGGCACCCATCTCCTCCCCCAGGGCTACACTAGCCAACTGCCGGGGGACTGCACCAGGGGGTGCTGGCTTTCCAAACAAAGAGCAATGGGGATCATTGGCCCTGTGGCCTAGGGCGCCACACTTGTAGCACACCAGAGGTCCCCTATGAACAAGTGGACCTGTCGGGGCCCCGTGCTTATTCTCAGGGGGAGGCTGGGATCCTTTCCCTTGGTTCCCTTGGGGTTTACTTTGGGGCCCTCTCTGGAACTCCCTCTGTTTACCCTTGTCCCCCCACTCCGCTGCTGGGGACCCTGCCCACCCTTGGCGGAGTCTCCCACGTGACCCTTGTGGACCCGGGTGCTCACCCAGCGGTCCGCCTCCTCAGCAAGCTGCCTAGGGTTAGTCAGCCTACTGTCAATCAGGTGCTGGCGTAGCTCAGGAAAACAATTACTGGACAAGTGCTCCCATGCAATCAAATCAAGGAGCGCCTGAAAATCATTTGCTTTGCTACCCTTTACCCAACCATCCAAGGCTCTGCAAAAAAAGGTCACATACTCAACCCAGGTACTGCCTTCAATCTTCTTACAGTTCCTGAACCTCTGCCTATAGAGTTCAGGAGTCAACCCATACCTGGTCATCAATGCATTCTTCATGTGGCTGTAGGAATTATAGACTTCAGAGGGCAAGTCCAACAAAGTATCCCGCCCCTCACTAAGGAACCGACCCCACAACCCCGCTCCCCAATCCTTCTCAGGGACCCGGTGGGAAGTCATGGCTACCTCATAGGCCTTGAACCATTGCCCAATATCATCAGTTTTAAAAAAACTCCTTAACCACATCCTTAGGAATATACACCCTAGCCTCAACAGGCATTGATGGTGCGCTGCCACCAGAGGGAGTAATCTCTAAGCTCCTAGCTTTCAAATCCAACTCCCTCAAACTTTTCTCATGCTCAAGCTGCATTCTCTTTTCTTCCAGGGCCAATTTCCTAATTTCTAACTGCCCACTCATTTTGCCCAGCTCCAACTCATGCATCCTATTCTTTTGTCTGTCCTCCAGCTCTTCTGGGGACAGACCTCTGGCAGAAACACTGCTACCCACGGGGGAAGATGCTCTCCTCTCCCCTGGACCCACTGGCCCATCCACCTGCTCATCTGCATTCTCAGCCCCCTCCTCATTCTCAGGGTTATTCCTTGCTTCAACCCAGGCCCTCAGCACCTTTTGGAAATCATCCTTCTTGGTGGTTCCGGTCATAGAAACTTTGAACTTCCTGCAGAAGTGCTTGAGCTGGTTAACGGTGTACCATTCCAGTTTCTCCTCCTCCCAATCATTATCAACAGATACTATGGATGCTGCTGTATCCATGGTGATTAAACTTGGCAGTTTTTAGCAAAAATAGAAAGTCCCAGAAAAGAATATCTACCAAAAGTATGTGGTTGCGTTTTGGTCTGCACTCACTAGGTAGTGTTCACCAATCACTGTACATGAGTCACAAATGCAAGTCCAGAATCCCCACCGCTGACCACCAATGTTAGAACTGGGGGTCTCTAGTTGGCAGAGGTAGGTACCTTTGTCCAAATAGGGACCCTTGCTTCTAGTCAGGGTAAGGGGGTACACTCCTGAAATAACCCCTGCTCACCCCCTTGGTAGCTTGGCACGAGCAGACAGCCTTAGTTCAGAGGCAGTGTGTAAAGCATTTGTGAACACATACAGTAATCCAGTGACAACACTACAAATGGACACCACACAGGTTGTATTATAAAAATAAGTATCTTTTATATAGATTTACCACAAGACCATAAACGACAAAAATAATCCACAATACTGTACTTTAAAGATGGTAGAATTAGCTTGAGTCTCTTTAAATGAAAATGCAACACTTTGAGTTCAATGTACCTTAAGATGCGTAACGTAGGGCAACGAAAAGTGTTGCAGGGAAGGTGATGCAGTAGTCCCTTACACGCAAGGACGGTGATGCGTTGAAGATCTGGTGCAAAAGAAACAAAGTGGCGTCTTCTTGAGGTTGCGACAACGAAGAGGCGATGCGTGCACGCCCGACGGCCGTGCGGCGATTTCGATGAGTCTTTGGAGCCGCGACAGGCCCTGCGACACGCTTCCCTGGCGATGCGACGGCGTCTGATGCGAGGTCGACGATCTTCTCCTGCGATGCGGGGCGCGCCTCGTGTTGCGATGCGTCGGCGTCTGCCCCGGGGATGCGACGGCGTCTGATGCGACGGCGACACTTTTCTCCGGTGCTGCGAGGCGCTTCGAAGGATGCGAGGGTGTCAGCGGCACGCTTCTTCGGGGATGTGCCGGCGTCTGATGCGACATCGACACTCTTCTCCGGCGATGCGAGAATCAGTGGCTGCGGCGACACGCTTCTTCGTCTTGAGTCGCGCTTCCAGCTCCCAAAGACACGCAAGTGTGTCAGAAGGTCCAAATTCCCAGCAAGGGAATACAGGGGGAGCTGGTGGGTGAAGTCTGTTGTCCCTGAGACTTCAGCAGGAGGCAAGCTCTGAAATCAAGCCCTTGGAGATCCTTCACAAGTTGATGAAAGTACACACAAAGTTCCCTTCTCCTTTCTTTGGCAGTCAGGCAACCACTGCAGGCAGATCCCTCTAGCTTAGGGATAGTCTTCTCCTCAGTTTCTTCTTGGTTCCGCTCCTCAGCAAAGGTTTCTTCTTGTTTCCCAAAAGTGATCTAATTTCCTAGGGGTCTGGGTCCCCTTTTATACACCTTTTCTCTTTGTTCTCTGAAGGCAGAGAGGCCTTTGCCTAGTCCAAAACCAGTTCTGGTCAGTCCTGGAGCACTTTGTTTACAGGACTCCTTCTTTCCTTTCAGAATGTGGGGCAGAGTGCTCAGCCGCCCAGCAGGAGGTGGTGCCAGCATTGTGGAAGGCAGGCACAGCTCTATTCAGACCCAGGTGCAACTCCTCCCTCCACTCTGGATGCAGATCTCTCTATTCAGCCCTGTGCTGACTCACCCTGTCTCCTGGAGTCCCCCAGCCCCTGTCACTCACAAACCCAGACAAGGAATACACAACCTAGCAGAGGCAGGCTTGGCGAGTTAGGCAAGAAAATACCTACTTTCTAAAAGTGGTATTTTCAAACACAGAATGTTAAAACCAATTTCACTAAAAGATGTATTTTATCATCCTGAGTTCAGGCATACTAAATTTGTTTCTCTACCATGTTCCCTGGGTCAGTTAGGATTATAAGGTGTAATAATCAAACTGCCCATTCTGGCCTATGGGGAGCAGGTAGCCTTGCAATAGTGAAAAACGAAAATGGCTGTAATTCACTATTAGGACATGCCACACACACCAGGGCATGTCCTACCTTATACTTACAATGCACCCTGCCCTAGGGCCTACTTTAGGGGTGACCAACATGCAGTAAAGGGAAGGTTTAGGGCCTGGTAAGTGGGTGCAATCACCAAGTCGCATGGCAGCCCTAGGCTGCACATAGGCTCTGCAATGGCAGGCCTGAGACACACTTTACAAGCTGCTTCTGTGGGTGGCACTACCAGTGCTGCAAGCCCACCAGCAGCATTGGATTTACAAGCCCTGGGCACGCTCAGTGCACTGTACTAGGGACTGACAAGTAAACCAATCATCCAATCATGGAGTCACTAATACATACATCAATTTACAATAGGGAGCACTTGCACTGTGGTACTGAATAGCAGTGGCACAGTGCACAAAGCATCTAAACCAGCAAAAACAGATCAATAACATTGGAGGCATCATCAAAAAATGGAAGGGAGACCCACGCCAAGGATGCCAGGTCTAACACCCACCATATATATAGCTGTGTGCAACCACAAGAACCATATATCACCATCTAAGCATATGCAAAGTGGTCATATTAGTTAAAAACCACATTGACAAACACTTCCCAATACATACCTAACAAGTATTACTTCTTTCTAATTCATATACAGGCGAACAACATGTTCTCATCTTTTATTTGTTACTATACTACTCCTGTTAAATAATGTTACTAAAAGTACTTCAACTCCCTAAATGCAAATGGCAGATGTATCTATTCTGGACATGATGTTTAGACATTTGAAACATTCTTAGTTCCTCATTGCAACTTTCCACAATACTATACTATTATGTATTCAATAAAGTACACAATGTAATAAAGAGGCACTATTTCATTTTTCTCTTAATTCCCAAAACATTGACCATTAATCTCTTAAACACATACCCTCTAATAGATACCGTGTTCATCTGATATATTTTTTCATATCACTGTGATACTCTTTTTATCAAACTCCCATATACATGTTCATTTCTAATGTAATTTTAATAAAGGATTAAAGTGTAATGCACAAACCAGTGAATTCAGTTTGTAGATTATATTGTTGTTTTAGCTCTTTGTGGATAGTTTTGACACTTTCGGGATTTGTAAAAACTAAGCACAAGAATGGTACACCACTCTCATACAAAGCAACCATACAACGGCAACCTCTTCAACTTTGCGCTCTGTGATCACGAGTAGGCCTGGGCGTAGTTTGCAGAGTTTTGCTACGCGGAACTCCGCAAAGTTACAAAAAACTCCGCGAAGTTCCGCGAGTGGCGGAGTGCAGTGCGAACTGCACTTTGTGCTGGTATTCCTGCCGCTCGGGTACAAATTCTACCCGAGCGGTAGCTCGCGCTCGCAAACTTACTGTTCGCGATCGCGAGCGGGGCAAAAACTCTGCTGCACATCGCGAAGCGGAGTTTTCTGCACTCCGCGAGCTCCCCAGAGTACGGAGTGCAGAAAACTCCGCAAACTCCATGAACGGAGCGAAGTTCACCGCCCAGGCCTAATCATGTCTTTCATTTTAGACTATTCTATCTCCACTTGTGAATGGTTAGTATCTGTTAACCCATTCCCTCTCTTTCAAAAAGAGATTCCTATCTATGTATGTTTGTGACGCATTTGTGATGATTGCAGAGAAATAGCAAAAAAAACAGGAGTTCAAACCGATATCTAGCTTTATTTTTCTAAAATGTAAATACTACACAACAGTTTATTACATAGTCCTGAGTTGGAAATTAAAGCTTGCCATTACTTAAATTGTGTCATCACTCCTCTTTAACACCCTTCCCCCAATACACTCTGAGCTCAGTGAACCTAGCAACCCAGTGGAACCAGTAGGTCACAAGTTCATAGCACATTCTAAAAGGAACATGCTTCTTCCCAATAAGATACAGCAGGTGTGCTTTACTCCACAGATTCAAAAGCATATCCATGTCTGTATTACATTTCATTTCTGAAACAACAGCCAATAATAAGACTTCTTGCTAAGGCATCCAATATAGTACCTAATTTTATTCACTTTCATGCTGACAGCATCCATTGAATTATATCTTTTAAAAAAATTAAAAAACACCTGCATTTTAACTGCTTTTCCTTTGGAAAACTATCACATTCAGTTCCAGCCTTCTCCTGCCTACTCTTGCTCCTTCACTTCAAAATGCTTAGAGTATGGATTGTGGCCACAGCTATAGCTATTGGGCTAAAGAGGCTGCAAAAAGAGTAGTATTGACGGAGACTTGGGTTTGCCAAATGTGCAGATTACTTGGTTTGGCCAGAGAGAATTAAAGTTTCATCAGTTGCTGGCCTTGATTAAATCCATTGTGAATTTCCAACCTCCTCACCTCATGATTGTGCACTGTGGTGGCAATGACCTAAGCACATTGACTGGGGTAGGGCTGGAAATCCTAATGAAAAAAACCTTTGCCGAACTGATATTGCTTTTCCCTCACACTGTCTTGGTGTACTCTAAAATATGCCAAAGACAGAAGTTTAAGTGGTCAAATCGAGTTTGTCCACAGATTGAAAAAGCCAGGAAACATGTTAATAAAACTGTTTCTGCATTCCTCAGAGACCATCGCATGGGCTGTATCTATAACAACAATCTGTGTTTTGATATGCATGGAATTTATAGAAATGATGCAGTGCACTTTACAGATGAAGGCAACAGGGTGTTTCTAAGTAACCTGAAGCTCTACACCTGGTCTTATGTATGGTAGCCATATACACAACCAACACAACGGCTCTTGTCAGAGCCACCCTAGTACCCGAAATAATTTTTTTCAAAAGGTTTTTTTTCTTTAGTTTTTGGGGATCTTTGCAACAACGTCGCGATCCCCATGGACCGTCGCGAAACTGAAAACAAAAGCAGACATTCAATGAAGACAAACACTTCCAAAAATAATATGTAAAAAAATCCATTCTGAACATTGCCCTACACATATTAGTATAATCATACTTCTTTCAAAGCATGTTTAAACTCATATTTTTGTACTAAGTTTCTTTAAAAACCATCTTTCAGACCTATTTTCCAGTTTTGCGGTTATTCGGGACCTTGCAACAAATGTCGTTAACCGCGACGATCGCGCCTTTTCCATAAAGTTTAAAACATATATATCCACACATACAACAGTATTTTACACACTAGGGGTTTCTTACAGTATTCTCTAAAGTCATGTTTTTCTAGAGTGTTTCTATAAAAACCATCTCTAAAACGTATTTTATCTTTTTGCGGTGACTCCGGAGACCATGGTGACGATGGTAATCGCGATCCCCTGGACACGTCATGAAAACAGAAAACAAAAGCAGACATTCAATGACCACCAACACATCCAAACATAATATGTAAAAAAGTCCATTCTGAACATTGCACTACACATATTACTATAAACATACTTCTTTCACAGCATGTTTAAACTCATATTTTTGGAATACGTTTTTGAAAAAACCATCTTTCAGACCTATTTTCCATTTTTGTGGTTATTTGGGACGTCGCAGTGATGTTGTTAACCGCGGCGATAGCGCCTTTTCCATAAAGTCTAAAACACATATATCCACACATACTACAGTATTTTACACACTAGGGGTTTCTTCCAGTATTCTCTAAAGTCATGTTTTTCTAGAGTGTTTCTATAAAAACCATCTCTAAAACCTATTTTATCTTTTTGCGGTGACTCCGGAGACCGCAATGACGTCAGTAATCGCGATCCCCCTGGACACATCACGAAAACGGAAAACAAAAGCAGACATTCAATGACCACCAACACATCCAAAAATAATATGTAAAAAAATTCATTCTGAACACTGCACAACACATATTACTATTTACATACTTCTTTCAAAGCATGTTTAAACTCATATTTTTGTACTAAGTTTCTTTAAAAACCATCTTTTCTGTTTTCGCGGTTATTTGGGACGTCACAGTGACATCGTTAATCGTGACGATTGCGCCTTTTCCATAAAGTCTAAAACACATATTTACACACATATTAAAGTATTTTACACACTAGAGGTTTCTTACAGTATTCTCTAAAGTCATGTTTTTCTAAAGAGTTTCTATAAAAACCATCTCTAAAACCTATTTTATCTTTTCGCGGTCACTCCAGCGACCCCGATGACATCGGTAATCGCGATCCCCCAGACAGGTCGCGAAAACGAAAAACAAAAGCAGAAATTCAATTGCCACCACCACATTAAAAAATAATAACTATATAATTAATTATACCCATCACAGAAGATAACTCACTATATAAATAACTCTATAAAAACATTTATCAGAATCTCAATATCTCTATAATAATGCGTATTGATGATTCACTGATATCTTTTTTATATTCCCACCAATATTCGCAACGACGACATTAGTCGCGACGTCCCTGTGACGATACACGGGGGGACACGCTGGCAGTTGCGTTGTTGCCGCGAATATCGTGAGTGATTTAAAAAAATCAATTTTGGGCACATAACTTGTGTTACTAACACCCCCATTTCTCAAATATGGGGTCGGAGTACATCTTCTCTGACCCCTTATGCTAGCTTTTTGAGACATTTTCAGCTCCGGGAACCGTTCCACATCAATAAAATGGAGGACGCAACTTTCTGTTCAGGTTCCGTCCAGCCAATCAGAGCATTCTCATTAGTGCCTGCATTCGCGATTAATCGTGAAACCACAGTGAAATATCCGCGGGCAGAGATATCACTATAGTTTCAGCTTACATTTCTCAAAAACTACTGAACAGATTTACACCAAATAGGCAAAAGGCACTTCCTTGAACTAACATCTACCTACCTGCCAAATTTGGTGCAAGTCCATTCAGCGGTTTGGGCTGTAGGTCTGGCTAAAGAATCCACAGGAGCGAAGATGTACCCACAATCTCCCAGAAGATAGTGCCCCTATGAGGCTATATCATATCTCAATTTCAGGCTACTCTCCTCCGGGAGATAGGGGAAATATTCTTCTGAAGGAACCACCCCAAATAATGAAGGCTGGACTGCATACACCAAAATCAAAGCGGGGACCCTTCACTCTTGAGTTGTAGGGACAAACTCTGCATAGAGAAAATGCAAAAAAGAAAACAACCTATTAGTCTAGCACTGATTTAATTCATGTGTTCATCTCTTCTTCCCCCTTCTAGTACATTCTCTGTGTATAACCAAATACTCACTTACCATTATTCTCCCAATAAACAGGATAGAAGCTTATAGAAGTTAACCTCACTCCTAATAGGATTTTGTTGCCTTCTTCTATTCTAGCAATGCCAAGAATAATATGCTCCCACAGGTAAGAAAGTCCAACATAAATATAAGAAATGTCTTTAGAACAGGTTTACTTTCATCAGTGCACTGACCTTGCACAGTCTTCTGCGTAGAAGATCTCTTCCAGTTTAGAAGTAGGACGTGGTGGTAAACTCCGCTCTGTTCACGGAGTTTGCGGAGTTTTCTGCACTCTGCACTCCGTGGAGTGAAGAAAACTCTGCTCCGTGTAGTGCAGCAGAGTTTTTACCCTGCTCGCGCTAGCGAACGGTATGCTGGCGAATGTGAGCTGCCGTTCGGGTAGAATTTCTACTCAAGCGGCAGGAAAATTAGTGTGAACAGCAGTTCGCACTGCACTCCGCCACTTATGGAACTCCGTGGAGTTTTTTTTTCACTTCGATGAGTTCCGCATAGTGAAACTGCGCAAACTAAGCCCAGGCCTAATTAGAAGAGACGTAGCTGATACTTCAGGCACAGCCACGGCTCCACTTTCCACAAGAAACCGCAGGTAGTATCCAGAGCAGGGAACTGACGAAACCAGCGCGGTCACCTCGACCTGCCACAGAATTCCTTCGGGGGAAAGAAGCGGAGTCATCTGACTCGAACGCAACGCATTGAGACATTGCAGGAAAGCAGGAACAACAAAACGGCACCTGGACCACGTCAGGAATATCTGGAAACAAAAGACGCAGCACCATGTTTTCGCAACAAGGGGCGTGGCCCCAATCCAAGCAGGAAATGTAAAGAAAGCACCGTTGCCTGACTAAGATGCCGTTTATATAGGGTTCCTAAGGGACTTAAGAAAAAGTATTGCATCCCTGGCCAAGAAGCTGGTGAGGTTTTGGCCAAACACAGGGAAGGTACTCTACTTTTAGAAACTAAACTAATATCTCCAGAACAGAGGAACGATACACACTACTCTCATGTATATCTGCCCCAGGTGATCAGACATGCCGCTCGAGGTGTAGCACTATGGGAATTAACATTACACCACACCCTTATTTCACTCCCCACTGCACGGATTAACCCCTAAACTTTCCATGACAACCAGAACCTACCTTGACATTTTTGGGGAAAAATGTCATGAAGATTAGTCAAACTATGCCAAAGTTATAGCCAAGTAAAAAATGCTTTTCCTATGGAAACTAGGTCCTAACTATAACTAGTATATATATATATATATATATATATATATATATATATATATATATATATATATATATATATATATATATAAATGTGTGTATATATATATATGTATATGTATATATATATATATATATATATATATATATTAGCTACTGGCGGTTGCCAGTAGGTAGTTATAGTTAGGACCTAGTTTCCATGGGAAAAGCGTTTTTTGATTTGCCAATATCTTTGGCGTCGTTTGACGAATCTTCGCGAAATTTTCAAAACTAATGGCCCGCTCCGGTCAACTCCTGTCTTGGAAGTTTTGGGGTGATTCATCAAGCCGAGAAAAAAGGGGGGTCCCATAACGTGTTTTCTCCATGTTAATTTCCATAAGAGGTAGCTATTGGTCCAGAGTGCACTCTTTGCTTTAAATAGTGTAAATCCGTTCAGTAGTTCCTGAGAAATTTAAAAATAAAAAATATCAATATCTGGTGACCGAGGAGGACTCGCGAACCCTCCCGATCACGAGCTTCATTCTGATTGGCTGCCAACACTCCAAATCAAGAAGTGTGGGCAGCCATCTTGTGACTCGGTAAAACCAAGTCACAAGCAAACAGTAAAAAAAAGTTGAAAAAAAGAAAATGGGTCAGGGTAGAAACACCCTGACCCCCCTAGGCCTGCTCAGGGGGTCCCACACCAGGCCCAAAAAAAGCATTTTTTTAGAAATAAATTTGGCCGGAGTCGCGCTGGGTGCGCGAATCCGGAAGAATTTTTTTTTAAAAATGAAGCGCCGGCTCCCGCTTTTTGTTTTCCTTAAGCCCCAGGGTGGGCCAGGTCCCGGGGGCAAGCACATTTTATGTAACGGGGCCCATTTGAAGTTATGGGGCTGGGGGGCCTCGTGGGCCCCCCCAAGCCCTGGGGACTGCCACCTCCTCTGGGCTTTAATTTAAATAAATAAATGTGGGGGGGCTCCTGCCCCCCCCCCACTGCCCTGGGGACCACCACCTCTACGGGGCACTAATTAAGATAATGCGGGGGTCCGTTGCGGACCACTGGCCCCGGGGACCACCACCTCCCCTGGGCTATTTTCACGAAGGGAGGGGGGCAGCGCGGCCCCCTTCTGGAGCCCTAGATGGCCCTGGGGACCGCCACCCTCCAGGGCCGGCTCCAGCAATGTCCCGGGGTGCCCACCCCTGGGACATTGCAGTTTGCAATGACAGGGCGGGAGCAGGGCTCCAGCCCTGTCATTGCAAACTATGCTTCGCTTCATGGAAACGAGAGCAGAAAACCTGCTCCCACTTCCATGAAGCGAAGCAGATTGCTTTTGGACAAGGGGAGCTGCATGTCAGAAGCTCCCCTTGTCCAAAAGCAGTGCCGGCTCCCGCAGTAGGCAGAGAGCCGGCAGGGACTGTGGGGGCATTGGGGCTCCCCCCGCTGTCCCCAACATCAGGCCAGGCCCGGGGGATGGGGTCCCCAGAGCCATAATAGGCCTCAGGAGGGGGGGCCCCCCTCCGAAAAATAAAATAAAAAAAGAAAGGCTGGCCAGGACCCAGGGGATGGGGTCCCCGGGGCCATAATTGGCATCAGGAGGGGGGCCACGCAGCCTCCCTCCCTTGGAAATAAATAAAAAAAAGGAAAGGAGGCCATGCCCCAGGGAATGGGGTCCCCGGGGCCGAAATCGGCCTCAGGAGGGGGGCCGCGTGGCCCCCTTCCTGTTTTTAAAAAATAAATAAATAAATAAATGGCTCAGGCCCTGGGGGATGGGGTCCCCAGGGCCCCAAAAAAATTAAGAGAAGGGGGGCCACACAGCCCCCTTCTAAAAAAAAAAGAAAGGAGAAGCCGGCATCTCGCCGGAGGCCCCGCCCCCTCCCTGCACCACTATGCAAATGCACCTCCTGGCGCGTTCTAACTTGGGGGATTAAGTGCCCTTGAATACTGAGGGTCCCTGTGGGCCAACTAGCCCACCAGGTACCTCCAGTGAGCCCCACACAGTGGGATTGCTGAGAGGTGGTCTGAGGCCACGCCCCTTTTTACACCACTCTGCAAACGCGCCTTTTGGCGCACTGCTGTTGGGGCGATGAGGTCCTCTTGTGTCCTGAGGACCTCTGGACTAAAGTGGACTTCATCACCCGAGCAGCAGTGCGCCAGCAGACGTGTTTGCAGAGCAGTGTAAAAAGGGGGCGTGGCTTTGGACCACTCTCAGCAATCCAGCTGTGTGGGGCTTACTCGAGATAACAGAAGGGATAGTTGGCCCCCAGGGACCCTAAGGAAGCAAGGAGACTTCATCCCCCAACCAAGAGCGCACCAGGAGGCACGTTTGCAGAGTGGTAGAGAAAGGGGCATGGCCTCTGTTCACGTCTCAGCAATCCCACTATCTGGGGCTTACTGGAGGTGTCAGGTAGGCTAGTTGGCCTCTAAGGACCCCCAGCATCGAAGGGGACTTTAATCCTCATCCAAGAGCGCGCAGGGGAGCGCGTTTGCAGACTGGTGGGCAAAGGGGGCGTGGCCTGCTTTGAGAACTTACCAATGCTTCTGTGTGGGACTTACTGAAGGTAATAGGAGGAGTAGTTAGCCCCCAAGGACGTCCTTGGGGGCCAACTACCCCTCCTGTTACCTCCAGTAAGTCCCACACAGTGGTATTGCTAAGAGGTCTTCGGAGGGCACGCCCCCCCTTTCTCCACCACTCTGTAAACGCACCTCCTGGCACACTACGGGTTTGGGGTTGAAGTCCACTTTACTCCTGAGGGACTTTGGGGGCCAAGAAGCCCTCCTGATACCGCCTGTAAGTCCTACGCAGCGGAATTCCTGAGCGCTGGTCGGAGGCCCAGCCCCCTTTCTGCAATACTCTGCAAACGCAACTACTACATTATAGTTAGAAATTAGCATTTAAAAATCCTTAGAAATTCACTGAAAAAACATAGGTTTCAGGGACGTTATAGTTAGTAATTAGCATTTAAAAACCTTAGAAATTCACTGAAAAACCATAGGTTTCAAGGACGTTATAGTTAGTAATTAGCATTTAAAAACCTTAGAAATTCACTGAAAACACCATAGGTTTCAGGGATGTTATAGTTGTAATTAGCATTTTAAAAACCTTTGAAATTCAGTGAAAAAACCATAAGTTTCAGGGGCGTTATAGTTAGTAATTAGCATTTAAAAACCTTAGAAAGTCACTGAAAAACCGTAGGTTTCAGGGACGTTATAGTTAGTAATTAGCATTTAAAAAACCTTAGAAATTCACTGAATAAAACCATAGGTTTCAGGGACGTTATAGTTAGTAATTAGCATTTAAACAACCTTTGAAATTCACTGAAAAAACCACTGGTTTCAGGGACGTTTTAGTTAGTTGGACATTTCAATCGTACAAAACCAGAGAAATTCGGCCGTTATAGTTAGTTGAGCTAACTATAACTCGCGCCCCCGAAATGCACTGCTGATGACGTCACATAATACATCACTGATGACATGGTCAGTAACATCACTGATGACATCACTGATGACATCTCAAATGACATCACTGATGACATCACTGATGTCATCATCCACTTAATATCTGACGCACCTCCTCACACCCTAATATAACCTTTCATACACCCATTGTAAAATACAGACTACCATTCTCGAAACCATAGACACACCAATACCAGTTAGTACATGCCAATACACTGATTTATAGGTCTACACACATCCACTCACTCACCGATACAGTCACTCATACACGCAGTCACTCATCAATACAGCCTCTGATATATGCACTCATACACCCATACAGACACTCACAAACTGTCACTCATCCACATAAATAATCACATACCTAGTCAGTCACCCAAAGAGTCAATCACACTGCCATTTACTCACCTATACAGTTATACACACATCACCTCACTTATTCATACAGATACTAACACATACTTACTCTTTTATACAATCACTGACACAAGCACACACTCATCTATACAGCCACTCTCACAATCACTCACTCTCACATTTAGTCAGTTATATACTCCAACACTCACATATACTGCCTTTCACATATGTTGTTACTCACACATATACCACTGAGACATCCATTCACTCACCAACACAGCCATACGCACACTCACCCACCCACACAGCCCCTTGTAGATGCACTCATGAACCCATACACCCACTGAATCACTCAGTCACACATCCATGCAGGGAGTTACACACCCCCACCCACCCACACAGACACTCAGGCACCCATACAGGTACTCAGACAACCAATCATTAACCCATATAGACACTCATGTAGCTACTCACCAACCCATGCAGCCACTTACATACCAACTGACAGACTGATACATACATTCACACAGATTAGTCACTCACCCATGCATTCACTAAGACACGTTTAATCACTCACTTATACAGTCAGTCACGCAACTACTAAATCATCCATTTAGACACTTATACACCAACTCATTCTTCAATACACCTTGGTGTATTCATATATAAAACATACTTAAACTTTTCAGAAACACACAGTCACTGGATGATGTCATCAGTGATGTTATCAGTGATGTCATTTGAGATGTCATCAGTGATGTCATCAGTGATGTCACTGACCATGTCATTAGTGATGTAATATGTGATGTCATCAGCAGTGCATTGCGGGGTCGCGAGTTATAGTTAGCTCAACTAACTATAACGGCCTAATTTCTCTGGTTTTGTACGAGTGAAATGTCCAACTAACTATAACATCCCTGAAACCTGTGGGTTTTTCAGTGACTAAAAAACTAAAGGTTAAAGGGACGTTATAGTTCGGTTCAGAATTTACACACATAAAACCATAGAAATTCAGCAGTTATAGTTAGTTATATCTCACATAACTATAACTCGTGCCCTACGTAACTTTGTGAATAGCATTAAGTGTAATGTGAGTAGTCGTATTGTAGTACTATTAAACATACTGAAAGCGCCATTTGTGAAGTGGCCCCACAGTTTGGAAAACATGTCTTTCATTTTTCCTGGCTTCAGGTGACTGAAACCAAATAGGTTAATGTCTGTGAGCTGCCAGAGTACTGAAATGTTTATTATGGAGTAAAGCATTCTCTCTCTGGTCTATTCATGCCGATCATAAACGGTTCTTCAATTATCATCCAATTTACTCTATTGCAAACCAATAGTGAATGAGGAGGTTACATCTTCTCAAACACACAAATACACCCACCCACACACTTTGACCAAGGCACTCACAGATATCATCTCAAAAATGATAATGTATTTTGTGGTGACTAGCTCACACAAATATATGAAAGGAACAACATTTAATGAAGTACCTGATAGTTAATTGTAGGAAAATGCTTCGTTTTGTTTGGCCACCCCAATTATTCTGGATACTGCTGGTTGTTTTGACTCTGCACACTATGGCTCTGCTAGCTAGTCTCCGATCCATGTGCTCTGACCCCTAAAATGTGCAAAGTTGGCTACGCTCCTGATTGGCATGTTTGACTTACCTAGTGCCTGCAAGTTAAATATCATTAGTGGTCTTCAGCACATATTGTGCTACCACTAAAGTGGCAATGCAAATCATGTCTCCAGGCCTGCCCCTGCAGCCTGGACGGGCACCTTAGAACTGCCAATTCGACTTGACAAAATAGCCCTAAAACATCCCTATTAATAACCATACCCAGAGTGCATGGTATTTTAAAAGTAGGGCGTGTATACTTATGTTTAAAATGCCCTGGCAATGAAAAATCTCCAAAGTGGTTTTTCACTGTGGTAGGACTGGCTCTCCTATTATAAAAACACTGGGTTAAATCATAACACCTTATAGTGTATAACTTCAGTTTGGAAATAGCTAGAAAAATTCACTCATTTTATTAGTAATTTAATATCCAACTTAATGGCCAAATTGGATTTTATATTACTATTTTGCAAATTTAACACTTACAAAGTTGTCATTTTGCTGTCTAAGACAAATGTACCTTTCTACCAGTGTTCAGTGTCACCTGACCATTAATGGCTCTTCTGTGGTGAGATGAGGGCAAAGGTCTTGCATTTGGGGAGATGTTTTTCTCCCTGAGCAGGATGGCCTGGGTGGCTGTGCCCAGCCATTTCCTGAACTTCAAAGGAAGACTAAACAGTTATTAGCAGATGTAGCGCAGATCTGAGCCTACCTTTCCTTTGTCTTCTTTGCTAGTCTATCTCTGAACTCAGTGGGAGGAGGAGCAGCCAGCACGGAACTGGTTTGAAATGACCACAAGCATGGGTTTTACCATTATCAGAGCCACACCCTTGGGTGGGCATAGAGAGCTCTGCACAGAGGAAGAAATGTTCTGTCATGCACATTTTCAGGTAGAGAGGGGCACTGTGGGATAGTTTATAGTAAACCACAAAGGAAGTCCTGCAAAAGTGAGTTGGGTTACCATTGGGAACCTTTATCCAATTGGTATGGGAGTGGTGAAGCAGCGTTTAGTTTTACCATAGAGTGCCCCAGGCCCATTCTGTCCACAGCATGAATGTCTCGAATGTCCCTGCCAGAAAATCCAATAGATAAGGTTGCGATAATTGTCCATACTGCCTTGAGCATACTGCCTTGAGCAGTTTTGTAGATGGGCATGAGGCAGTAGGACTCCTGCCCATCTACAAAATTAGAAATATTTCTTCTGTGAAGGCCACAAACCTTAGTTCACTGCCTTTCTGATAAACAAGTACCCGAGCCCCTGCACTCTGTGTGCACATCTTACTGTACATTGAGAGGCTGTAGCAATAACAGAATGCATCTGTCATCTAGAAGAACAAGATGAGCTAAGAGTAGGAGTATGTAGTCAAAAGTAAACAGCCCATGACCTTTGTTGTCTCGATTGTCGCTCCCTCGCTGCCATTTATAACTGCCTTGGCTCCCTGAGGTAGTGATTGCGCCGCAGTTCCCCGAGCCCAGAGTTCGATCCCACTGTGGGGAGCTCACCTGCCCTTTGGGTTTTGGCCTCTGTTAAGTTTATGGGCTGTCTAGCATTGTTTCACCTCAAACTTAATTTTGCCTTGTTTTGCCTTAATTGTAGTTTAATTTAACTTTGTCCACTCCACTTTGTTAGCTTTCCATTGTTTGCTTACTGTACTTTGCTTTACTGGCAGTTGGTTGCTGATTCTCCCACCTTTCTCTCCTGCTCCACGCTCCTGTCCTCTTGCCTCCCTGCCAGCCCCTCCCATCTTCCAGGACTAGTACTTGAGGCCACTGCGCAGCCACACAGCGGGCACGCCAAAGGCAAGCCCATCTGTGCCCGTCCGCGCTTGGACCAGGCCCAGCACCCCTTGTCCCTCCACCCCACAAAAATACACTGCTGCAGATCTCCAAGCCCTCGACCCCCGACGCACCGACAATCTCTGCTCCCACACATCTCCACTGACTACCAAAGGACAATTCGCCTGCCGACAATGCTGCCACACCTTCAGTACGGAAGCAACCAACGGCACCAGCAGCACCACTAACGCAGTTACAGACGCTATATCAACAGAGACCCCCTCGACGACACTTCAGTGTATCCTACTCAATGCACACTTGATCGGGAAACATGCCACAGAGATCTGGGACAGATCTCCTCCCTCACCCTGGACGTCATCTTCCTTACAGAAATCTGGCCTCACCCCACGTCCGCTCCAGACATCGCCAGCACCATGCTCGAAGATTACAAGATAACCCACCATGACAGAACCAACAAGCAAGAAGGCAGAATCGCCGTCGTCTACAGAGACACCATTCACTGCACAACATCCTCTGACAACCCAACGCCGCTAATGGTACACCTCCATTTCCAATTCCACACATATGGGAAAAACACCATTAGAGGCACCCTCACCTACAGTCCACACCCCAGCTTCTGCAACACCATACTGGAAATCATCGCCCAGCTCGCAATCGACTCCAAACAATACATCTGCTTAGGAGATCTCAACTTCCACGTTGACCACCCAAGAGACGCCAACTCCACCAACCTCCTGGAAAACATAAGCAACATCGGTTTCAAGCAGCCTGCCACTGACCTCACTGACTCCACCCCATCGCAGGACACACACTTGAACCTATCTTCACCTCCAGCGAAAGAGTCAGATACATTCGCACCACACCACTCACCTGGTCCCACCACCACAGTGCACACTTCACCATCACAGGGCCCATCCACTCCGGCACCGAGCCTCTCAGATCCAAGCTCAGAAACTGGAAAAAGGTATCAGAAGACCACTGGAACCACACTCTCCGCTCCCACCTCCACGACTCTTCCCATGACCCCGAACAAACAGCAAAGAACTTCGCCCAGTGGATCACCAAGAGCGCCAACGCCATTGTCCCCGTCAAGTGACAAAGGCCAAAAATTAAAGCACAAGAGCAAGCTGGTTCACTGGGGAACTTCACTCCACCAAATGCTACTGCCTACAACTCGAAAGGAAGTGACACTTTAGCAAAAAAATAGAAGACCACATCGCATACAGAGTCGCTCCCAACCAGTTCCACCGCCTCCAAAAAGAAACCAAGAAGAACGCCCTGGCAGACTGCATCTAAGCCAGCGCAAACCACAGCAAAGAACTCTTCACCATCATGAAGGAGTTCACCAATCCTGCAGCTGCCGAAAACAACATCATGCCTTCCCAGAAACTGTGCAACAACCTAGCGGACTTCTTCCTTGACAAGATCTATAGATGATCAGTGAAAACTTTGAAAAACAACCTTCTGTCGCAGACAGCATCAACCGACTCACAACCATGTCCACAAAAGTCCTGCACCTTCTCACCCAATGGGAACTTCTCACCTTGCAAGACACCATCTCTATCATGAACTCCACACACTGTGTGGCACCCACAGACCCATTCCCCACCACCACTTCAACCTCAGAAGCAAGACAATTGGTGACGAGCTCAGTAAGGTCCTGAACACCTCCATCATTGCGGCCACCTTCCCTGAGGCCTGAAAACACGCTGAAGTGAAGATCCTCTCGAAAAAACATCCACCGACCCTGCCAATTTGAACAACTACCGACCCATCTCACTTCTTCCCTACCCAGCAAAAGTCCTCGAGAAAGCAATCAACCAGTAATCTACCCAACACCTGGAAGATCACAACCTCTTGGGCCCCTCTAAATCCGGTTTTCGAGCTAACCAGCCCTGATTGCAGCAACAGACAACATCAGAGCCCTCCTGGACCGCTAGGAAACTGCAGCACTCATCCTCGTGGACCTGTATGTCACATTTGACACAGTCTCCCACCACATCCTGATCAACAGACTCCACCACATCGGGATTTAAGGAAACACCCTCAAATGGATTGCCTCGTACAACCTCACCGGCAGAACCCAATGGATCTGTCTCCCACCGTTCACCTCAGAGTCCAGAAAGATCGTCTGCGGAGTCCCCCAAGGTTCGTCCCTCAGCCTGACCCTCTTCAACACCAACATGATCCCCCTGGCGAACACTATCAGTTCACAGGGACACAACATCATCTCCTAAGCCGACGACACACAGCTCATCCTCTCTCTTTCTAAAGATCCCTCCACCACCAAAGCTATCCTCCACAGATACATGATGAACATTGCGGGCTGGATGAAGGATAACTGTATCAAACCAAACTCAGAAAAAATGGAAGTCCTCATCTTCGGGAACAAAACCTCGCTGTGGAACAACTCCTGGTGGCCCATGGATCTCGGCACACCCTCGACCCAACAGACTACACCCGCAACCTCAGCATCATCCTAGATACCAAGCTATCAATGCAGAAACAAGTCAATGCAGTCTCCTCCGCCTGCTTCCACACCCTCTGCATGCTCTTCAAGATAATTCAAGTGGCTCCCACTCAACACCAGAAGAAACGTCACGCAGGCCTTTAGCACCAGCAGACTGGACTATGGAAACATGCTCTAAGTAGGAATCATAGCAAGCCTCCTGAAGAGACTCCAAACAATACAGAACTCAGCAGCAAGACTCATACTTGACCTCCCCAGAAGAACCTACATCACACCCCATCTCAAGAAACTTCAATGGCTCACGATCCAGAAGAGTTGCCAGTTCAAGATTCTGACCCACGCCTATAAGGCCCAGCACAACAAAGGACCTGCATACATCAACAAATGCCTAAACTCCATTCAGCCTCCCTCGCCATCGCAGACACCCCACGGATCCGTCAAGCCAACAGCGAAGGGTGCTCCTTCTCACACTTGGCAGCCAAGGATTCAACAACCTCCCCTTGCAGCTCAGGACTGCACTGTCACTACAGCAATTCAGAAGAGAGCTAAAGACCTGGCTATTTGGTTAATAACCTCCACCCAGCATAAAACAAGCTCCAGCCCCTTGAGGCCCTCACAGATGATTTGCCACGCTCTATAAATGATTGATTGATTTAAAACTTTATGTAGCCCTACAGTCTTTGAATAAAAACATTTTGGTGGTTTGATTTCCCTTGCCCAAGATCCATTAACATCCTGGAAATGTTGAGTCAAATAGGGCGAACAAAATGTTTTTAAACCTATGATTTGAGATCAGCCTATTATCAAGAGGAGTGCAGCCAAGATTCTCGAGCTTTGATGACTTTCATGCCTCCCTTTGAGGGATTTAGATTCCTTTGCATACTGTTTGGCCTAGCCTCGGCTGCGTCAGTGTTTCAGAAATTGATGTTTAACATATTTGATTCTATTCAAAATGTGTTAGCTTATCAGGATGATATGATATTGACATTCAGGGAATACAGGACAGAATAGGTGCTAATACCGGGCCATCCCTTTGATGTATGCGTGACACAAGGATGACCTGCCTGTACTATTCTCATGGGGTTATTCTAGAACCCCTATAAAATAATAATAATATACTGGGAAGTCCCCGGCCAGCCAAGAATTTGGGTATTGTGCTTACAGAAGTGTGAGTGCATAGTATGACTGTGTAGGTGGTTAAATTTGATTTGGGACATCTTAAGTCCAGATGAAAGTTGGGTGACTAGGGCCCTTATTACACATAGGGTGCATTTTTTCCTGTTTGCGCCATGACATACCTTTACATAGGTGTGCCAAGCTCAAACAAACAGGGAAAGTAAGCCCTGTTACAGAGAATGCGCCTTCCTCAGGGTGCCACAAACTAGTGCTGCCCTGGGGGCAGTGATTCACGTGAAATACAGAGCAGCAGCTTCAAAGCTGCTCTGTGTTTCACTGTGCAGGCGCAACCTACCTGCACTTTGTGGAGAGATTAGAGATCGGCGGGAGTAGTGGGTGACTGCACCAGCCTGCAAGGGGATGTCTTGGGAGGGGGTCCATGGGACCCTCTTTTCCCCCTCCAGAGGGCTGCCATCAAGGGGCTCACTGAACAGTATGCCACCTTTTTGTGGCGCACTTTGTGTGCCTCCTGACAGTTTCTTTGCATTTGCACCCACGTCCATAATACGGCGCATGCTCGGAAGCAAAAAGATTTCCTCATTTGCATGGGGCCAAGGCCCCACGTAAATGAGGGAATGTCCCCTTGAGATAGCTCTGGCGCAATGTGTGTACCAGCACTATCAATATTACAGAAGGGGCTTCACAAGCGGGTAGGCATGCCTGTTGCACTCCCAGGGCACTTTCTGTCATTCGACCCAGACTGGCAGATTAAAACCAGCTGAAACATATTGACTAATTTGGGATGAAGTAATCATTGTTTTCCGGAAACGTCCTTGTTATGTTTTTAATCCGGTTATGTTTTTAATCGGCCAAAAGGTTCCTGTGAATAAGGAGTACTTGGGATACCTAAGGGCTTTTTTGACTTTATATATTTTATTCCTGTCCCAATACATGGAATTACTCACAACACCAAAGAGCTCTCCCCAAAAACGGGGTTGCAACTACCCAATATAACCATCAATCCTGGCTGATGGCCCAATGATGAAGCGTGCCACATAGAGAAATGTGGATGTGAGTCCTATTAAAAAAACAAGACTTTTTCCTATGATACACTGGTAAGGAGTTTTTCTCTCATTTGATTTGTGGTGTTATCAGGATGCTAGCCTGGTATTTTCTGACACAGAAGAAAATCATTTGCTAGTGTTAAGTGAAGTTCTACAAATTTTACAAGCACATGGAGTTACACTACAAAAGGACAAGTGCCAATTTATGGTGAAACATATTGAATATTTAGGTTATTGTTTTTCTGCTGAAGATATTAAACCTAAGTATAATTTGGTGGAAGCCATTAGAAACTGCCTATCCCCAGTTGACAAGTACCAATTGCGATCCTTTCTGGGATTATGCAGATATTATTCCAGATTTGTTGATAATTTTGCTTTCCATACTGAACCTTTGAAGAAATTGCTGAGGGGAGAAGTATTTGTGAGGTGCTGAGGAAGTTTACATTTCAATCTCTGAAAAGCTAAATTAATAACACCCCTGCCTTTCAAGCTTTCAATGAGGATTTTAATTCAGTTATTACTGTGGCTGCAAGAGAGAGAGGCCTGAGGGCAGTTTTAAACCATATTGTTGGTGGTTGCAAGAACACAGTTGCATTTGCCTCGAGAAGTCTGTTAGATTCTGAACGCAATTACAGCACCATAGAGAGGAAAGCATTGGCGCGTGTGGGCCACCAATCAATTGTCCACATATTTGTGGGGTGCAACATTTTCTCTTGGCACAGACCACAAGCCTTTGGTACATTTATTGACTGAAATAAGTTTCAATAAGGCCAGCACTAGACGACTTAGGTTATTTCCCAGAATGTACGAATATAACTTTGAGGTGAGGCATATTCCTGGTGATAAGAATTACATGGCTAATTATTTGTCAAGGTGCCCCTTGGCAATGGCGTCTGTTGATTGGATGGAGGAGGATGTGAAATGTGTTGTGGGGCTGATTAATGGTGTGATGATTTCAGGAAATGTGATCACTTTGAGAGAATTGGAAGGTTTCTGTGAAAGTGATGTTTGTCAATCCAGGCTGAGACTGTAACTTTCTGGTGGTTGGCGTAGAGAAAATGGTTGAGATAAGGAGTTTGTTCCATTTTCCAAATTGAAGGATGAACTGTCCTTGGAGGGAAATTTGATTTTGAGAGGCAATCTGTTAATTCTGCCTTTTGGAGTTGAGTGAATTTGAGCATCAAGGACAAATAGGCGAATTGGTATGAAGAAAAGGCTGCGTTTTTATTATTAGTGGCCATCCTTGGATGCGGAGATGGATGTGTTTGTTGTGGGATTTGTAATCAGGCAGATAAATCTTTACATACTTCCAATGTTCATTTGTCACCTGTTGAATTCCCCATGTTGCCTTGGGAGAAATGGGTAATGGATTTTTTGGGCAAGTGTACATGTTATAGGAGAATTCTGATATGTGTCATTGTTGGAAGACTATCACTCTAAGCGGGTCAAATGTAAGTTTTTGAAAGAACCAAACACAGGTTTTGTGGAGTTTCCAAAGTCCTTATTTCGAAAGGAGGGAATTCCCAAATGCCTGGTGACTGACAATGGAGTGCAGTTTAAATCCCAAGCAATGAATCCATTTATGTTGTCTGATGGAATTAAACATTTGACTGTGGCCTTGTATAGCAAACATGGAAAGGGAATGGTGCAGAGTTTAAATCTAATGTTGAAGGATTTTGTACAGTTAACGCAGTCTTCCAACTCGAATGTTGGTTTTGCTGTGTTGGAAAGACTTTGGAGTTATCACAATACTCCTCACTTCAGGTCCTCGTGCCAGCTACCCCTGCGGCAGTTCTCTTGTATAGCTTGCCCACAGTCCGCTACCCTCTGCTGCCTGTCTACTTGTTGCCCTCTGTTTGTACCTCCTCTGCTTAGTTCTTGCTCTGTTTTGCCTTTTATGCTAGTATTTCTGCCCTCTGTTTTGCCTGTTTCTGCTCGTTTTCTTCTCTGTTTTGCCTTTTCTGCTTGATTTTCTGAGCTCCGTTTTCCTTTTTCTGCCCTCTGCTTTCCCTTTTCTGCTCATTTGTATTCTGTTTTGTCTTTTTTGCTCATTTCTCTGACCTCTGTTTTGCCTTTCTGCTGTTTTCTGCCCTTTATTTTGCCCTCTTCAGCTCTGTTTTCCCTTTTTCTGCTTGTTTCTTCCCTCTTCCCACCGCTTCACCCCTCCCACCGTTTCCCTCCTTCCACCATCCAGAGCCCCGCCCTCACCCATGACCTACTTAATGGAGGCCACATCGCTACCCCATTGAGCAGGTCCTTGTGCAAGCTCCCCCTGCAACAGTTCTCCTTTCCAGCTTGCCTGCAGTCCGCTACCCTCTGCTGTATGTCTACATGCTGCCCTCTTTTTGAGCCTCCGCTGCTCTTTTTTTGCTCTGTTTTGCCTTTTCTGCTTGTTTTTCTGGCCTCTGTTTTACCTTCTGCCCTCTGTTTTGCCTTTTCTACTTACTTTTCCACCCTCTATCTTGCCCTCTTCTGCTCTGTTTGACCTTTTCTGCTAGTTTTTCTGCCCTCTGTTTTGCCCTCTTCTGCTCTGTTTTGCCTTTTCTGATTGTTTTTCTCCCCTCTGTTTTGGCTTTTCTGCTAGTTTTTCTGCACTCTGTTTGTGCCTCCTTCGCTCATTTCTTGCTCTGTTTTGCCTTTTTTGCTTGTTTTTCTGCCCTTTTTTTGCCGTTTTCTGTTCATTTTCCCGCCCTCTGTTTTCCCTTTTCTGCTTTTTTTCACCTTCTGTTTTGCCCTCTTCTGCTCTGTTTTTCCTTTCCTGCTTGTTTTTTCTGCCTTCTGTTTGTGCCTCCTCTGCTCATTTCTTGCTCTGTTTTGCCTTTCCTGCTCGTTTTTCTAACCTCTGGTTTGCCTTTTCTGCTTGTTTTTCTGCCCTCGCTTTGCCTTTTTCTGCCCATCTTTCTGCCCTGTTTTGCCTTTTCTGCTTGTTTTTCTGCCCTCGGTTTTGCCTTTTTCTTCTCATTTCTTCCTTCTTCCCGCCGTTTCCCTCCTCCTGCCATCCAGCGCCCCGCCCTCCCCCCAGGACCTACATAAGGAGGCTGCAGCATGACCCCATTGAGCAGGGCCTAATGCCAGCTCCCTCTGCAACAGTTCTCCTGTCCAGCTTGCCCGCAGTCCCCTACCCTTTGCTGCCTGTCTACCTGCTGCCCTCTGTTGTGCCTACTCTGTTAATTTCTTGCTCTGTCTTGCCTTTTCTGCTAATTTTTCTGCCCTCTGTTTGGCCTTTTTGCTCATTTTTCTGCCTTTAGTTTTGCCTTTTTCTGCTCGTTTTTTCTGGGGTAAAGGTGCAGTGCTCTACAAATGCTGATTGAGTGATTGATTCTAGTACGGGGGTAACCCCATTTATTTTGCTGAGGGAGAGGCACTCACCCAGTGAGTTGACCCCTAATTGGGTTGTGGAAAAGACGCATGTGGGATACAAGAAGCCTGATTTGAGAGAGGTGAACCAGAGGGTAACTGATGTTCAGACTAAATCTAAGGAAAGATATTACAATCTTAAAAAAGTAAAGGTGGTTGAATTTCAGGTTGGGATTGGGTGAAAATCAGGAGACCTATAGGGTCTAAGGAAGGTAACTTAAAGTTTTACCCTAGCACTCGAGTGATTAAGGTGTCCAAACATGCAGTATTGGTGGAAAATGGAAAATGGTAGAATAAGAGATGTGTGTCAAAGTTCAGGGGCAATGAAAGTGAAGCAAATGGAAGTTTGTATGATTCAAGTAACTGGTGGCTTTAGGTTGAAGGGGTGAACCACAATTCTTCGATGGTCGAGATTTCAGGACTAAGGGGTCAAGGTAATGTCCCAGTGTTACTCTTTGAAGAGGGTTCTAGGATGTCAAATTTTTCTGTTGCAAGGGAAAGATCCAGAAGACAAATTACTGAGCCTATATGTTTAAATGATTATATTTTATCTTAATTTTGCTTGTAAGAAGTTCTAGTTGTGGTCTAGTTCCTCAGTTGCAAGAAGAAGATCCAGAAGAAAAAAAATTACTTTGCCTAATGTTTGTTCAATCTAAATCTTGTTAATAAGTTTAGTTGTATTTTTCTTGCTTTCTGTTAGTTGCAAAGGGGGGACAAGTGTTTTGGGATGATTTGGCTGTTAGAGTATTGTTTCTTTAAATGGATGTTGTGTTGTAGAACCTTTAATCAGTTGTCTCTTGTGTTGCATTCCAGGCTCTAGGGAAAGTGTCAGTTGGAGCCTGATACAGCCACAGAGGGACGTTGTGTGCTGTTCTTCATATTTCAGAGGAATTAAACCAGGTCCAGTGAAGTATACTTTTTATGCTAAATTCCAATAGTGCGGAAGGTGCAGTGCATAATGAAAAGTGAATAAGAAACTAGGTGTAAGTACTAAAATACTGTAACCTCCAACTACATAATACAAAATGTCTTTAAAGATAGCTGTGGTTGGAGAAAAAAGAAAATGCGTCAACCATAGATGAAGGAAATCCATGGTTCTATGGACAAAGACCAATGTCTGAAGTTAGCTTCTTGGAACAATAAGCCAAAAAACTCCTGTAGGTCTCAGTTGGAACTGGCATAGAATATTCATAATAGGAAAAAATTAAGATGAGTTGGTCTCCAAAGTTAAAGGGGTTAAAATTAATTCAGAGTACCTTCCCGAAATTAGGAATTGCACAGAAAAGGTGGGGAGCAGTGAGAATGAATCAATGCATCTACAAAGGACTCTTTTATATATTGGAATACATTCAAAGCAGGCTTTTTTCTCATAGCTCCAGACATTGCTCTAGCACCCCAGATGCATTGATTCCTTCATGCCTATTCCCATGTCTGTCTCTGTTTGAGTCTTCAATGGATAATGTGGTAAAGGAGCCAAGACTTAGGGGCTAATTTACCGTTTGGTGGCAAGGGTACTCAGTTGCAAGATGGACAGAGTACCCTCTCTGACAAACCTGAGGTCCAATTTGGAGATGGGTGGAGCACCAGGTTTATGCTGATAGATTAATATGTACTGCATTGGTTTATCGTTCCCTCCAGCAGCCCGTGGGAATAGGGGCTGTCGAAGGTTAGCTATCTGACGATACACCCTAAATCTCTGCTGGGTAATTGAATGATTTTTTTTTTATTGTCTAACCTGGCAGTGAGGGAGAGAGAGTAAAAACGAAATATGAGCCACACACCATGGGAGAAAACTGGTGTGGGTGTCATTAGTTTGACCCCTTTTAGGAGTTTGTTTTTGAAAAACAAAATGCTCTGGAAAAAGCTGATCTGCAGCATGTGTCAAAGTCTATGCACGGGGCGGCCCCTCAACATAAAGGAGTGCAGCAGTGTCAGAACTCCAGCAAACCAGGAATCGGGAATGGGGAGCGGGAAGTTTTGCAACGTTCATAGAAAGCTCAGGAGCAGGGCGGTTTCTGGTCATGGGCGGAGGGGCTCCACCCTCTTTATTTTTTCCCTGAGTCACTGGATAAACTAAATTGATATTTTGAGCTAGTAATACAGGATTAAATACAATATTAATTTAAAAAAAATAACATATTTACCCGATCCTGCTGGCTGGCCTGGGGGCTGCTGCACTCTCTCCCCTGATGTAGTTCTGTGCAAGCTGGTGCCTGCGAAGCCAAAACCCTTTGCCGGGCTGACGATCTCACAGCCCTGAAGCCTGTGAAGTCATTAGCTTGGCAAAGACAGAGCCTCAGGGACTGATCTCCACCCCCTAATGATTTGGTGGGTAAAGTTAGCCCCGGGCGCTTCAGGCTAAAGCCCTGTAGCGCTGGGGCTTAATGTCAATCTTGTAGTGGAGTCCATGTCACCCCGCCCTCTCTCAACTTATTACAGGGTAGGGTCAGTGTACATCATTCACTCCACCCTGTGACAAGGTGTGAAAGGGCGGGGTAGAGGCTGCAGGCGAGAAGCAGAGAAATTGAGACTGCGCAGTGATTTAAAGACACTGCGCAGACTCAAGGTGTATGTGTCTCGCTATAGATTTAGTGAGGGATACCATTAAAGTTCCAGTGCCAGCAGACTCGTGCGACACAGAAGACAGCAGGCATGCTGCTGCAGGTCTCAAGAAAGGAGCTTGTAGTTTAGCCTGACCTACCTAAGGTGCCCCCCATCCACCTCTGTGTAAGGTAAGAGAGGCATGAGAAGAGAGTTGCAGAGGGACAGCCGACTGTAAATTCACTGTCACACCTGGTCCTAACAGTCTTACACTGTACAGTGTCGAGAAATAAAATCTGCACCAGCATTCTTGGAAAACTTAGAAATGAGTTGTGCTACGTGTGTGCGCTGTGAACCTGTGTTCACCAGTACTGGGTGTGTTTAAAGCAAAAGACAGGCACAGCGCTGTGCAGGCCCCACTTATTCTCCATTTTTTAATCTCCTTAATGACCGGGTGTGCAGTAGCAGCCCCCAAACAGTGCGGGTGATGCTTGCTCGGGACCCCGGGGTCAGCAGCAGCGAACCGGTGTCTGTGAAGGAGGGGGCAGCCCAAGAGCAGTGCACACCTGTCCCCACCTTTCAAAACCCCTAAGAGGAGCGATGTGTGAGGGGAGCAGGCAAGGATGCTTTATCCAGCTGAGCCAAATGTTGTATTCTGAAGGTTCAGGTAATGCGCTTCAAAGCCTCATCAGTGTAAGTAAGTGCTATATAAATATAGTTTACAAGCAGACACTCCAGAAGCTTGAGTCCAGTAGATACACAATCGGCCTAATAAGAATCACAGCCAGTCTCTGCTGCCACTGGGTAGTCAGAGGAACAAAGTTATTGAAGAAATGCTACAATCAATCTCTGCAGCTCAAGTAATTGTTCTAAATTTTTCTTGCTTTCTGCAAGGTGACAATATAACTTGTTGTTCCCCATTCTCACACAGTAAACTGTCCATATTTTTCTGATCCGAGAGGCACAGGATGTAAGCTAAAATGAAAAGAGAAAATGGCACAGAATTTATTTTACAGTTGAAGAATGGTGGGTGTATCTCTGCAAAATATTCAGGAAGGGATTTTTTTTAACAGTTTGGTAATCATGTATACGAAAGTGAGAGATCTAAAAATATTGGCTTCGTGCTCCCTGGACCAAGTGCTTTTTCATTAGTAAGACCTGGTTACTGGTTATGTTCCCCACAGGCTGCATTCCTTTCAGACTGCTGACTTATAATGACTCGCCTATCTTAGGGTGCCTGTGACTGTAGGGGAAATAGTGGGGGCCTCCTAGACTGTGAAGCCAAAGATGTGGTAGTCAGGAAGGGTGTTGCTGCTCAGTAGAAATCAGGAAAAAGCTGCTTAGAGCCAGCAAAGGCTTTAATTTGTAGAATCATGTGACATTTCATGGTGAAAAATATGTTATTCTTTATTTGTTTTTGAGAGGAAACATGAGTGTGTTACTGACTGAGTTGTGCAGTGATGTCTTCTAATGAAAAATGCATAATTTTACCCCAATTATTTAAAAAAAAAAAAAATGGCATGAAGGAAGTGGCCCAACTAGGGTCACCCGGGTCACTCTCGACCTCCTCTTGCCTTCCAGTAATGAAGAGTCGATGACGCAGGAGAGAATGCAAGCAAACTAGTTTATTCATAAGACACACTGCAGTGGAGTCCAGTCTGACCAGCCTCCTATGATGGCTGACGAGGGACTGACTCTGACAAGCAAAAAGTTACATTATGTAGGTTGCGGAGCCCACAAAGACCCGCCTATTATGGAAAAGTACTGGTAGCTGTCGTAATACAATGGGGCACAGAACATAAGTTCTCATTCCGCAGCCTGGTACAAGCTATCTACTATCCAAGGTCGTCTGGCCTATCCTCCCTTCTAGACAGGTGGGAGAAGGCCTCTATGTAACAGAAAAGGCATGCGTTAATGAGCAAGTTTCAGCATTGGAGAAACGAAACTTACCAAAGACCATTTCTCGTAAATGAGCAAGTAACAGTTTCGATTGTAAAAGCAATGGCATCTTCGAGAGCTAAAATGGTGGCACAGATGTCTACCTAGCAAACGCAACATCTATATTTACTAAGTACGTCTACACACAATATGCAAATATAATTTATTAGCCATATAAATGCTAACATACTATTGGGTAAAATATGAGTAAGATGACAATGTTACGTTTCAACTCTATCAGACCCTCCTTTTAGCATTTTATGCTAATACGGGTAACCTTTATTCTTGCTATCAAGTAAGGGTCTTTACAATGCTAAACAAAAGAACGGAAAATATGGCTATACAAACAATAGTATATCGGATATGAAGATGTATATAGATATAGCTAACATGAAGGTAAATACAATACTAGACATCGACAATAGTAGTAGCATCAGGGGTAGAACCTGCAAGGGAAGTAGTTGAACCAAAAACTCCCTCGTCCAACTGCATAATGGTATCAAGCTCTTTTTGAAGCATTATAGTTGCATTTGTATCATGAATCGAAATTCTTTTGGGAGTGAGATAAGTAGTACAATATGAGCAACATAATGGGAGACACTGAATCAAAACACAGCAGCATATTAAAAGGACGATGAAATATATCACCTTTTCTAAAATCCAACCCCAACCACCGAACAAAGACCAGCTCCAATTTCCACTCTCCATCCCTTTAACATTTTCCAAAATGTCTAAAATATGCTGGGTAATATTCTTTTCCATATTCGTGATACCGACCATACACTGCTCCCCTATTATTGCGCATGCACCACCGTTTTTAGCTAGAATAAAATCGACTGCATATCTCGTTTGTTCAGAGTATATGCGCATACTTTCTAACTGAGTCGTGATGTCCCGTAAAGCCGCCACTGTCGAGTCGGATAAAATTTGCAACTTACACCCGAAATACTCTCTAGCTCGTTTTCCCCTGGCCATGGCGGTACCACCAAATGTAATAATAGAAGAAAGGATGTATCCAAATGTGATACCATTACTGTAATTATTAACTTCCAAATTAGTGACTCCCTCACAGAATTCCTTAGTCAATGTTCTTTTTACCCATCTTATATTTGGTTTAATATACCTACAAGGTACCCCAAGAGGTAGCACCATTCCCAAAGCCACGTCCTCTGTACCGTTGTACATATTGGAATACGTACCATTTGATAAAAAATAAAAACCTGGATGTGCATAGAGTGGACCTTGATAATCTAATGGAGATATCTGGTATTCATTCCCTTCATACTAGGATCATCCTTTTTCCCTAAACGCATTACATTTTTGTACACTACTTCTCCTGAACAATTTAGATACAAGTAAGCATCAGTTCTTTTTATTTCAGGACAACACGCAGGATAAATACCTGCCTCTTGAGTAACAGTCAGATCTTGGTAGTGCCAACCTGTCAGGGTGATATTCCTCTTACCAAGGTACAGATCACCACAATACATTTCGGGCATGCACCCTGGGTACCCAGTCCCCCTCGGCTTTCTATAATATAAGCAAGGTCCAGGATATCCCAGGCCGAATTCACCTTTTACCTCTACGAATTGGGGAGGACGTACATATGTGTAGTTCACTAATGACAAGGGGTAGGTGGTCCATAAACTTGTAACAGAATCAGTGGGATAACAAGCTGTGTTATCCCCAAAGAATTTTCGATGGGTGTCTAGAAAGATATTGCTATACAGCGTTCTTTTATTACGATCTGAGGAAACAACTTGATATAGGGCACACGATGAGGCTTCAGAGCACTCCAGTATCCAAAACAATCCCCCTCCCACCAATAGGAACCACAATGTAACTGCAACCCAAAATATTTTCTTCCTGAGCAACCATTCAAAACCAACCTGCCCCGGGCGCGGGGCAACAAGAAACTGTTCATCTTCTGCAAGAGGGCGACCAAACAGATACATGATTACCACAATTTACAAATCAAATCACCAGAGCAAGAGACGTCATATGATGGAGCCAATGATGGAAAGGACACAAAAAACAAAAAGGAAAAAATACCAAAACCAAAAAAGGGAATTAAAGAATCAGGGTCCGTTCCAAGCCTCCCTGGCAGGCTTCTATTGTTCACTCCTCAGTGGTGCTATTGAGCACTTTCGCGTTGGAGCCACACTGTTGTAGCCCATCTGCAAATGTTCAATGTTCTCAGGATAGGGCACTCTCCCTCCTTGGGAAATACCCTTATCCTGTCCTGCGTCTCAAGCAGTGCACCAAATCTTCCAATCCCTAGTCTAATGGGAAATGCAGAAACAAAAGGGCCTTGGTACTAATCTTATCCAATGAAGTCCATCCCTAACTACACTCACTTCTCTTCTGGTGCACCACCCTTCCGTCCAGGACGCAAATTGTACCTTTCTACTCCGAGTATTGTTTCATCTCGAAGAAGAATCTGAAATTCAGGGGACGCCGGTGACTGAGACTCAGGTTCCTGCGAATCAGATGAAGTGGAAACCTGAGCAGCCTTAATTTCTGGGGGAACTGCCGCATTCAACACGGCTGCATTTTCTTTCTCTGTCTGCGTCCAAACTAGTTGGGCATCGGAAAACGGAAGAAATCTAGGGACTTTCTCGGTCTCGTGGTCTCCAATGCCATCACACACCCAGGCGTTGTAAGGAAGGGGTAGCGGTACACGTCTGCAGTGGGAAGCATGTATCAAATGCTTCCGGCCTTCCACTCTTACCGCTGTCCTTGTTGTGATGAGGACCAGATAGGGTCCCTTCCATCTAGGCTCCAAACTGTCTCGTCTCTGGAAACTCCTGGTCAAGACATAATGGCCAGGCTGAATGGCGTGCCCAGGTCCCTCAGGTACTGAAGGTAATGCCTTGTGTATCTGTTGATGAATAGAACGCAAACTTTTAGTGAGTTCATACAAATAATCAACCAATAGAGGGTAATCTTTTTCAGAAAACTTCTTTGGTCTAGGGACACCCCACACATTTGCCGGCCGACCGGAAATCACCTCATAGGGTGACAATCCTGTTCTAGAGTGGGCTGTCATTCTGGTGGACAATAGGGCAAGAGGTAAGGCATCTGGTCATTGCAATCCAGTACTTTCCTTAATTTTTGCCAATTTCAGTTTGAGAGTACTGTTGTACTTCTCAACTAAACCTGCTGACTGAGGGTGATTGGCCGCATGGAATTTTTGCTTGATGTGCCAACCATCGTACACCAGTTGGATCACTCTTGCATTGAAGTGACTTCCATTGTCACTCCAAATCAAGCGGGGCAAGCCGTAGCGCGGGAAAAACTCCTTAATAAGAGCCTTTGCCGTTGCCATGGCAGTGTATTGTTGGGTAAGCCTCAATCCATTTACTGAATGCACAAACTACCACTAACACATATTTCAAATTGTTAACTCGCTGTAGCTCTATGTAATCCATCTGGAGCACCTCAAAAGGGAAAGAAGGGGGTGCAAAATTACCAGAGTGTGTAGGGGTACCCTTCCCAGGATTGTGTTTTTAGCAAATCATGCAGTGCTTCACTAAATGAGCAGCAACTTTTGAAATATTGTCATTTTGCCATACTGGTTCTAGCAGTTTACAAATGCCTTTGGCACTGATATGAGCTGGACCATGTGCCATAGTAACTACAGGGAGTACATATGCATCTGGTTGCATCCATCTCTGTTTCTCAGACTTATCAGTCCAGCATCCTTCATCATCTAGACGCCTAATTATGTTGTGTAATTCTCCAGTCAATGAATTCGTATGCTATAACTTGTTTACATTTTTAAAAAGTTTTTTGAAGCTGTTTTAAAGGTAAAACGCACAATCTTAAGTTTTCATGTTATCTTATTGAATGCTGTATAACTTGGTGATGAAACATTTTTACCTTTTCACTGTATAGTATGTTTTAAAAGTTTTATCATTCCAATTATTTTAAACTTAATAATAATAATTTGATAGATGTATTTGTTGATCTCAGTTGAGGTCTGAATCAAATAAAATAAAATTACTGATGAAATTACTGGTGAAGACGCCCTGTCCTCTCCTGCCACACTGGCAACTCCTCTACAGTTGCCTCACTCTGTATCTCTCTAACACTCTCCAGTGAATTCTCAAACATACCGACATCCGGTACCCATCTAGCAGGACCTGCCACCAACATTTTCGTTGTTTTCGACCTTGCTGTCTCTTTCGCTATCTGATCTGCAAAGGCATTTCCCCTCCCCGCATCATCCGTAATTGCTTTATGAGCACTACATTTGACTATTGCCAATCGTTTGGGAAGAGTCAAAGCTGTCAGAAATCTTTCTATTAACGGACTATGTTGAATTTTGGTCCCATGTGAAGTCAAGAATCCTCTCTCCACCCAGAGGCGTCCAAAATTATGGGCCACCCCGAAGGCATACTGGCTGTCAGTATAAATATTGACAGTCAGTCCTTTGCTTAATTCACATGCTCGCAAATGAGCTATCAGCTCCGCAGCTTGCGCTGATTGGTGAGGAACACGTGATGTCTCAACTACAGTGTGCAGCATGGTAATAGCGTACGCCGCTGTAGTGGTGCCATCTGACAATTTGAAACAAGAGCCATCGACATATAGTTCCCCTTGAGGGTCAGATAAGGGAACATCAGTCAAGTCTACCCGTTCCTTCATCTCCTCCTCTATCCTAAACAGACAATCATGGACATCTGTGTCCTCATCTTCCGAAGGGAGGGGTAGTAACGTGGCTGGGTTCAGTGTAGCACATCTTTTAACAGTAATGTGAGGTGCAAACAATGTTAACTCGTATCCAGTCAGACGAGCACTGGTAAGGTGCTGCGTCTTTGTCTTGTTCAAAAGTACATCCACAGCATGAGGCACCATTACTGTGAGATCATGATTAAGAACGAGCCCTGCCGATTGTCGAATAGAGACCGCCGCAGCTGCGGCGGCTCTTAAACAACTCGGAGGTCTCTGGCGATAGGGTCAAGCATAGCAGAAAAATATGCACACGGCCTCTGCTTACCTCCAAAGGCTTGTGTTAACACTGAAAGCGCACACCCTGCCGTTTCATGTACGTACAGCACGAAAGGCTTCTTATAATCAGGCGTACCAAGCACAGATGCAGAGCAAAGCGCAACTTTTAATTGCTCAAAAGCATGCTGACATTTATGCGTCTAGGGCAGGGGTTCATGCACGTCTTTGGATGTTAGGCGAAGCAAAGGCTGTATTAATAAATAATAAGCAGGAATCCAGTGTAGACAATACGAGGTGATGCCTATGAAAGCACGCACATCCCTCTGTGTCACAGGGACAGGCATCTTAACAATGGCATCAACTCGTTCAGGTGTTAGCCTCCGACCCTCCTTTGACAGCAGGTGACCTAAATAGGTGACCTGCAGTTGACAATATTGAAATTTAGAAAGGAACACTTTATGTCCATGCCCCGCCAAATGTTTTAACAATTTCACTGTGGCATCCCGACAACCCTCTTCGGTATCGGAGGCTATCAAAATGTTGTCCACATACTGCAACAATACATTACCTGCTGGAAGAGAGAGAGAGTCCAATTGACCTTTCAAAGCTTGGCTATAAATACTAGGACTTTCAGTATACCCTTGAGGAACCCTACAGAATTGGAAACTTTGGCCAGCTAAAGCAAAACCGAACAAATATCGGCTATCTAGATGAACAGGAATGCTAAAAAAAACATTTTTCAAATCAATAACAGAAAAGAATTTAGCTGTGGGGGGATCATTGCTAAAAGGTCGGTAATATCAGGGACTACCGGAAACTGAGGAACAACTATTTTGTTAATTTCTCGCAAATCAATCACAAAACGATAGACATCAGGATGTGCATCAGGGTGCCTTTTTAAGAATAGGGAGAATTGGGCTATTGCACACATTCGCTACTGTCTCCTCTACCACCCCCGATTTGATCAGGTCCTGTATAATATGCATCAAAGCCTGTTCCCCAGCCTGTGATTTTCTGTTTTGGGGAATCCGAGGGAGCACAACGTTATCTTTGACCTTTATTGAAATTGGTGGTATCTGTAACAACCCCACATTCGTATCCCCTGTGGCCCACATTGAGAATGGCACAACCTTGAACTCAACAGGAAGCGGTGCATCTTTCACCAAAAATTGCTTTGCACTAACCACAGTAGGTCCAAAAGTCAGGTAAACACCATCCGGGGAACAATAAATGGTGGCATGTAACTTCTTCAATAAGTCCAGTCCTAATACATTTTCCCCACAATTTTCTGTCAACAAAAATGGGGAGTCCACAGTAAAAGGACCTACTGTAAAAGCAAGAGGTCAGGATATGGGGCACACAACCGGTACGCCTGAAAAGCCTACCGAGACATTGTTACGGCCAGACAGGGCTGCCCCGGGGACCAGCGAATGAGAAACAGAGCTATTCATTCCACCTTTATCCATCAAACATGTTTGTGCCGAACCATGCAAATTTGCTGTGACATAAGGACCACGCTGATCTACAGGAATTTGGACTGGTCCCTCACCCTGTCCCTTTCTGTCCTAGCTATAGGACATCCCTGTAACGTCATCCATATCATAATTGTCATGATACTTCTGCCTTCCCCGGGGATCATCAAAGTAATTCTGATGTATCAACGTGATCCTCATCCCGACCAACCTGTCCACGGCCCCTTCCACCTGCACCCCACCCTCTAGGTACTGCAAGTTTCTGTAACAGTTCCAGACACTCGCTTCGCCAATGTCCCTCCTTTTTACAATACGCACACTGATTCGACCCCAAGGGCGTACCACCTCTTCCTGCACCCCGTGACCTTTGAGCCGGACCAGCGCCTCGACCCCTTCCAGACCCCCTTGCAACCTGCTGTAGCAACACCTTCGTCTTCAAATCCTTACTCTTTTTCTCCACTTTATCCTTTTCCTCATTTTCTCGATGCTCATAATATTGAGCCATACTCAATATCACTGAAGGGGAGGAAGTAGTCCAAGTACTCTCAGAAGCTTGCAGCAGAGCCGCAATTTCAGGAAGTAAATTCGTAACAAACCTATTAACAAACAAACGAACACCACCTTCAACTGACAAATCCTGCCCACTGAAATCGAGAAACACCCCTTCAAAATGAGTAAAAAAATCTGACACACTCTCCTCTTTCTTCTGACGACATGCCGTTAACTTGTCCCAATCCACCCGTCTAGGTGGGATAAGAGAATGCATATAGGTGATAATACAGCTTGGCAAAGCCAAAATCTCAGCTTTGGGCTTTTCACCAGCCTTTCTCTCCTTATCCCATGCCCTAATCTCATTCCAAGTACCACCCAGCTCCGCCGCATGATCCTGTGTATGCACTTGCCGCCAAATGTCCACTGGCACCAAAAGCCCACAAAACATCTCAATATCTGCTAAAGTCATAACTGACGAAGAGGCGGCCTCTGTTAATTCTTTATAATATGCAGTAGGATTTTTCCTAGGGTCCGGTAACTGACTTTTAAGAGCAAGCACCTCACTTCTTTTCCATGGGGTATAGACCCATTGTTCCCAAAAATGAGCCTCTGCCCTCTGTTGAACCACATCTCCATTCTGGTTACGCCGTTCTGGGATCTCAGGGTTCTCTCATTGGAAATTGGGACACTGTAGTTGGAGTACGGTAATGTAATCTTTTTCGATTTCCAAAAACTTCTGCAGGGGCCATACCAACTGAATATACACGATCTTGAATATCATAAATAACCTGAGGAGCTGTACCTCCAATACACTGTTCCCACAAACCAATCAATGTAGCTGGCATATGCTGCAAAGCATGCTGTTGTACAAACGGGTCAAAATCTTTCATCACACTCCATATATCATCCACACTATAAATCGGATTCTGAACCCATTGTGCTGCCTGATTTGCAACCATCTTCTTCTCCTCTTCTCCCACATCAGACCGAATCAATGTCCGCCCCATTCGCTCCCTTACCGCCGCCCAATCCCCTCCATCTGACCCTCTCACCGGTGTCTCAACACTCCCCAACACCACAGATGAAATACCTGGGACGGACATAAGAGGTACAGACGCAGATGACAATGTCAACAATGACTGTGTAGTGGGTGTAAGAGAAGGAGGGGAAACATGAGGGGAAGCAACAGACACTGCGGGGTGCCTGCAGTCACCACACTCGCAGGTTGCGAAACAAGAGGGGAGACAGATAGGGCTGGAGCCGAAACTGTTAAATCTGCGGAAAGACCAGAAGGGGGCAGTGGGGCAACGGAGGACTGAAGCGATGGAACAACAGGATATATTCTCTGTGGGGCATAGGGAGGTGGGGGACGGGTGTCCAACAGATCCTCCACAAAAGGATCCTCATCCTCTAGAACAACATAGGACTTATTACATTGCAATCGAAATTTCCTATCTGCACACTCAATACCCTTTTCTGCTTGCTCCTTATCATTAGCTACCGCTTTCTGAACCACTGTTTGCATTACCTTCTTCCTAGACTCCTTCTCCGCTCATATATGCCTGTTTAGCTTCTTTCTGCCATACCTGCAAAGTATCAAACATCGACTGCCTACTTCGTCTAGCAAATAATTTATCCTGCAAATAATTCAGTTTTTGTTCATCAAAAGTACCTTCCAGTGGGGGCGTGGCCAAGACGCGGAACGAAATGGCCGCTTGAGCGCTCGGCTCCGTGAACCCTATCCCTCCTCCGTCAATCCTGAATAAAGATCCGGCTTCCCGAGGTGGGGATCGTGCCTGCATACCAGCGGAGGCTCCGGGGCCAGCACCCGCCGCTCTAAATCATCCAGGGCCGGAGTTCTGGGTCCCGGAAGACGAGGGCCTATCCGCAACGTGAAGCCGGGGGCTAGATTTGAAGGTCCGGCCGCCGGGAGAAGGCGGGGGCGCGGCCTGTGGCCCCAGTGAATCCGGCGCAAAAGTTACCCTGCGAGCGGTGGCTGCAATACATCGAGCTGGCAATACGGCCCTCCCGGTCGCGGACCAGAAGCACTCGACGCCGCTCCAGACACCGAGGCGCCGACGTGTGGCGGCTGACCGGTGGGGCTGTGTGACGGTCCGGAGACCCTAAGTCAGGGGGGAAGACCGAGAGGGGCCCCAGCAGTCTGAAACCGGAGCCCCGATCCATGCAGGGATCCGGCTGGGGGGTAAAGCGGAGGCGCCTTCCGCTATTCCATACGGAGGCCAGGTGATGAGCGACGGGGAGGAGAGGCACCAAGCGTCCACAAGCTTGCCTACACGGTGGCCGGGGCCGACGCGGGGATAAAGCGGTGTAGCGGGGGATGCCTGGCTGCACCCCAATGATCTAAACCCCACGAGCCGCAGGGCCAGCCGGGAACGGGGTAGCAGTGCCTTGCAGCCCCGCTGACTATCGCCTAAGGATTGGCAGACGACGGACTGGGGCCGCACACCATAGCACCGGACATAGAACCAAGCGGTGCAGCGGAGGGTTGACCACGAGCCACAATGGCAGCGGAGAAGAGCAAAGTCACAGGTACAAGGGGTTCGAAACTGGTGCAAACTAACAAGCTGGACCGCTATACCCTCCCAAAAGATATGCTACAGAGCCGACAGTCTGGCGGTGGCGCTACCGGAGAACTCGGAGATGGGGACCGGGAACTGTCCCTAAAAGACGTCATGAAAGCAATCACTACAGGCCAGGCTGCACTGGAACACAAAATGGACACCATCGCCATCGAGGTCAACCTGATCCGGGCTGATCTCACTAAACTTAACGAAAAGGTTAAACAGGTTGAGCTCACCACATCCAGTCTGGTAGACGATGTGGCCCTGCTCCAGGGTGAGATGCAAGACATGCAAGAATTCCGGAAAACCACAGAACTTAAGCTTGATGACTATGAAGGGCGCCTACGCCGCAATAACCTGTGCATTTTGGGAGTACCTGAAAAAGCGGAGGGACAGACTCCGGACCTTTTCGTGGAAGACCTTGTGTTGCAACACCTAAAACCTAAGGGCCTGAGTAAGTTTTTTGTCATTGAGAGGGCACATAGAATCCCAGGGGTCGTCCCAGGCCGGGAGCCCCCCACGCACAATGCTGGCTAGAGTGCTAAACTTCCGGGACAGAGACGTGATCCTTCAAAATGCCAGAACGGGGACGGGCCTCCGCTTTGAGAACGCCAACATTTCCTTTTCCCGGACTTCACGCAACGAGTGCAGCGTCAACGAAAGTCCTTCACCATAGTGAAGCAGAAACTTAGGAAAGGGGACTGAGATACTCTATGCTATTCCCGGCGCGCCTTCGAGTAGAAGCCGGAGGGAAAATCTGGTTCTTCGAACAGCCCGAGGAAGCGGCGGACTGGCTGGAACATCAGACGGAGCGGGCCTTGCGAGATCGAACGGCTGGGGGAGAAGACGCCTCTCAGGCACACATCTGACAATGACGTCATGAACAGGAATCCCCTCTAGCGAGGTCTGGCCATCGAGTGTGGCCGGGACAGGTAACAGGCGGTGCGGCGGCTGGATCCCGGGGAGAAGCCTCCCCTCTAGTTGACAATTCTTCGGAACCTTTGGGGTGTATCCCACGTAGGGAACTTGTCAACGTATAATAGTCCCGGGGGATGGGAAGCGGGCTGTCACGCCCTCACATTATCTTCTATTAGTTCTTTATTGGGGCGACAGGCACTCTGCAAGTTTCTTATGGGCAGTTCTGAGCCCAGAGTGCAGGGCAGCGGGGTGGGGGATGTTGGGGGGAAGGGGGGTTGGAGGGTTGGGGGGTTATGTTTATGTAGTAGTATTGTTTTTACATCGGTATCACATGCCACAAAGATGACGGAGCCATCTGCCAATAGTAACCTAAACCACGAGCATCATGGGGGATAAAAATGTTAAAATATTGAGCTGGAATGTTAACGGACTTGGGGACAAGATTAAACGCAGCGTGGTACTCCAATACATAAAACGTCAGGGTCCAGACATCGTACTCCTACAAGAGACTCACCTGGTCGGGAATCTCTGTAGAGCTATGCACAGGGGAGGGTACACAATGGTCGCACACGCGGGATTCACCTCGGGCTCCAGAGGGGTGGGCATCATGGTTAAAAAACACTTCCCCTGACGGTGGAATCCGTGTGGACGGATGGGAGGGGTAGATATGCTGGGATCTCTGGAACATGGGAGGGCCGCTCCATTACATTAATGTCGGTCTATGTGCCCCCGGGGTGCAGGGCTCCACCTTCGCCGACCTGGGCTCCGTCCTACTTACGGTGCCAGATGGCCTCCTGGTCCTCGGAGGAGATTTTAATGCAGTAGTTTCAGGCACACTGGACAGATACCCCCCAGGGAGATAGGACCAGCTGCACGCTGGCTGCCCGAATTTCTCGACACTATGGGGTTGGTAGACGGTTGGCGCACACACCACCCAGACCAGATACAGCACACCTTTCACTCGGGCGCCCATCATAGCCTATCTCGTTTGGATTACTGCCTGGTCCCCGCAGCACAAGTCACGCACATACACGAAATCAGACACTTAGCGAGGGGCATCTCGGATCACTCTCCGATATGGGTACACATAGTACTCAATCAAGTAGCAGTGGGTAGACTGGCTCCAATTAATCCCTGGTACCTTCGAGACCCGAAACTCCGTGGAGACCTCCACAAGGCCATGGACGACTACTTCTCCGAGAATGTAGGGTCAGTATCTTCATCCCAGTCCCTGTGGGAATCGTTCAAGGCTGTGATTCGGGGACAGGCTCTGTCCTTGATCGCCGGGGTGAAGAAAGATAAACAAAAAGAAGTCCTCGCTATAGAGGCAGACATCTACAGGCTGGAAGGCGACCTAGAATCGGGCGTGACACCGGAGAAACTCCATTCCCTCAGCCTGAAACAACACGAATACAAAGCCCTAGTTACAGACACGGCCAAACTACTAGGTAGGGAGCGACAAGGTAGGATCTACGAACAGGGTGACAAAGCAGGGAAGCTAATAGCATGGCTAGACAAAAAAGAATGGGCGAGTAGATTGGTCCCGGAGCTTAGGGGCGAGAGAGACGTCTCCATTACTGAACCTCAAGAAATAGTGGACAGATTCGCCGCCCACCTACACAATATATATACGACAGTGACCCCACACACAGAGGAAGACTCACAGGACTTCCTTCGCGATATCAGGCTCCCCTGCCTCTCCTCAGCAGAGCGCGACTTTATGGATAGTGACTTAACCACAGATGAAATCGCGCAAGCAATTCGTGCATTGAAACCAGGCAAGGCCCTGGGACCCAATGGTATCCCCATCGAACTATATAAAATGCGGCCCGACAAACTTGCACCATACCTAAAAGCGATGTTTGAGGAATCTAGAGATTGTGGGGTGCTGCCACGGGAGCAGAGAATAGCCACTATCGTTACGATACATAAGGAGGGGAGGCCCAGGACGGACTGCTCCTCCTATAGGCCGATCTCCCTCCTCAACGCCGAACCCAAAATCCTGGCAAAGCTCCTGGCGATTCGCCTGCTAAAAGTAATAAGCACCCTGGTGCACCCAGACCAATCAGGCTTCATGCCCCACAGAAACACGGCCCTAAATATTCGCAGGATTAACGGAGTGCTAGGGAGGGCGTCCACCATTCGGGAGGCGGCGGTGATAGTGTCATTGGACGCAACCATGGCGTTTGACACGATCGAATGGTCCTACCTCTGGGCAGTTCTGGCAAAACTGGGCTTTGGCCCAAAATACATAAAGTGGGCTCGTCTCCTGTATCAGGATCCACTGGCACAGGTAGTAGTCAACAATAAACTGTCGGCCACGTTCCCGCTCAGTCGTGGTACCCGTCAGGGATGCCCACTCTCGCCGCTGCTCTTTGCCCTCGCTCTGGAACCACTGGCTGCATGGATCCGATGGGACCCCAGGATACGAGGGCTGGGGTGGGCCCCCGAGCGGGAGGACCGGATTTCACTCTATGCAGACGACATTTTACTCTATCTGGCCTCCCCGAGGAAATCCCTAATAGTAGTGTTAGATATCCTGGCAGTATTCGGGAGATTTTCCGGATTCACCATTAATTGGGGCAAATCCGTACTACTCATCATTCAGGGGGAGCCCCCCATCCTCCCGAGAGACTGCCCGCTTCGAATTACAACTGAGGGCTTTACATACCTGGGTGTTTTTGTCTCTCTGGATCCCGTGGCCCGATATGCCCACAATCTTCTTCCACCTCTGCGTAAACTCAAAAAAGACATCGCCAATTGGAAAGCACTCCCCTCTCCCTACTGGGCAGAGCGACCCTGTTTAAGATGATGTCCCTGCCCAGATTCCTATATGTATTACAAAATGCCCTGGACCCGGTACCGGCGCACTTCTTCAGGGAAGTAGAGGGTCTTCAGAGAGAGCTGCTCTGGGACGGCAGATCGCGCATCGCCCTAAATAAGTTGACCCTAAACTGGTACGATGGTGGCATAGGCCTCCCGGACATTAAAAAATACTATTGGGCAGCACACCTTGCTGCCATCAATCATGGTACATATGGGAGGGGCGACGACCCGGGCTATGGCATGGACAAATGGCTCCTCTCCGGAGGCAACTACAACAGGGCACTATACGCGCGGCCCCAGAGATACCATCTAACAGGCCCAACAAACCACTCGGTCCGCATCTGGCATGAAGCAACCAACTCCCTGGGGTGGGGACGAAAACTGACGTTGGCAACCCCACTGTGGGATTCTGAATTATTGGGTAACTTATGGAGGTCGAAGGGCTTCGACAAATGGGACCTCATTGGCATAACACAAGTCAAAGACGTTTGGGAAGAGGGGAGAGTTAAGTCCTTCACCACACTGCAGACTGAATATAACCTAGCCGACACTGAATATTTCAGATATGCTCAAATCCAACATGCGATCCAATCGCATCTGCCCAAAGGGGTACCCCCCGGGAAGCCTCGCCCCTAGAGGACAGAATCCTGGACGGACACCTACCAGACAAGACGATCTCCTTAATATATAAAAAGCTGATAAATAACACGACAGACCCACTCCAGACATTAAGGGAACGATGGATGGGGGACGGGATCGAGATGGATGATGAGGACTGGCGGGAGGCGGTGGCCTCCCCTAGGGTGGTCGCCATACCGGCACGCCTGAGACTAGTTCAGCTAAAGATACTCCATCGGGTATACATCACCGGGCCACGCTTGATCCGGATGGGGGAACAGATAGCGGGGAGTGCAGGAGAAGGTGTGGACACCTGGGAACCTTCCTGCACATCATATGGGAATGTGAACACGTTAGTTCCTTCTGGCGCGGGGTACATAAGGTAATGTGGGAAGTGTTACACGTCCGCCTCTCGCTGGAGGCGAGACGCTGCCTTCTAAACATATGGGAGCCCACAGACCTGAGCACGCATCAGATACAATGGGCCAGCCTGGGGTTCATGATAGCCAAGAGAAACATTGCACAACTATGGGGCGCTGCCAAACCACCGACTCTGGAAGCCTGGGAGAGGGACCTAGATTGGTGTATGTTTAGGGAGAAGACAGTGTATACCACCAGGGGATGCCCCAAAAAGTGGGTCCGAATCTGGAATCCATGGAACGACTTTCGTGGAGGAATATGTATGCCACCTGTTATAGCTGACTCAGATGTCCCCTCCTGATCCGGGCCACTCCCCTCTGATGTAGATATGTAATCCTTTTCTTCTGTACAAAAGTACTATCTATTAATTGGCAGTGATTTCTGTATTGTATATATGAACCGATGTATGTTGTAATAAAAAGATTTATAAAAAAAAAAGTACCTTCCAGTGGCCACTGAAGCTCAGTATTGTCCCTTGTATACTTGTGCCATAAAGTACGAAACATAATAGCGCCAATACCATTCTTCACATACATCTCAAAACTCGGAGTGCCTTCCGGAGGCGCAGGCTGCCTTTCCTCCAGCCGATGCTCGGCAGAACAACAGCGGCACCCCAAGCACAACACTTTACTTCAACAAGGCATTCTAGCATCAGACGCATTCACTCTCCACCTAAATCAACACACACACACGACAAAAACACACAAACCAAAGAGCTCTTCAAGTCAGTCCACAGACTGCACCAAGACAAGATAGGCTCTAGCCCAAGGCCTTTTCAATATTAAACCAAATTCAGCAGGTGGCCTGGCAGAACGTTCAAAACGCTCTGTATCACAAGGGTCCGCAGACCCACCAAGTTAATCAAGACGGCGCCGCACTTACCAAAACTCACCCGGTGCACACAGGTCAGATAAGATTATTCTCCACTGCCGACTCTTCGGACCAAATGGTCAGATCCAAGGGTTTCGCCTTTTCAGGACCCCAGCCGAGATGACCACTAGACGAGGAGCCGCCCGATCAGACAGGCGGGGCAGCCGCGAGAACCAAGCTCTATTATATGGGGATCCCCGATCCGCCCATCCGACCAGACACAATCCGGGCCCCTCGACCTGATTACGGGCGGGATGGGTCACCTAGTTGAGTCCCTGTTCGGGCACCAACTGAAGGAAGTGGCCCAACTAGGGTCTTCCGGGTCACTCTCGACCTCCTCTTGCCTTCCAGTAATGAAGAGTCGATGACGCAGTAGAGAATGCAAGCAAACTAGTTTATTCACAAGATACACTGCAGTGGAGTCCAGTCTGACCAGCCTCCTATGATGGCTGACAAGGGACTGACTCTAACAAGCATAAAGTTACATTATGTAGGTTGCGGAGCCCACAAAGACCCGCCTATTATGGAAAAGTACTGGTAGCTGTCGTAATACAATGGGGCACAGAACATAAGTTTCCATTCCGCAGCCTGGTACAAGCTATCTACTATCCAAGGTCGTCTGGCCTATCCTCCCTTCTAGACAGGTGGGAGAAGGCCTCTATGTAACAGAAAAGGCATGCGTTAATGAGCACGTTTCAGCATTGGAGAAACAAAACTTACCAAAGACCATTTCTCGTAAATGAGCAAGTAACAGTTTCGATTGTAAAAGCAATGGCATCTTCGAGAGCTAAAATGGCGGCACAGATGTCAACCTAGCTAACGCAACATCTATATTTACTAAGTACGTCTACACACAATATGCAAATATAATGTATTAGCCACATAAATGCTAACATACTATTGGGTAAAATACGAGTAAGATGACAATGTTATGTTTCAACTCTATCAGGCATGGGGGAATTGCCCCTACTCCCCCCCATGCCGTGTCCCCCATGTAGTGCCCCCACAGCCCCATCACTTTCAAACATCACCAGCCACCACTGCTCAGGAGTATTGTAATTTTGATGATACAGGCACACTTTTACACCAGATAATACATGGTAGTTGTACGGAGTAGTGGGCATTGTCACATTGTTAGATACAAAGTTTGAAAAATGCCTTTGACACAGTAGGGCTGTGTCAACATATCCACTAGATAGACAAGGAGGGTTCTACAACACCATCTTGTTTTCATTTTGTGAGAAGGAGATACTAATAAAATAAAGCCATTAGCTACTGTGACACAATTTTAATTGACACGTGACATGGCACAATTTCTCTTTGGTACAATCAAGAGGGACTGGGGGCTTTTTTATGTGAGGTCCAACGTAATTGCCCCAGTTGATACTAAGCACAAAAGAATACGAGGTTCCTCTATCAAAAACAAAAAGGATCTAAATAGATTCTGTTGGATTTGTAGGAGTGGAGTGACAAGTGCAGGTGGAGTACCAAAGGGGGAATTCCTCCTTTTGGAACTAGGGCCCTCACACACCCAGCAAGCTAGGTGTCATGCTTCATCATTTGGGCCTGCTCCTCGTCGGGTCGGCGCTGCAATACCCGACGGGCTCCCGTGACGGGGCTCTTTAACGGAGTTCTTTTGTTCCGGCCGTATGGGTGTTGTGCAAGTGAGGGGCCAGGTGGGTGTAGATGTGAAAGGAATTTAAAACAGATACAGGAATCCTTTGAACAATTTTATTCTGGTAGGTTCCCTGTTCTGGTTAAAATTATAGGAGTGGGCGATAAGTAAGCTTGAAATGAAGCTGAGAACGCTCACCTCCTAGGTGGTCGACATGTTTCACGCCTAATCAGTCGAAGGGATCTGCCGGCGATTCATCAGGACCTAAATATGCAAGCTATCTACACATGTGGTGTGGTGTAACCTACCTACCACTTGGTGATGTAGTACCGATTGAGTTTGTGTACTAGATGAAACAACCTGCAAAGGAATAATATAAAATAAAGAGGCATTATTGCAGAATTAATAGCCCCCAAAATGAAAAACGAGGATCACTCCACGAGGTGGACTGTTTATAAGGCAGTATTCATTGCTGCAAGTAGTAAGTAAAAATGCTATAAAGGATATAAAAACTATAAAAACACTGATTAATACAATGTGTCTTTGTGGATATGTGTCAGAGCTCATAGTGAAGAACAAGTAGGTGAAGAGATGTCACACAATTGAACACACACTGTGACTCACCTATCTAGTATAGTAAATGGCTTCATCAGCAGCAGTAGACTAAAGACATCAGAACTGCGATGTCTTAAGAGGGGGTAAAAGGACAAATCACCATCGGTGTTAGTGGTATTGCAAATATTGCGAGCAAACGGTAATTTACAGGTATCTCTAACGTGGTGCCAGTATCGTGGGGTAGTTCCGGCGACTCAGGTGGACCCAGAGTCGGTGTCTGGCGTCTAATTAGTGTCCTGCCCCGAGGCGGGTGTCTCACCACTTGTGGGTCGGGTCTACTGGCATTAGTAGTCTCGCAGGCTGGCAATACACCCCCTGTGTGCGGGTGTGCACTTAAAGACCTCGCCATAAAGATGACAAAAGCCAGACATTTCCCTGGTTGAGTAGCCGGTCACCGTGGGAGGAGGTCACCAATTGAACAGCCAACCCGCCAAGCCCCACGTTCCCTACTGATACATACCAGGAAGGCCCATAGATCTGGTTCCGAGTTGGATGGCGTGCAAAACTTACCAGCTTCTCATGGAAGCGCCGCGTAGCACCTACCCCGTTCCGCTGCTGCCGGGATGGTGTTTGGTGCAGATCTGACTGCACTCTTTATACACCGCCTAACGAGCGTTGGGGGCGGGAAGCGGGCAGTAATTGTGCTCAGGTGAGTGGTTACCACAGGACCAGAGTGATTTGTACGGAACGTGTCGGCCATCTTGGAGTAGACAACGTTCTGCCCAAAGAGCCCTCAAGGGAGCTACCAAATGGTTATTATCTTAACGGTAAAAAGCGGCAAGTGTAGACTAATGTGTCATATTCGTCCTAATTCGTATGTTATACTAATGGCCTATCAAGCGGGCAGCAATTGTGCTCAGGTGAGTGATCACCGCAGGGGCATAGTGATTCGTTGGAACGTGTCGGCCATCTTGGAGTGGATAGCGCTCTTTCCAAGCGGCCCTCCAAGGAGCTACCAAATATGTTATACTGGTTGCTGCCATAGCTTATCATATACAGGGTAATCAGAGTGATTGTGGCTCAACTATGATTATAAAGGTTTAAGTCAAAGAACCCCACTGTATTTCGTCATTCAATCCATGGCGGTCTAGGCCAAGCCGGTGGACCCACCTCAGTTCAATCCGGAACAATGCTGACTGAGTTATTCTCGGATGTGTTTCAAGAACAAGCCATCTAATGCTTTCAGGGTGTGTTGATGGTCCTTACAGTGAGTGTAAAGTTTGGTGGTGACTTTCTGGCAACGAATATTGCTCTTATGTTCAGATATCCTGAACCCTGACACATATCCACAAAGTCACATTGTATTAATCACAGTGTTTTTATATCCTTTATAGCATCTTTACTTACTACTTGCAGCAATGAATACTGCCTTATAAACAGTCCAACTCGTGGAGTGATCCTCGTTTTTCATTTGGGGGGCTATTAATTCTGCAATAATGCCTCTTTATTTTATATTATTCCTTTGCAGGTTGTTTCATCTAGTACACAAACTCAATTGGTACTACATCACCAAGTGGTAGGTAGGTTACACCACACCACATGTGTAGATAGCTTGCATATTTAGGTCCTGATGAATCGCCAACAGATCCCTTCGACTGATTAGGCGTGAAACATGTCGACCACCTAGGAGGTGAGCGTTCTCAGCTTCATTTCAAGCTTACTTATCGCCCACTCCTATAATTTTAACCAGAACAGGGAACCTACCAGAATAAAATTGTTCAAAGGATTCCTGTATCTGTTTTAAATTCCTTTCACATCTACACCCACCTGGCCCCTCACTTGCACAACACCCATACGGCCGGAACAAAAGAACTCCGTTAAAGAGCCCCATCACGGGAGCCCGTCGGGTATTGCAGCACCGACCCGACGAGGAGCAGGCCCAAATGATGAAGCATGACACCTAGCTTGCTGGGTGTGTGAGGGCCCTAGTTCCAAAAGGAGGAATTCCCCCTTTGGTACTCCACCTACAATTTCTCTTTGCCAATAAAAAATTCCAGGCAATTCTCAGACCTAAAGAAAATCTAAAAGATTCAAGTGAATCTTAGCATTGTCTAAAGCTCTGGGTCTGAAACATCTTTGTGAAACTCTCTCTCCAAACACATGAGAGGCCAGGAGAACATTGGCCCCTTTCAGGAAACCTCACAACTCGTCACCTGAACAGTTAACAACCTCCTCTCCACTCAAAACAGAAGAAGGACAATCTAGTTATCTCTTGCCTAGCTCCCTATTTTTCCTCAATTTCTCCCCTCCTTGGTTTTTTTTCTCAGTGTTTCTGCTTTCTACCTTTCCGATGTATTCTTCCTCTACCTTTCCTGCTTCCTCTCCCATTCATGATGGCTCCTTTTTATAGCGCCTAAGGTTACATGCTGTCTTGTTGCCTTTTATTATATAATCTATTACTTCAGAGTATGGTTAACAATATATTTATGCGTGAAAAGCGCACTGACATCCGCAGACTAGAGTATATCTACATGAAAAATCTTTGAAAAACGTAAAATATCAGAAAGATGAGTCAACAACCAAATTCAAACTGGAGAATCATTACTTGAATGAAATACATATAAATTCCTATTTGGGAGTGCAAGGGGCTAACAGCCTAAGCTGGTATTTGCCGAATCAAGCAACGGTACCAAAAGTAGAGGCAGCAGGAAATGTGGTCGTTAGACATATAATAAAGTATGGATATCCCCTTTCTCCACAGGTCAACAGTTTCATTAGCAACAGTATGACAGAAGCCTGACATATGGGACCTAAATATGGCAATATGTCCAAAATAGGAAAAGATTAAAAAAACAAGTGGAAAAATCTGATGACGCTCGTCAAAAGCTTTCCAACTGTTGTGCTTGAAACAGTTCTCAGATATGAGTCAAACCAAGAAAGAGTGCAGAATAGCCACCCTAGATATACTGTCAAACAAAAGACTTTCTTTGAAGAACATCTGGTGGATAAATCATTCCAAGGCTTATGTAATGCCAAAACAGGGCCTTAGCAATTTGAATATAGGAAATTTCCCAGTGGTCCCTTGTTTTGAAAGCAAACAGTTGCGATGTACACAGTGAAGACAAGAAAAAGTGCTTAGAGAGGTGAAAAAGCAGTAGAATTCAAATGTTCTCAAGTAGATTTATTCCATTGCAATCCCATGCGGCTAAGTTGAGCAACAATGTATAAATTTAGTATGGGCTCAATAGACAATAACTAAAATTGAATTGAGTGGTGAGTTTGGCTGACTTAGCTAAAGTCCCTGATCTGTCAATGCAGAAAGGAAAAACGTCCCAGCTACATTAGTTCTTCCAACATAACTGATCTTATTCTAATGCTGTGTGCATGCCTGACCGGACAGTCTCTCGGCATTCAAACTCACAGCTTTGAAACACTTTTCCAAAGCTTGCATCTCAAACGGACTGCTGAAATTTCTAGATAGTTGTGAAGACCTAAATTTTCAACCCACACATAGATAAAAATATCACAATGTTATTGTTAGATTTGGGGGTCTCTAGTTGGCATAGGTAGGTACCTGTGACAAATAGGGACCCTTGCGTCTAGTCAGGGTAAGGGGCTACACTCCTAAAATAACCCCTGCTCACCCCCTTGGTAGCTTGGCACGAGCAGGCAGGCTTATCTCAGAGGCAGTGTGTAAAGCATTTGTGAACACATACAGTAATATAGTGACAACACTACAGATGGACACCACACAGGTTGTATTTATAAAAATAAGTATTTTTATATAGACTTAACACAAGACCAAACGACAAAAATCCACAATACTGTAGTCAAAAATAGACTTTAAAAGGTTATAAGATAGTTCAGTTCTCTCAAGTTGTAGATGCGACACTTTACTCTCAATGTACCTTGAATGCGTAACGCAAAGAAAACAAAAGGGTCGCAGGGAAGGTGATGCGTCGGTTCCTTACACTCAGGGGAGTGGATGCGTCAGTTCCTTACTGCTGCGCAGGGGAGTTGATGCTCGCTTCCTTACTGTGTTGGGAGGTGGTGCGTCGGTTTCTTACTGCTTTCCGGTGCGATGCGACAAGATGGCACCTCGATGCGATACTCTTCTCCGGTGCGATGCGACAAAATGGCATCTTGGTTGCGATGCGATAACGTTGGTGCGATGCGTGCACGCCCGACGGCCGTGCGGCGACTCGATGATCTTTGGAGCCGCGACAGGCCCTGCGACGCGCTTCTCCGGTGATGCGACGATGACCTCTGTGGCAGCGTCCCGCTTCTCCGGTGATGCGCCGCGCTTCGGCGATGCGATGATGACAGCGGCAGCGGAGTCTCGCTTCCTCGGCGATGCGATGACAGCGGCTGCGGCGGCGACACGCTTCTCGTTGTTGCTTCGCGCTTCCAGCTCCCAGCGACACGCAGTCTCTCAGAAGGCCCAGCACAACAGCAGGCACTTCAATTCCCAGCAAGGGAATTCAGGGGGGAGCTGGGTGGTGAAGTCTTGTATCCCTGAGACTTCAGGCAGGAGGCAAGCTCTAGTTCAAGCCCTTGGAGATTCTTCTTCAAGTTGAAAGAAAGCACACTCAATCCTTTTCTCCTTTCTTTGGCAATGAAGCAACCACTGCAGGCCAACCCCCAAACACACAGCACAGGGGTAGTCTCCTCCTTCAGCTTCCTGGTTCTCCTCCTCAGCAAAGGTTCGTCTTGATTCCCAGAAGTGATCTAAAGTTCTTGGGTCTGGGTCCCAATATTTATACTACTTTTCTCTTTGTTCTCTGAAGGCAGAGAGGCCTTTGCCTAGTCCAAAACCAGTTCTGGTCAGTCCTGGAGCACTTTGTTGACAAGACTCCTTCTTTCCTTTCATAGTGTAGGCCAGGGACATCAGACACACCACGGGAGTTGGAGCCAGCATTGTGGAGGAAAGGCACAGCCCTATTCAGGTCCCAGGTGCAACTCCTCCCTCCTATCTGCATGCAGATCTCTCTATTCAGCCCTGTGCTGACTCACCCTGTCTCCTGGAAGCCCCCAGCCCCTGTCACTCAAACTCCAGACAAGGAATACACAACCTAGCAGAGGCAGGCTTGGATAGTTAGGCAAGAAAATACCCACTTTCTAAAAGTGGTATTTTCAAACACAGAATGTTAAAACTAACTCCACTAAAAGATGTATTTTATCATTCTGAGTTCAGGCATACTAAACTCGAATTTCTACCTGGTTCCCTGAGTCAGTTAGGATTATAAAATGTAATAATCTAACTGCCCATTCTGGCCTATGGAGAACAGGCAGCCTTGCAATAGTGAAAAACGAAAATGGCTGTAATTCACTATTAGGACATGCCACACACATCAGGGCATGTCCTACCTTTTACCTACAATGCACCCTGCCCTTGGGCCTACCTTAGGGGTGACTAATATGTATAAAAGAGAAGGTTTAGGGACTGGCAAGTGGGTACACTTGCCCAGTCAACATGGCAGTACCAGACTGCCCACAGGCTCTGCAATGGCAGGCCTGAGACACACTTTACAAGCTGCTCCGGTGGGTGGCACAACCAGTGCTGCAAGCCCACCAGCAGCATTTGATTTACAAGCCCATGGCACACGCAGTGCACTGTACTAGGGTCTGACAGTAAGCCAAACAAGCCAATCATGGAGTCACTAATCCATACATCAATTTACCATAGGGAGCACTTGCACTGTGGCACTGAACAGCAGTGGCACAGTGCCCAAAAGCATCTAAAACCAGCAAAAACATAAGAGGCAACAGCAAAAAAATGGAAGGGAGACCCACGCCAATGGTGCCAGGTCTAACAGTTATATATTCCAAACGCTCCTTCCACTGCTTTAGATTTTAACTTGTATTTTGAGCTCTAGAGAAGAGGTCAGATGTGAGCATCAGGTGGCAAAGAGCTATGCAAAAGAAACTAAATAATAATAAAAGGTAAATAACATCTTTACCTGTCTCTCCGGCTGGACCAATTTTTCCAGGAATTCCTTGGCTCCCTTTTTCTCCTAAATAGAAAAAAGAGACAGTACCATTACCCAGTCGAGGTTAGTATATTATTTATCCCTGCTGCATGGAATTTTCTTCTAGCACAGACATCCTTCACAATCTAGTTTACAGCTTTTTTACAGAATGCCCAAAGTACTTTGTTTGTTTATGTTCAGTTTTTTCATTGTTTGAACACAGTCCAGTTGAACCCCAGAGTGCTTTGATATATAAATATATATATTTTTAAATGGTTCAAAATAGATGTCTAAACAATGTCCAGAGCGGGATCAGAGAATATAGCAAATAAGTAACAGACCTATGTGTGTGCAGCAAAGCAATAATCCTAGAATGTCCCCTTTGAGGGAAAAAGGGTTGTACTCACTAAGGGCCATATGTAGGTGGGCTAATACCGGTCGGTAACGGCCGAAAATTGGTAAATTTCCCGTTACCGACCGGTATTTAGCACTTTGCGATGTAGGAGGCCGGATTTAAGGAGTCGGTAATTTACCGATTCGTTATTTTAAGGAATCGGTAAATTACCGATTCCTTAAATCCTATGTAGGGAGCACTCAAGTGAGTGCATTTTTGGTTTAAGGATTCTTTATTTACCACCAACTACAAGTTGGTGGTAAATACCGAATACCTTTTAAAAAGCAATTTTGTGCTTTTTTAAAGTGCCATGTGGCAGACATACATGCCCTTAGGGCATGTATGTGCGCCACATGTGCAGACATGCACGATTCAGGGTGCAACAGGGTGTCAATTTGCCACCCTGCCACCCTTGAATATGCTCCCCTATTACCGATTCGGTATTTACCGAATCGGTAATAGTGAATGGCTTCCCATTCATTCCTATGGGCCTCCAGGCCCATAGGAATGAATGGGAAGGTATTCCTTATTACCGATTCGGTAAATACCGAATAGGTAATAACGAATATTACCGAATCGGTAAAATTTACCGAATGTTTACCTACATTCTATTTACCGATTCTTAAATACTGAATCGGTAAAATTCGGTATTTAGGAATCGGTAAATAGAAATTACCTACATATGGCCCTAAATCACTACATCAGGGGATTGCCTTCTACTAAATTCTTTCATCAGTATTGACAAGGTTTTCAATGATTTCAAAGTGCACTGCTGGTCATTGTTAGGAACAGACTAAGGTGGCTGTCTCAAAGAAGGTGAAATGACATAGACAGTTAGGAGTGGGAGAATAGAGGTGAGCAGGAAGTTACAGGAGAGAAGCAAGGAAGAAAAGGCAATACTTGATGAGAGCCTCCAGATACAAATAGAGCGTGATGGGATAATCCTAAGCAAATGGAGATCAATTAATTGTATATGCCTAAAGTACTGAAGACTTAAGAGTATTGATCCAGCGGGTTACTAGCAACAAGCATTCATACACAAAATACTCACTTGGGCCCATACATTCATACTACGCTAGCAATTTCCGCTGGTGGGTCAGTTGTACTCTTTATCAAAATTCCCTGCTACCAATTACTTTTCTGATTGAAGAGTAATGACTTACCAATGGACCCCTTGCTAATTGGGAAGTTTAAAATGAGTGACATTCAATACAATTCATAATTCCTGAAATAATCACTGAGTCAGGAAGTTTTAAAATGTTTATCTAAAGATTTAGCAGAGTAAAATACAGAACCACATGATACTTAAATCGTATATCAAGGATGAAGCATAATAATCAAATTATCGATCAATGACGGTCCCTCAGAAAAGAGAAGATAGAGACAGCAGCGCAACTAAGGTTTGCATTTATATTTACCTAAAAGTGCGAGAACCAAACCCCTTGGCCAAGGAGTTGGAAAGGTAGAACCCAGGAAGGATGAAGAGCAAAGACCTCCTCAAGGTTCAGGACAGGACCGGTGACCTCTCTATCAACGACGCCTGCGTCGTTCCCCTCTCTGGTACTTCGCTTCTCCTCGATTTCTACCGTGTCTTGCTTCTAAGGTACTCCGCCGCCCCCACCTCAGGACCTCTCTGGACAGCGGTTCAGTCTGCAATCGATCAGCTCGTCAATGGATCTCAAGCTTCGAACTCCCCTTCGCGTGTGCGTCCTAATGTGCGCCTGTTCTCTGAGCTCCTCTGCATCATTTCTGCATCTAATTAACTAATTCTATATCTATTATACCCTTCTACACCCATGTACCTCCCCTAAATCTTGCAAAAATATGGGTCCACTACTTCTGATTGGACGGGGACAGGGGGTTGATCCTCACACCATATTGATTTAATTCAATTTCTTTAAGCCCTTTGTTTAAAATACCGCCCATCACAATTAATACATTTGCTTTATTTCCCAACCGTCTCACGACAAGCTTAATACATTGTTCATATAAATTGTTTCTTTTCGGTAGGGACATCGTGGGTACAATAATGTTGGCCATCAGGTCATGGCCTTGGACGACGTCCAGGTTGATTTATTCGCTCTTCTGGGCAGCCACTCAGGGCGCATGCGCAGAACTATTGTCTCTCGAGTTTTCAGTTCACCAACCCCAGGCCCATTTTATGAACTAATAAAAAGTCAAAGAAGAAAATATTAAAATCACAAATAAATTGTTTCACTGTATACCCACTCTTTCTACTCTATTCCCATTTATTTATAAATGCTATCCCGCATTAATAGCGTTAGGATACCACAGTTTATTTGCAACATATGAGCAAGTGGTAGCACATGAAGACATTAAGCAGCCATTTTAATACACACTGCGCAGAAGCAAGGATTTCCCTCCAAGCAAAGAAAGACGTCACACCACGTGATATGGTTGACACATGCGCAATAAGTTTCCCACGCTTTAGCAGCCATTTTAGAATAGACAAGCGTTATTTGTTAGTTTAAACACATAGGCAAGCTTCCTTCCTACTTATTTTTGTGTGTGCAGTGGTTAGTACGAACTTTACAAAGATTAATAAATTAATACTGTGAGAAGATTGCCTCCGAGCAAGTCTCATTTGTGAGTCCTTGCTCCATCAATCCCCTCTCTGATGGCGTTTCTGAGCCATCAAATACTACCCACAACCAGATGCCAACTTTTAGCATAAAATTGTCTCATTTTCATTTTTACACTTTCTATTTTTCACATTTCCTTTCAGTTTCTTGTATAATTCACTTCTCAAGTCTTCTAGTTCGATTTCGTCAAACTTTCGCTTCTTTCCTTTCCCTGTCACATTATACGATTCATTCTTTCTACAACATTTGCACCATATTACTATTGCTAGTACTATTATTGCTATCCCTGCTAAGGGTACTAATATTTGACCTATAAGTCCTTTCCCTACATTGGCAAACCAGGTACCAATTGACGTAATACTATTTGTCAATCTTTCCCATACACCATCAACTTCCAGTGGTTTTAGTTCCTTCTCAAGTTTAGTTATATTCTGTATATACGTTCCAATTTCTGCACTTTTATCAGGTATGTAAGTGCAACAGTGCTTCGTCTTCAATAATTTACAGACTCCGCCCTCTTTCGCTAATAGTATATCAAGAGCAAGTCGATTTTGCATAACCATAGATCTAATCGCAACCATTTCCGCATTAATCATTAGAAATCCTCCAGCAGTGTCAGTTGATAAACGATCAACCACTGTAGATAATTTACATATCTTCCTTGAGTTCAGAATTATACCCACTGAAGGTATCAATGCACCAAATATATCACCTACAATTTCTGAAAAACTAGCTCTTTTACTACGTTTTAATTCACTAGTATTTTCATTGCTCCCAGTGTTCCTTTTTACATGGTATATTTTTCGAAATACTATTCCAAAATAACAACATCCATACCACCGTGCAGGAAGCCTAAAGTAAGCCTTATTCCCACACACATAATAGATTCCAGGAAAAACTGAATCCGTTCCTCCCTTTAATCCCCAACCTCCAAGAATTAAGAAATTGTGTTCACATTCACTGGTACCGATGAAAATATTGTTATAATCAGTCTTTAACCTATGTAGACAAATTTTCCCTGTCTTCACAAAATCCAGAGCCATAGCAGCTTGAGCCTTGCCAGGTGTGTAACTACCCTCTTTCTCAGCCCAAGGTGGCAGATGAGCCTTATGCTCAGAAGCTTTCTTCTGGAAATCTTGTCTTCTCCTCTCCACTAAATTCAAAAATATCTTTTCTTCTTCATGTAATGAACATGTTAGATTGCTTCTATGTGCATGTGTTATGTCTATTGATTTCATAGTTAAGAAAAATTCTCCCATAAACTGTGCATCTTTACTACTAAGCACTGGATTCATATTCTTTCGAATCGGAACCTCAGAAAATATCACATCTATATTTGAATAATAATACTGAAGTCGCCCTGTTCTATAAAATAAACTAGTCAATACACTACATGATATGCCATAAGTTAATGGCAAGTGATGATATGTTAACCCTTCTGCTACTGATTCAGGTAATTTCATACAGACATAACAATTACTAACTTCCATGGTATCTACATATTGAAACAATAATTTTGTAAAAACATTCAGACTAGTGTCATTATCTGTTACTTCATGATGAAATTCTGGTTCATCTTCTGCCTTTAGTTCTATTCTATTACTTTTCAAGTTATCTGTCCTTTCCTTCGTTTCGTTGTTAATCTTTTTATCCATTATCATAAAGTAAGGAATTGCTACGATCACAACTAACCATACTATAAGCACCACTACCAGATTACATATGCATATAGCACAGCATCTTTTACAACATTTCTGTTTTGGTCTCCCAGTAACTCTATCGTTATGCATTTTTGACAAGGAAGATTTCTCTTCTTATCGTAATTTCAAGTCTCTTTACTTTGTCAAGGTGGTTTTATTTCTTTCTCATAAGTCAGTTCCGCACTTGTTCCTTCGTCACCACTTTCACTTGACTCTGAGCTCTCGTAGTCTTCAAGGATGATATAAGTCCAATCGGGACCTTTAAATTTGTTGTTCACAAGTTTCAGTCTTTTGCTTTTTCGTCTTTCAATTCCACTTGTTTGTCCTGTTAGGCTTGTCACTTCATTTACTTGTTCTGGATCTTCACTTCTGGTTGTTATGTGGTATTTTACTCTTTTAATTACACTAGGCCAACAATCACCTTTTCTGACCTTCTTTGTTTGCACTGTCTCTTTGCCTTTTATTTCTTCTTCAAGAATTCTTTTATTTTCAGGTTGTGGCACAGTTTTGTTTTCTTCAATTTCAGTTTCTTCTACTTGTTCTTTTTCAGGTCTTATTGGTTTCTTTTCAGCTGCTCCACTGTTAGTTTCCAGTAACTGACCTTGTTCAGGATTTACTTCTTCATGTTCGAGAGTCTCGAGATCTTCTGTTTGAATGTATTTTCCTAGATCTAACTGATTCTGATCAGGGCTTATTGCACTTTGTACTTCTGCAGCCTGACCGCATTCTTCTAGACCTGTCTGTCCCTGCTCAAAATCTGTTGGTTCGTTGTTGATTTGAGCCCAATTTCCTCTCCCTATCTGGTCCTGCTCAGGTTCTCTTATTGTGTCTTCTTCCTCTTCCTGAGCTGCTTCTTCTTCACCTATCTGATCTTCCTTAATTTCTTTTAAATCTGCTTGACTTCTTGTTCTGTTGTAGACTTCAGGTATTTCCACCACCGGTATCCAGTCCTGACTTGTGCTCGGTTGTTCTTCTTCAGCTTCCCTTGAATCTCGGACCTGAGATTCTTCAGCTGGGCAACCTTCAGCTTCCTCAGTTATCGATGCTGTCTGAGGATTTTCTTCTTCAGGGTCTGGTACTCTTTTGGTGTGGCTTACATGGATCCAATTAGGATATCCCGCACATTTCACTGCTGTGTTCGTAACTAGTATGACCTGACGAGGTTCTTCCCACCTGGGTGATAGACACGTTTCTCTGGTGTGATGCTTCACAACCACCCAGTCACTGGGATTTAGATCATGCTCTTGTTCTGGCTGCCTGGAAACTGCGTCTTCCCCAACCTGGTGAGAGACAGAACGCACTAGGTCAGCCAATCCTTTGCAATAATCCAGAACCATATCATCAGTTATATTCAGCAATTTATTTGTAGGAACATGTGCTTGTCTCATTGCTCTTCCCATGATTATTTCGTGCGGACTCAATCCGGTATTTCTATCGGGAATGCTTCTGAGTCCCATCAAAACAAGTGGCAATGCATCCGGCCAATCTAACGATGTTGATGCACACATTTTTGCCAGTCTGGATTTTATTGTGCCATTCATTTGTTCAACCACTCTTGAAGCCTCTGGACGATATGCACAATGCAATTTTTGCTCAATTTGGAATGCTTCACAGATTATTCTAATCACATCACTGTTGAAGTGCCTTCCTCTATCTGATTCCAAAGTTACTGGAAAACCAAATCTAGGAATGAGTTCTCGTAGCAACAACTTTGCGACTGTAATACTGTCATTCCTCCTGGTCGGGTAAGCCTCCACCCACTTTGAAAACAGACACACTATGACAAGTACATATTTCAGTCCTCTACATGGTGGTAGCTGAATGAAATCTAGCTGCAATCTCACAAATGGACCCTCTGCCTTTCCGATCTTCCCAAACCCAATTACTGTTTTTCTTCCTGGATTATGCATTTGGCAAGTTAGACATCTCTGGCAAAGACTCTCTGCTACCGCCCTAAACCTTGGATTGTACCAATTTTGTCTGAAGAGCCTAATCATTGCATCTCTCCCTACATGGGTGTCTCCATGATACATTCTGGCCATTTGCGAAATCAGACAGTCGGGCATGACTGGTCTGCCATCGGCATAAATCCATACATCGTCGTCTGACCTTTGAGAACATCCCATTTTAATCCATGCATTTCTTTCACTCTCATCAGCATCATCTTGTAGTCTTTTCACATCATTCCATGTTTCAGGAGGTACATACAGCATAAGTTGGCAGCTGATTCCCATTCTTTCAACCCTTTTATTAACTGATAATCTGTTTTTGGCACAGTGTTGCGCCACCAAATCTGCATATCTGTTACCGACTACCACCCAGTCATCTCCTGACTGGTGTGCGGCACATTTCACCACAGCCAATTCTTTTGGTGATTGTATTGCTTCCAATAGTTCTTTTACGAACTGTCCATTTTTAATGGTTGGATCCTGAAGAAGTCATGAAATCCCTCTGCATCCATAATTGGCCAAAATCATGCACAACCCCGTAACCATATTGGCTATCTGTAAATATAGTTACTTTCTGGTTCTTCCCAATTTTACAGGCTTTTATCAAAGAAATCAATTCAGCTACTTGTGCAGATTTTACTCCTGGTAAATAGGATGCTTCGACTATTCCAGTTAATTCACATACTGCATATGCTGCAGTTAGTTTACCATCTTCATGCCTTTGGCATGAACCATCAACAAACAGCTCCCTGTCTGGTCCCCTGAGGGGTAATTCTTGTATGTCAGGACGAGGTTTTGTGCACAACTCTGTGACTTGTAAACAATCATGTTCCTCTTCATCATCTTTAACTTCCTCATGATATGGGTCTGGTAGTAAGGTAGCAGGATTTACTATTGTGCACCTTACAATAGTCACATTTTCAGAACCTAGTATTATTCTTTCATATTTAGTCAGCCGACTAGGAGTAAGATGCTGAGTTCGGGTTCTTGTCAATAGAATCACAACTGAATGTGGAACACTTTGACAGGATGTCCCATCACAATTGATTCACTTTGCTCAATGCTTAAACATGTAGCCGCTACTGCTTTTAAACAGCCTGGCAATGCGGCTGCCACTGGGTCCAATGTAGCAGAAAAATATGCTATAGGACGTCTGTCCAAACCATGTCTCTGGGTTAGGACTGAAAGTGCGCAATTTTCTCTTTCATGGCAGAATAATGCGAATTTTCTTTTATAATCAGGCATGCCTAGGGCAGGTGCTGCGCACAAAGCATTTCTCAATTTTACAAATGCTCCTACGCTTTCATCATCCCACTCAACTGGGTCCTTTGCCTTCTTTTTCGTCATTTGAATTAATGGCTTTGCTAGCAGAGAAAACCCTAGTATCCATTGTCGACAATAACCCACTATTCCAAGGAACATTCTCACTTCTCGTTGGGAGACAGGCATTTGCATTTTCTTGATTAATTTTACTCTTTCAGAGGTTATCCTTCTTTTTCCCCTCTCAATTTGGTGTCCTAGATACTTAACTGCTGTTGTACAAAACTGCAACTTTTCAGGTGAAACTTTATGCCCTTCTTCAGCTAAATGATTTAATAATGCAATAGAGTCAACAACACAGTCCTCTCTGGTGTTAGATGCCACCAGTAAATCATCTATATATTGTACTAGGACTGAACTTCCTGGCATCACTAGTTTCTCTAGACACTTTTTCAATATCTGATTAAAGATGGAAGGACTTTCCGTGTACCCCTGAGGAACACGATTCCAAACATAGACTTTGTTTTCAAATTTAAATGAAAAAAGATACTGACTATCTGGGTGCAATGGTATTGAAAAGAATGCTTGACATAAATCAATCACAGTAAACCATCCAGCACTCCAAGGAATCTGGCATAGAATCACTGCAGGATTTGGCACTATAGGACAACAAGGTTCAACAATTTTATTTATTTTTCGCAGGTCTTGCACAATCCTATATTTTCCACCAGGCTTCTTTAACCCCATTATTGGTGAGTTACAAGGGCTACTCATTACTTCTTTTAGTATGTCTTGTTTTACCATTCTGTTAATTTCTTCAATGACTCCTGCTTTTACTTCTGCACTTATTTTGTACTGTCTGGTATTTGGGAAAATTGCACCTTCCTTTACAGTAATTTTAACCGGATCTATTTTGGCCATAAGTCCTACTTCCTTTCCCGTGAAGTCCCATACTATGGAATTTACTGTAGTTTTTAATTCTTCTGGCAACTCATCTTTTGTTATCAAAGAGAACATCTCATCTACTTCTGTACCTTGCTTTGCAATCATAAATTTATATACATGGTCTTCATCCGGGGTCTGAACTGCCACACCATCCGGTGTGCAGAAAATTGTGCAGTTCATTTTACACAACAAATCTCGGCCCAATAAATTCACTGGACTGGAATCACACACTACAAATTGATGCATTTCTCTAAAATTTCCAAATTTTCTTCCATTGGTTCGGTAAGAGGTGTTCTAATCTTTCGATTAGCTACCCCCACAACTTGGATAGCTTTTTCAGAGAGAGGAAGGTCTGGGATGTCTGCTGTTCTCACAGTAGACCTGGTAGCACCAGTGTCCAAAAGAAAAGTAATATCATTACCTTTCACATTCCCTTCAACATATGGACCTGACTGATCTACTGGTAAGGATGCACCAAGTACGCACTCCTTCTCCCCCTCTCTTAGGCACCGTCATTGACTATATGGACAGAAGTCGTCATGTAAAAGAAATTGTGAGGTTACATAATCATTCTTACCACTTCCTCCTTGATATCCGACGTCTGTACCATGCTTTGTTCTGCTTACATTACCCTGTATAGGTGCAGGTGGCAACTGACTCTGAGGATTTATACCCTGCTGTGAGTCATTCTGCGTCTGTGGATTTAAATTTTGATTTGGGCCATTATTAATCCGAATCTTTTTACATTCATCCTTCCAATGCCCCAATTTTCCGCACCCATGACAAGGAAACTTCTTTTTAGCCTCTTCTCTGCTCATTCGTCCTCTCACTTTTCCTCCATTCCCAGTGTCACCATTCGTTCCAGAATCTTTTCCCTGATTATCACTTGGATTATCCAAATTAATTCCCTGTCGCTCAGCCATTTTTACCTGAGCCCACATCACTTTCTCTTGTAGTTTCTTGTGCCTATCCTCAATGTCATCTCCACAATATTTAGCATATTTCAAAATCTCATCGATCGGTTTCCCTTGCCAACACAACATGTGCTGCTTAATCATCTGACAAATCTCTGGTTTTAATCCATAAACAAATCGGTAAACAAATTGACTCATGTTTTTATCTCCAATATCTTCAAATCCACTATACTGCTTGAATACCTGCAATAAACGTTCGTAATAGGCATGTACTGATTTACTCGCTTCTTGGGTAGTTCTGTCTATTTTCACCCAATCTGTCTCCTTTGGTGGTATTTTCCCTTTCAAATAAGTTATTACCTGCTGTTACTTTTTCATTAGATCACTCGATGGGGCACCTGTCTTTGGATCTCTAGGATACTCTTCGCTTGGCCAATCAACTGTGATTTTACAATCTGTCCATAAATCGGCAGGTACCACTATGTCGAACAAACCATCCAAGTCCTTCAACAATACCTTTGACACCTTCACAAACCTCTCAACCTGCTTGTACCATTCAATTGGCTTTTCTCTCAATTTTGGAAAATCATTTGTAAATGACAAAATATCCTGTCTGCTCCATGGGACATGTACATATCCTCCTCCTGGAACTTCTCGCATCGGGTACATTTGATCTGCTTTCCCTGTTTCCTTCATTAAATATTCAGAAGTGGTTCTACTGTACCGTGCCTCTTCCTTTTTCTTTGTCCATCTAGTTTTCCATTTATCTAAATCTCCCCATTTCTGTAATACTGACATTAATTCTTTTATTTGTAGTTTTCGGCCAGAGGCATTCGTGTTTTCTAAATCTTTATCAGAGAAGTCTGCTCTATAGGGTTTCTGTAACACTTTTGACTTCCCTATTTCGATTCCCATCTGTAAAGCCAAATCTGATAACTTCTCATGAAATATTTTTACATTTCTAGTGATGCTTCTGCATACAAATAACAACTCTTCTTCATCCTAAGTATTTAGACTGTCTACTCCTACATTTCCTGCTATCATTTCTTCTAACTCGACCTTTAATTTGTAAATGTCCATAATCTTTGGAGGTGAACTCTGTTTGTCTGATCCTTGTGCCCATCTTTCTAAGTCTTCTGGCGTGACTACTGTGGCACTTTTGGTTCCTGATGAGGTTACTATGTTTACATCTTTGGAGCAACCAGGTGTTACTCTTCTAGGAGTGGTATTTACAGAACCTCGAATAGGTAAATCCATTAAGTATATCATACTTTCACAATCACTGAATTGATCATCAATTATTACAGGATCTGGTTTTGGGATTTCTACAGATGTGGGCATTGCTAATGGTTTCGGATAACTTACTTTGTCACTATATAAGGGAACCACTGGACCAATTGTTACAGGTATGGTCAGCGAATCAGGATGGACACTCAATTGTGTTACTTTCTGTATTAATTCTGCTCTGTTTTTATCTATTGCTTCCTTTTCTTTATCATGAAGTACCCTACTAACTGGGGGATTATACAATACTTGTGGTACCAATGGTGTCTTTAACAGTGGTGCACGTGGGGTGCATCCACTTGTCCCTTCCTGATATGGTGGCGGGTTCTTTAATATTTCTTCCATAAACTCATCTTCTTAATCTCCAAATCTAGTCAAATGTTTTGTCTTTTCTGTGCATTTATTCCCTGACGATTCTTCTGCCATTAATATTGGATATAAACCCTCTGTAAGCATCGCTCTTCTCCACTGTTTCATCTGACCGTCCCTTGACTCATTTTGGTATCTAGGAAAAAATCCCCTATAACCCCTATTACTCCTGGATCGGTCGCGTTCGAATGCCTCGGTTTCCCACTCTTCTAAGGCTTTGTATTGAGTTAATCTTGGTCTGGGTTCTAAGTCATTCATCCTCAATCTTAAATTTTGAAGAATTCTCCCATTAAAAGTACCATTCTCAGGAAATGCTAATATTCCATCATTTTTTGTATATTCTATCCAATTTTCTAACCATACGCAAGTATGATTACCTCTCTCCATCATCATGAATGAAGCGGGCGTTTTAGCTGGTGGAATGATAATTCCTTCTCTAGTTTTGATTGGTTTATCCTTTTTAAAATATTTCTTAATCTTTTGTAGAAATGACATTTTCCTCTTTTCTCCGTACATTTTTGGCAACTCTCGGTGTATAAAATTATATTCTGCAAACCCTAGGAATCTCCTGTCTGGACGAGTTCCTATTAAAGTTGGATCACGTTTTAACATACAATCTCCACTATCCACTAGGATTTCGGCTTCTATGGTAACAACCAATCAACCTCCAGCTAACACTTGTCTCTGAACCAATCCTAGAGCGGCCTTTTAGTGACGTCTTTTCTGCCAACCCCTCCTTTACAATCTGCGCTTCTCTGTTCCTCGCTGTTTTGACCAATCCCAGCGCGGTACTTGTGACGTCAGTACTACTCCTGACTACTGACCCCTCCTTTACAAGAGTCGTTCTACGCCCGCGGTTTCAACCAATCCCAGCGCGGCGTTTTGTGACGTCAGCTTCCTCTCCGGTAACTGACCCTCCCTTTACAAAATCGTACGCAAAACTTTATTTTCTTTATACTTCTTATTAAATTTTAGCAACAACATAAAACATTCGCTATCGTGCCAGTTTCTCTAAAATTGAAAAGGATAGTTTTGTTCACACTTAGTAAAACCTTTCCGTTTGCTAGACATACACTACGAGTAAAACCCTTCCGTTTACTCCTCACACAAGCTTCAGAAGTACCTGCTACTTCTTCAATGTTACCCTTTCTAGGTGATATAACATCAAATTTTCACCAACATATTCCTTTGCTGTCACTCACACGCATAGAGTCCCTAACAAGTACTGATAGCCCTACTTAACTTTTCAGTACTATTTCTGCCTGACAGATAACCTCACTGCAGTATGGCTTCCACTTACCATCCGCTATTCTTTCCCCGGGGATTCTGGACAACATAAAACAAACTTTAAAACACACGGATGTTAGTTCATAAAAATAAAATTCTCATTACCCAATTAACAAAGTGCAACCAAAACCATCCTCTGATAACCAGAAAACTGATCCAGCGGGTTACTAGCAACAAGCATTCATACACAAAATACTCACTTGGGCCCATACATTCCTACTACGCTAGCAATTTCCGCTGGTGGGTCAGTTGTACTCTTTATCAAAATTCCCTGCTACCAATTACTTTTCTGATTGAAGAGTAATGACTTACCAATGGACCCCTTGCTAATTGGGAAGTTTAAAATGAGTGACATTCAATACAATTCATAATTCCTGAAATAATCACTGAGTCAGGAAGTTTTAAAATGTTTATCTAAAGATTTAGCAGAGTAAAATACAGAACCACATGATACTTAAATCGTATATCAAGGATGAAGCATAATAATCAAATTATCGATCAATGACGGTCCCTCAGAAAAGAGAAGATAGAGACAGCAGCGCAACTAAGGTTTGCATTTATATTTACCTAAAAGTGCAAGAACCAAACCCCTTGGCCAAGGAGTTGGAAAGGTAGAACCCAGGAAGGATGAAGAGCAAAGACCTCCTCCAGGTTCAGGACAGGACCGGTGACCTCTCTATCAACGACGCCTGCGTCGTTCCCCTCTCTGGTACTTCGCTTCTCCTCGATTTCTCCCGTGTCTTGCTTCTAAGGTACTCCGCCGCCCCCACCTCAGGACCTCTCTGGACAGCGGTTCAGTCTGCAATCGATCAGCTCGTCAATGGATCTCAAGCTTCGAACTCCCCTTCGCGTGTGCGTCCTAATGTGCGCCTGTTCTCTGAGCTCCTCTGCATCATTTCTGCATCTAATTAACTAATTCTATATCTATTATACTCTTCTACACCCATGTACCTCCCCTAAATGTTGCAAAAACATGGGTCCACTACTTCTGATTGGACGGGGACAGGGGGTTGATCCTCACACCATATTGATTTAATTCAATTTCTTTAAGCCCTTTGTTTAAAATACCGCCCATCACAATTAATACATTTGCTTTATTTCCCACCCGTCTCACGACAAGTTTAATACATTGTTCATATAAATTGTTTCTTTTCGGTAGGGACATCGTGGGTACAATAATGTTGGCCATCAGGTCATGGCCTTGGACGACGTCCAGGTTGACTTCATTTGCTCTTCTGGGCAGCCACTCAGGGCGCATGCGCAGAACTATTGTCTCTCGAGTTTTCAGTTCACCAACCCCAGGCCCATTTTACGAACTAATAAAAAGTCAAAGAAGAAAATATTAAAATCACAAATAAATTGTTTCACTGTATACCCACTCTTTCTACTCTATTCCCATTTATTTATAAATGCTATCCCGCATTAATAGCGTTAGGATACCACAGTTTATTTGCAACATATGAGCAAGTGGTAGCACATGAAGACATTAAGCAGCCATTTTAATACACACTGCGCAGAAGCAAGGATTTCCCTCCAAGCAAAGAAAGACGTCACACCACGTGATATGGTTGACACATGCGCAATAAGTTTCCCACGCTATAGTGGCCATTTTAGAATAGACAAGCGTTATTTGTTAGTTTAAACACATAGGCAAGCTTCCTTCCTACTTATTTTTGTGTGTGCAGTGGTTAGTACGAACTTTACAAAGATTAATAAATTAATACTGTGAGAAGATTGCCTCCGAGCAAGTCGCATTTGTGAGTCCTTGCTCCATCAGTATCATTTAGAGTTTGGCAAAACAGGAGCGCCACCGTAACTGGTGAGGCAAGATCATATTTATTACATCTTTCTGCGGGAAAATGTCCGGGCACAGGAAAACCAACATTCTTATTTTTTTTTTTTTTTTAAAGAATTGCTGTTTCCTTTGTTGGTTGACGTTTTAAATCAAGTAATTGACAAACTGCAAATTCTCATGTAATTATGTTGGGCAAGCCAGGAAGAAACTAGCAGCATTGTGCAAGCAGAAGACTTTTTCATCTGACAAATTTAGATATTGAAATATTGACCAATTGGAAAGATTACTTACAATATGGAAATGTTTAATGACATAAAGAAATGTTCAATAAAGTCAGTGGGTGTATCCAGCATTGTAGAGGGCTTAATAAATTCATTCTTTATTGCTTGATTAACAAAACCATTGCAATTAAAACATTAAAAACTTGAATAAGAAAACAAAACACAATTCCAAGTTTCTTTAAACCATGTGCGCCTGTACTAGAGAATGTTTCTATGGTTACATGCCGTACTAGAACATTGATGCCACATATAAACATCTTTTATCATGAACACACTGTAATCATTTATTTATTTGAAAGGTTTTATATAGCGCTGGCTAGACCCGGGGGTATCAGAGCGCTTTACATGTGCGAAAATAAGATTACAGGAAATTGTTCAAGAGCACAGTATAAACAATAAATAAAATCAAACACACCATTGAGGTCTAATAAACAGAAACACAGCAAAAGCAGATACATTTACATATATAGTGGCAGAGGGGGGGAAAGATTCAGGGCTGAGCTGCGGGTGAGGTAGAAATTAGAAAAAGGGGTAGGCGGGGGAAACCAGGATGGGGGAGAGGGGGGATTGTCAGCCTGGCGGGGTTTCAAGAGGAAGGAGGAAAGGAAGGTGGGAGTAGGGGGGGAGGGACGGGGGAGAGTATGAGGTGGGGGAGAGAAGAGGGGAGGGGAGAGGAGAGAGGAGGGAGTGAAGTAGAGGAGGGTAAGGACGGAGGAGGTCAGAGGTCCGATTAAGGACCCCAGTATTTGCCGAGGAGGTGCCGTTTAAGGTCTTTTTTTAAGGCAATGAAGGAGGGGTTGCAACGCAATTCTTTTGGGAGGGCATTCCAGACGATCGGCGCGTTTCCAGAGAAGGAGCGCGATTGAGTGGTTTTCTTTTTGAATAAGGGGGGATGAGGAGGAAAGTGTTAGTGCTTCTCATCGTTCTGGAGCCGCCCGCTTTTCTAAGTTTGTTTGTGAGGTACAGCAGGGCATTCTGGTGTAGGGCTTTATGTGTGAGGCATGCTGTCTTGTAGGAGGATTTACCTTCAACGGGAAGCCAGTTGAGAGCCTTCAGGGCTGGGGAGATGTGGTCAAAACGTTTATAGCCAGTAAAAAGCCTGGCTGCTAGGTGGAGCACAGATCTGAGTGGGGCTAGGTGGACTTTGGGGGTTCCTGTGAGGATAGCGTTCCCATAGTCGATTTTTGAGAGTACCAGGGATTGGACAACCCATTTGAAGTCTTCAGGTGGGATGAAGGGTTTGATTTTTTTCAGGTGGCGGAGAGTGAAGAGAGCTCTTTTAGCAGAGTTTTTTATGTGGTCGTTGAGGGTTAGGTTTTTGTCAACGCTAATACCAAGTGATTTCACTGAGTTGGACAAAGGGAGTGAGCAGTTGAGTGCATTGAGGTCAGGGATAACTGATAGCCTATTATGGTTACATTCCAAGGAATATACAATAAAACCTCTACACATTATATTACATTGTGCAAATATGCTATAAAGTGCCAATGTGCACAAACTGTAACATTATGGACAATTGTGCAAATAAGTAATAAGGTGTCTCTGTATGCTTTGAGGCCTGTTATCTGAAATTGCCTGAGGGCTAGAACTTTAAGCAATGAATTCCATTGTGCAAACGAGCAATGAAAGTGCATCAGTGTTTTCATATATTCTTTAGGGCCCAATTACCATAGTAGCTTAGACACATGGTCATTCAAGGTGTCAGCAACCTAAAAACAACCACTATAATTCCTAATTCATTAAGACAACCCTTAGGTTGCAGACACAAATAAGTTTTCAATATTAGCTAAATATTTTATCAATTGACATAGCAATGGAATCGACTCGCCCGATAGACATAAAATAAGGGGCTGATGGGCTGATCATACCCCAGCCTTAAGGAATAGAGGTTTTAAAAGTGTGCAGCGTATTTTAAGCAATTTAGGGCATGCACAAACTATGTGCAATAAGGTTTCACGTGGATACCCACACAATCTACATTTAGTACCTGGCCATTGTTGAATCCAAGAAGGCGTACCCTTCTTGGTTGAATTTATACCCAATCTTATTTTTAAGAATGTTTCTTTCATTTGGGCCGAGAAATAGCCATTCAGATAAGGCTGGATTCGCAGAGACTGGGGGGAATTAATCACAAACCATGCATGGATTTTTGCCGCTAAGGCTATTTTATCTGCATTAAATGAGTTGGTTTGGGTTTGTTTTTTTAGGATTTGTTTAAAACTGGACATTGTCAGTCCGGAGAGCCCTATCTGCAGAACAAAACTCTGGAGACATATTGAAATGTGAGATTGCCAGGTATCTGTATAGGCAGAACTAATTATTTCATGCCAACAGATGTTAGCTAAAGAGTCAGGGTCAGATGAATACAAAGAGTACATACATTTCAGAAATGACCCTTGCGACACCATGGACTGTCTCTGGAGCCCAAACTACAATCTAATTTCTGCTTGGCCAATTGACCTAGGGCTTCCAAAGATTGATTTATAGGCCTTAATTACTAATAGGTCCAATAGTTTCGCATCTTTCCCCCTGGTAATAGGTGTGCCATATGTAATAGTTGGCTGTAACTTTGCTCTCATGGCTTTGAGGACATGTTCATATGATTGGCATCTCAATGATTTATGTAAGCATTTAAAAGCATAAATTAGGGTTGCGGTTTTTGCCCTTAGGTCTTTAAAATAACTTTTAAACGAGACTCCATTGCCAAATAAAATACCCAGATATTTGTATGTCTTTACTACTTCAATTGGCCCTCCTCTAGCCCTCCGTGAATCAGTCTTAAATTTTGCCAGGCCGATTTTCATGATTTTAGTTTTTTTAACATTCAGTTCCAGGCCGTTCACTAGGATATAATCATCAAATGCATTAATCAATCTTTGTAGGCCTATCGGGGTTTGGCTCAACAAAATGGTATTGTCTGCATATTGTAAATAACTAAGATGCACCTCACCAATTTTTGGAGAATGGGCATTAACAGGCTCAAGGTGCTGGAGTAGATCTGACAAAAATAGATTAAAAAGGCAGGGTGCAAGGGCACAGCCTTGCTTAAGACCATTATAGTTTTTATTTTTTTGTGATAGAAAACCACAGTCACCTAACTTGACCTGGACCCAAGTGTTGGTATAGAGGAGAATTATTGCATCCAGCAATTTCATGGAATGGCCCAACCTACCAGTTTTTTCCATAGTAAAGCTCGAGGGACTGAATCAAGAAAGCAGCTTTTAGGTCTATAAAAGAGATATATAGATTTAGCTTTTTTTTAAAAACTGCCCGTTCCGCTAGTAAAGTGAGGGACAACAGATTGTGAATGGTAGATTGGCCCTTACGAAAGCCTGTTTGGTTAATTGGGATTATTTCTTGCTGAGCTGCCCAGTTTTCCAAATCAATCAATAGACGGGAGGTAAAGACCTTAGTGTCTACATCGGTTAGGGCAATTAGCTGATAATTGGCAGGGTTGTCAACTGAGCCACTTTTAAAAATGGGCTGGACGATGATACCTTGCCAGGATACAGGGGCAATATTCAATGCCAATACCTCATTGAACACTGGAGTTAATACTTCGGCCCACATGTCAATATTGGCACGGAATATGGCATTGGGAAGCCCATTTGGGCCAGGAGCCCCATTTGATCGAAGGCAGCGTAGGAGAATGGCTATTTCAGTAGTGCTTATAAAAATCCAAGTCATTCTCTGAATTAGGGCTGCTCACTTGCTCTATGTATAACTCACTAGATTTCAAAGTGCTGTTTGTGGAATCCAGGTCATGTGCCGTGTTGGATCCAATTAGTTACTATAGCACAAGTCTTGCCTATTCACATCTAGATCGCACACACCATACAAGTAGGTAATATACTTTACCCATTCGTCCTCCATATTATTGATGCTGTAAGCCCTATTGCCTCCCCTTTCGAGGTCGTTAATGATCTCCCAAAACGTTTTTACATTATTTAATTTAGAGGCATGTAGTAATCTATGCCATAGCCCTGATTGGTAACGTGATTTAGCCAACCAAACTTCTCGTCTATATAATCATCTTCAAACCTTAAGTGCATAATAAGATTGCCGGTATCTATGGGAAGAAACTTCCCGTACAGCTTTATTAAGGGAACATTTTAATTTAAGTAATTGAAATGAATACTATTTATTAGGGAGGTTACTGATGGATTTGTTTTTCTTCGATTTCGTCCTTGAAATTTACCCACCAAGGATGAGGTAATATAATTCCATTTATCTAGCATTAAACCTACCCCCACCTGGCACTGGTCACTATCCTTTATTATGGCTTCAGCAAACTTTATTATTTCTACTTGTTTATCCGAATGCCATACCGGACTTTTCAAGTTATTTGAAGAATGAACCATGTTGAGAAGCTCATTAGATTTGGGGTTTATGGCTTATTGGCAGTTGTAGCATTAATATCTGAGGGTTATGGCCACTTTCGAGTCCAGGATTCACCTTATATTCAACAATTTTTGAGCCCAGTTTGTCTGAAATAAATGTGTAGTTGGTTATTGAGCCATACTTGGACTGTTTAAAAAATGGAGCTGGCCTTGATTTGCACAAGGATTTTTCCTTTTAGCAAGATTAGCCCAAGCTGGTGCATATTGTTGCAGCATACATTTGCAATACCATTACTCTTTCTATCTAAGAAGTTAAAAGTGACCAGATGTAAGTTAAAGTCACCAGAAATGATCAAACCAACATCTGGATGCCGAATTGCTAATGAGCTTATGATATCCCATAAAGTATACAGCTGGGTCACCTTATTTTTCCTCGCACTTAAACAAACATTAAATATTATCATCTTATAGCAGTTGTACTGTAATAGAACACATTGTAACCATTCCAACTGCAAATCAACTACTTCTACTGTTAGGTTTAGTTCAGTGGCAATATAAAATGAAAGATCACCCTTTGCATGGCCTAATTTATTAGTGCGTACAGCAGGGAGATTAAATTAATAGAACCCAAGCAATGGGGTTACTTGTTCTCTCCATGTTTCCTGGAACATTAAAATTTCAAAGGTATTTAAAAATAAGAAAATATCCGGATCGTCCATCAAATGGGCCAGCCCGTGCACATTCCAAGAACATATTCTCAGTTGTATATCTTTACTACTTGCAGCAGTCAAAATTCAGTTATCATCTCCTAAAGGCACATTTGCAAGGGTTGCTGGAAGCCATGTCTAATCATCTAATGGCATTTTATTTTTGGGTAGCAATTCACAGGTACGCACACCTTTTAATGTATTGGTAATTAGAAGACCTGTATTGCAAAGTGATTTGTTCAATGGGCCAGTCGCACCTCTGAATGGGATTGACTTGTTACTTTCAACCTTATTTCTTTCTTTTTCCAATTTTGGATAAGAACTTTTGTCTAGGATTTTGTTCACTATTTCTTGGTGGTCCAATTTGTTATAGTGGACTCACAAGATGAGTTAAAGTGTGTTTGTTTAAACTGTACGGAAAGGAGATCAGTAGATTTAATAAATGATAGATCAGGGATGGTTGAGATAACGTTTCAAGATTGAGCACCGATTAGGAATATCATAAATGCCCCTAGATTTGTATAAGGGGTGAAAAACTCATTTTGCGATATTAGAAGTTTGGTTTTCCGGCATGAACCTTGAAGATATTATTGGGCCTAGTTTGCTATCATTGGCTAAATAGTTGATTTGATGTCCTCCAGAAGATGGGATCTCTCGGTGGCACTGGACCTGTTCCCATCAGGTTGACAGGCACCATACATCTAAATTGGTGGTCTTGAAACAAAAGCGTATCCTCATTGTTTACTATTGATTCGGTCTTTGTTTGTGAATAACAGACTATTTCTCTATTAATGTTACCATAACTGCTTACTCTCTCGCCGATTCTGAGTCCCGCTGTCAATTTGTCTAAGGACTGTCCCATTATTGGTACCCTTTATATCGGTAACCACAATATCGTTAACGGTCGCAGACTCTTTTTTACTGCCCCTTGAAAGGTTCTCTACCTCTCTCTTTGATTGGAAGTTCAAATAATTTGACTGAGTAAAATAAAAAGGGAGTTTCTGCACCCTTGTGGGAATAATTCTGCCTTTGTAATTTCTGACTGGCTGATTTAAAGATAGGATAGCAGTTCTTTGGTTTGGTCAGTGAGACCATGGTTTTCTTGGCTTTGTTCCGGGGCGTCCGCAGCCTTTTCCTTGTCCTTTTTGTTAGCGGAGGATCCCTACTAATACTATCAACTAAGACTGTGGAGTTTGGAACTTGACTTCTCTCTATATTAGTGTTTCCCTTGTAAAGTAGGGCTTTCATCTGTTACAATATCGAGGCCCAAACCTACTTCTGGCTTCCCAACTAGAGCCCTGATTATATGAATGGGAGCATCTCGCTGAGCGTGTTGGGGCTTTGTACTCACACTAGTTACTCCTAACCCTAGACCAAAATGGGGAGTTAAAGATAATTCTAAGTTTGGTTGCACAGCTAGTTTCTTAACTTATTCAGACACATTATCTAAAATATGTGAACACGTACATTTGATTAGTTGATTATTGACATAAGACTGGGCTTTTAGCACCAAGTTGGTTAGGTTGTGTAGCTTGGCAACTATACCCACCACATAAACTGCTAGGGTATTTAATAGCTCCACATGTATATCATGCATTTTAGAATGAAAATTTAAGGCTGTTGTTATTGCATCCATTGTACCCAACAAATTTCGCCACACTCTGTTATTTTCTGAACTTTCTGAACTTTGGTGTTTGGGGGGACACTCTTCCACTAAAATGGGTACATCATATTTATTCAAAAACAAAAGATCTGCGGAGTTCAAGGAGTTATCTACTTGATCAGACTTCTTATGCCCCTGGTCAGAGCTTCTGAGTTTCAAACTTTTGAGGGATTAAAGTTGGTTGTGAATCAGAAAATATTGTACCATTTTTTTCTGGTTGGTGACTGATTTATAGATTCTCCTAGACGCTTGCAGACTCTTGCATTCTTACACATAGAAGATTTAGGAAAGCTATGATTAAATTGAATATCACCCAGACAAATAACAGGCATCACATTCGCTTGGATCCCTGTAACGGTTGGTTACAGCCCGAGCTTTACCTTCCGCCTGTAAGGGATGGATCGTTTGAGCCGGCAGCATGATTTGAGCTGCTGATTTGTTTAGTTGACAGACTTCGGAGACAGGCTCGAGATGGACTTGGGCTTTAGCAACTATTATATGAGAATGCCCTCTTTGAGATGGATTTTTTTTTACAACAGTTGCTTTTAAACATGAAGAAATAATATCAGCAGACTGTTGCGAGCAATCTCTCGATCATCACCCTGAAGTAGTGCACCATCACATTAAGCCTGTACTATCGGTGAGCATGTGTTTGCTAGGGCAGATGTGGATAAAGACACCCCAACCTCACTTTGAACTTTATCTGATTGTTTAAAATAGTTCATAATACAGCACTGGGAGAGCTGGGACCCAAAGTCTGTAACAGTTTTTGATGCTTGGTCAGGGACCATTTTCACATGATCCATACTTGATGTTGCCTCAGTATGGGCCGGCGTTTCCTCAAGTTCCATCTCGTTACAATGTGATGTATCCTTTTGGGATCGAGTCTGGTTTTTCTTAGCAGTCTTCCGCTTTTTTTGTGGCTGTGATTGTAACAGTAGCTGTAATGATCCCCTGGGGGATAAAAAAAATAAAAAGCGTAGCAGGGGCATATGAGTAGGAGAGTGAAATACTGCTGCCTGGCCGCAGGGCGGAACCGGCAGCAGTGAAACTGCTCTAATGAGAAACGTAGATAATTAAGTAAGAAAGTAAGTCTAGAGTCAATGTAGTTGTTGCTTGGGCCGCAACCAAGATCCAAACCACGATTCCCGGAAGTTCAACAGCAGCTCAGCAGTTCAACAGGCCAGAGCCAAAACCAGGACCTTCCTGACAATAGATCTGCACTTCTCCACTTTTCTAGCTTCTTTCCGCTTTCCTTTCTGCTCCCTTCTGCTCCCTTCCCCAGCCCCATCCTTCTGGGCACCTTATGGCTGCAGAAGGTACGATAAATAGCCCAAGACTGAGGGGGTTGAGGGAGTTAGGGTAGCTAGCCAATAATAAAAACTCCAAACCCCGAAACTCCAAGGCTCCGTGAAACCCTGGGCACCCCCCAGGGCGATACTGGTGATCCTGGAGTGGGAGTGGATGGTAAGCAAGAGAATGCAGCTGTGAAATGGCAGACGCACTATAATAAAATATAAAATTTTAAATTTGGGAGCAGCAAAACCGCAGAGCAAAGTAGGGCTCCAAAGAACAGGACAAGACAGGGCAAGGCCTCCACAGGTAGAGCAAGCCACACCAGCCTACCGCTGGCCGCTTCGGCTCAGCCCTGAGGCATGCGTGGCACCAAGCCTTACCTCCTGCTGCCTGCTGCCCCCTGCTGCTGCACAACACCTGGTCTATTCCTGCGCCTCTCTCTCCGCTGTCCGCCCAGATGGCTCAGGCGGTGGTGAAAAGCGGCAATGCTGGCAAAAGGTCTGGTCCGGTTCGGGAATGGGCTTTCTGTCAGCCCCTTTCGGCAAATGGTTCTCCTGCTGGGAGCGGACCCAGCAGACCTGGCTGCGCCTTCGGTGGCGTCCTTCGGCTGGCGCCTGGCGAAAGGTCTGGTCCGGTCTGGCCGGCAATCCGACACGCTACTGCAAAAAAAAAAACAATCAGCAGCGAGGGAGCAGACTATGCAGAGACCTGGCTGCTCCTCCGGCTGACGGCCGTAGAGCGTAGAGGCGTTGAGGCTTAGACACGTGGAGCGGATGTCTGTATGTAATGCAACTGGTGACCTCAGTTGCTGCCTCGTTGCTGAGACAGCCAGAGGGTGGCCTTATTTTGTTGCTTCTTAGGAGATCGACCCTCTTTACGATGACCTCTTTTCACAGTTATTTAAAATATCCTACAAAACACACATTATTGGCTCCCAGAAGCAGATTTTAGAAGTATTAGGAATACACTTTGAACTCTACTTTGTAATGGGTAAAAACTCACTTCTAAAAATCTCTGAATATGTCAGGCACTCAGGAAGTGCACTGTTGATGGGGTGGAAATACTGGACTGTTCACAGTAGGGTGATTTGGAAGAAACTGACTGTCAGTAAGATATCTAAGATAAACTGAGAAGCCTTGGAAAAAGTGGGAAAGTGACCTTGGAACAATGGATGATTACGACTGTGAGGAAAACCATATCCAGCTAACTATTCTTTGTACGGTTCCCTGACATCGCATAGGTTGTGCAACTGTGTCAATTAGACACTGATAGCATTCCCTACCAGGTACAGTTTCCCAGTGTCATATAGGTATGAGGTTAAATGTTTTGTGGAACCCACAAAATCTCCTCTCCTTCCCCCTATCCACGTCAACTGCAAACTTTAGTGAACACCCTCCTAAGGAGTAAAAAAAGAAAGAAAATATTGCAGCCTGCATCATTGGCACAACAAGTGCGCTCCATGCACAGGGGGAGAAGAGGGAGGGAGGGGGCAAGAAGCATGCGTCCCACCCAGGGCAATATGTATCACCTGTTACCAGGGCTTTAAGTGGGCCGGGTCTCACCGGTGCTGAGCACCGGCAGTTTTTTAAAGGGGGCCTCGAAACGGGTCTCTATCGGGCTCTGTTTTGTGCCCTGGCACAGGGGGTCCGTTTTTTTAAGGACTGCAGCGACAGCAGGCACATCGATGTGCGCCTGCTCACACTGCTCACTTCTCACTAGTGGAGAAGTTACGGCTTGACGTCATGCCAGGTGAGCATTGATGGGGAAGGGAAATCCTTTAAAGAGAGTCGTTTTCTCTCCGGATGTCCCTTCTCTTTTTGAAACTCAGGAGCAGCAACATTGTCCTGGTGTCACCAGGGCTTTAAGTGGAAGCTTTTTCAATATCATATGCAAGCCATAGTTGCTGCTTATTTATCTTATGCAACAACAACCATTGATAAAGCTAATAGTTCTGACTTGTTGTAGGTATAATGTTACTTGTATCATATATCAGGATGCAATGACAGAAACAGCAAAATACAAGTCGGGCGGCACACTATGCTAAGCACAGATTTTTACCCTATGTGTTTTTAAGCCACGCGCTTAATTGCATAGGCCACGCCCCTTTGAGAGACCACCTAGTTTTTTCATCCCACTTAAAGCCCTGCCTGTTACTGTAATACAGTCAGGCCCGCCAGGTATAGCTACATCAGTCAACACGTTCACAGAAAAATGCCAAGCAACGCAGATAAAAACTTGCCTAAGCATTTTTTGCCTAGCGTTGTTAGCAGTTGAATGTTCATTACCCAGATGTAAACATCAGACCCGCTGTAGAAAGTGGAAGACATAATGATATATCTTAACATTGGAAATCTACTAAGGCCAACAAGCAATAAAAAGTAATGCATGACAAACCTGTCACTGAGGCCAGCAGCACTGGCACCCTGCCCCTCAAGGCGGGAGCCTGGACTGCTGGAGCGAGATCTCGTAACTCTTCTGGGTCGTACATGTATGTGGATAACTTCCTGTGCGGCTTTCAGTTGAGAGTGAAAATTATCATTCAGTACCTAATAGAATTTAACCGCAGAAGTGTCTTGGGGGCATATTATAAAGAACGGCGTTAACATTATCGCCGGTTTAGCGGCAGAAAACCGCCGCTTAAGCGGCGATAATGGGCTTGATAATATGCCCTGGAGAATTCCAATAGAAGCCCATGTTCACACCAGAACATGGACTTCTATTGGACTTCTCAAGGGCATATTATCAAGCCCATTATCGCCGCTTTAGCGGCAATTTTCTGCCGCTAAACCGGCGATAATTTTTAACGCCGTTCTTGATAATATGCCCCCTAATCTCTGGAAATTAATGTCTGGAAACTTGGTCCGATCGTGTAAAGTCTGGGGAAAATGCAGTGGGAGAGCCCTTATACAGTAACTCCGGATTTGCCCTGTTTAGGAGCATCACGGTGTCTCTCTCTCTAAAATTTAGAAGATGCAGTATTATTGGAAATGAGTTCTGCCACAGTGAAGCTTGGGGACTAAATGCCCTCCAGATAATGAAGACTTGAGAGAATGCCTCCCGGCTAACCAGAGACACCCTCATTTCCTCCACAACACATTGGTTTCTCCCATTTCCATGATGCACCCATTATTTTGATGGAAGCGGCCTTCTAAATCCTCATTCTTCAGGTTCACCAACTTGATCTCCCACATCCATTTAGTCAGGGTGTCTGCTAATCCACAGGCAGTGTCCAACACATCAGACATTCTTGACTCCGCTGTAGATAATCAATGGTCATGATTATCAATAAGTTCTTTCAATTGGTCCATACGCTGACGAGGTTCACTATCTTCCCATCTATGGACTGTAGGCTCGCTTTCAATTCCTTAAGAAGTGCAGCTCCTTTACTTCCTGGGGGTCAGTCTGTGTTTCTCGTGTTCGTCCCATTGAACCAGCCATGTCTCTTATCAAACTGCAATTTCCCTCAGTGCTGCTCAGTTTTGCCCATTGTGTCCACATTGCTAAGACCACACTGTGAAGCACTGCTATGGGCAGACCTACTGAGGGGCAAACAAGTACTGTAGGCAACAAACTCAGCAAATGTGTCGGCCAATAGGCCATCTCATGCCGCAAAAGATTGCTATAAGTGCGAGAGCCAGAGTAGGGGCTCACCAACGAAGTTAGAGCAGGGAGGGTTTGTCTAGCAGGATCATGTTCCTTTGAAGCATACTCTAGGACATGACATTAAGGCAGCAGCTTTAAGCATAGTCCCCAACACTAATAGGCCATGACCTATGCCCCAGGGCTCCACATCAAACAGTTACTATTTAGCAGGCCCCACATTCCAGGCCTCGAAGCTTCATTTCACACTCCCCCTTGTCGGCTGGGCATGGCAGCAGATATGAATGACTCCGGGCTATAGAAGTTTCAGAGCCCCCAGTCTCCTAGCACAGTGGTGAAGGCCCCAAAGGGCCACAACTCAGCACCTAATGTGGACCACGCAAGCACCCTTGCAGACCTGCCCATGCAGCACTTGAGGCTCATCTCAGCATACCTCACAGGGTCTCGGGCAAGTGAAAGACACTTGCAACAGGAGTCCCTGACCATACCTTCAGCTACAGCCACCCACCCGCCCAACAGTGATAGAAAGGCCAAGTGGGCTGCAGTGCACCTCACCCCGGGCCCAGCAGAACCCACGTGGGCCCATTCACACAGTCTCCATGTCACATTTTAGGCTAGTGGCATGAAGCAAAACACGCATTGGCAATTCCGATAGGTCTGGCTGTAAAGGAATGTTGCATGGTAATGTGAAACATTCCAAGTAAATAGCATGACGATATATATGTCTTTGTGTTGAAGCAAACAACAGTAGAATCATATGCTATTGGTATAGGTTAAAAGATCAATTGACAGTTTCACTGTCAAGACAGACCTAAACTTCCATATAAGTTTATGACTGCCCTCATCCCATCGGTGCTGATGCCAGAGAAAAACACCATAAATTATCTAGTTTATCTAAGACATTTTAATAGCATTAAATGCCATGCATGTGCCCCTGAACGTTCGAGCTCAAGTAGCTGGATAAATAAACAAAATTATCACAGCTGTGTGGAAGGCCAGCACTTTTTAGTGGAAGCACACATCTTTTGCCCAATCAAAACATGAACCCCTGGCTCCCAAAATGTGGGCAGAACCAATGCACCTCTCTAGTGGTGTTCAAGTTTCAAGTTTATTAAACATTTAGATCTTTCAAGGGATCTACAGTATACAAAATTACATTCATTAATACAAAAATAAAAAAAGAGCTAAAATTTTTAACATTTTACAGCACATTAATTCATTAAATGGGCAATGTATCATCTCCATTGAAGCACTTGCTGTTGCAATACAATTTGTTTTATAAAAAGTGGTTTTAAAAATCTCTGTTGATAAATTTTCAAAGCAGGACAAGCAAATAAAACATGTTTGATAGTCTGTAGACCATTATAGCATAAGGTGCTTATTCTCTCCTCCCAGATTACCTTCTGCCATGCATCTGTCACAGTTTTTAACGGTAAACAATTCAGTCTACACAGCATTATGCATCTTCTCACTTTGTGTTCCAAATTCCAAGTCAGATACTTTTGAGAAACTGCTGCCCAACATGATTGAATTATGTTTTTAAATCAATGTTTTGCTCTACAAATCTCTTTGTCTTTTTCCATGGAGTATATTTCATAGCATGTTTTCAATGGTTTTTAAGATGATAACTCGTATCCTAAATATCTGATTTCGGAAGAGAATAGTGCTTGAGTGCAGTTAAATTATTAGTTAAAAATGAGCTGCTCCCCATGGTAGATGCAAAACATGCTGAAGCTATAATACTCCTTAAGGACTTTTCTCTAGCATGTAGTAAACAATGGTACCACTGTAATATAGCAGCCAGCCCTCTTACAAAACTGCTCTCCAGTTCTAATTCCAACCTTAGGGTTTCTACCAAGGCCATAGAGTTTAAGGTGTAGATAGTGTGCAGAATTATCCCTTCTAACTTATGCATAAAATGCCATTGGTCGGTCGTTATTGTCTCTATAGCATATAAAAGTGATGGGGGAATCTTCATTTTATTTGCAATTGAAAGGTTTTTAAAATGCCTATGCCCGGTTGCTCCATAAAGTGTCTTTAGTGCATTTCCGTGGGCCAATGCCATATTTGATGCATGTGCAATATGCTCAGTGTCATTTAAGTTTGCTGACATTATTCTGCCAAGATAAGTGTAGGATTTTACCACTTCTAAGATGGAATTATTAAGCGACCAATTATACTTTACATTTATCCGACAACCCTTTGGACGAAACCTCATGACCTTCGTTTTATTTATATTTACCTTCAGGAATTGAGCGTCTGAATATGATGACAAGGTATCAAGGCGTCTCTGAAGACCTTTAGGGGTCAGGTCCAGCAAAACAATATTGTCTGCATAAAAGAGTGTGCCTAAAGGACACAAACCTAATTTTGGGGCATCGCCAGCTGCCTTACTCAACACATCTAGAAAATCCACCACGTATAGCAAAAAAAGCAGGTGGGGCAACTGGCATCCCTGTTTTAAACCATTTCTGGTAGAGAATCTCTGAGTCATACCCTGCCTGCCTCCCAACATAACAAGGCACCAAGTATCAGTATGAAGGGAAATGATAAGTTTCAAAAGGCCCTCTAGTATTCACATGGTGGTCAACTTTCTCCAGAGGGTCTGCCTGTCTACCCTGTCAAAAGCAGTTGAGTGATCAATAAAAGCTGCATAGACAGGCATCCCCTCTCGCATCACATATTTCTCCAATATAAGATGAATTGCAGTTATATTGTCCAAAGTCGAATGACCTGCTCTAAACTATGCCTGCTCCAGTGGTATGATACACTTTTCTTCTGTCCATTCTAAGAGGTTAACAAATATACTTTTAGAGGAAATCTTTCCTGTAGCGTCCAACAGGGTAAACTGCCTATAATTGCTAGAGGAATTTAAAGGGCCTTTTTTATGTAGAGGCAGAATAACACTGCCCCTCAAAGAGCTAGGGACCACTGCTGTATAGTATCAGTAGCTAAATAGTGCCACTAGGTAAGAGGCCCAGAGGTGCGGGGTAATTGATCTGGGCCTCTTGCACCTGTGTTCCTAGCAACCTTGAGATAATGCAACACCTCCTGTCTAGCCGGAGGAGAAAAGGGAGACATTCTACCCTCCGATATCTCACATAGAAACTTAGGGGCATATTAGCAAGACGGCGATAATGGGCTTGCTAATATGCGTTATAGAATTCCAATAGAAGCCCAGGTTACTTGTCCTGCACATCTAACCTGGGCTTCTATTGGAATTCTATAACGCTTATTAGCAAGCCAATTATCGCCTCGTTGTTAATATGCCCCTTAGTGTCATTCTCGTAGCCCTTCTGATGCATACAGAGAAGTTATATACTTTTGCCAATCCATGCTAGTGATATTATTGATCTTAGGTTTAGAGAAAGAGCCACTATTTTCCCCTATAATTTTCTAGAAGGCTTTATGGTTTTTATGCTTCACAGTTTCTGTCATTTTTACCCAGATGTAGATCTTTTTTTAATTCTCACCCACCTAGTTCTTCTTTTCATCAAGAAATCCTTGTTTTACGCTCTTTGGAGTAAAAGATGAATTGTTTTCTTTGAAGATGATTAATAAGCTTATTAAACACAAACAAACCATTAAAGGTATGAGACTGCTTTGAAGGTGTTTCTGAAAGGCTACCTGCCATAATTGGAGTCACCCTAACAAGTTTTCCCATGTGCGCCTCATACACCTTAAACTCTTAGCTAATCTGATGGGGGTAGGTTTCAACAATTTTCCTTAATTCTACTGCTAGCGACTTCATCTCTTTCTTAGTCCTTAAAAGCTTCCCATTCACAGTACTAAATAATACATTGTCACTATCAGGGATCTGCTGTGAAAGCCCGTCATCCGCTTTCCCAATAATCGTAAGGACTAAAAAATTGTGATCACTTCAAATATTATTGACTACCTTTAAATCCAGAAGACTGGGGAATACCGTATATAACACAATAGCATAGTCAATTATCGTGGAGGATGTTGCTGAAATGTGGGTGGGATAAGCCTTGTAATCTTCCGTTAAGGATGATTAAACCATGCTCCCTGCATGCCTCAAGAAGAAGCATTCCTCTTTTATTTGCCCTAGAGCAGGCAGGGAACACCGGGGCCAGTATATTAACAGCCTCTTCATGTTCTTTATCTGCAAATAAAGCAAGTAAATGCTTAGACATAGTAGCATTAAAACCTCCTACTATTAGGACCTTTAAAATACTTACTTTCCGAATATTCTTATTAATAAAATCAAAAAACTCGCTTCGCAAATAGCTACTTCGTGGTCCGGTAGAATATAAAGATTAGCCAAAACAAAAGGGAAAATAGAGCAATAACCTGCAGTCTGCTCTGGGAAGGCAATACACTATAGTAAGTTCGATTGATGACAATACATCTGATATGTCCAGGTATAATTTGTGGACAATAATATTGCAAAACCACCACTAGCATGGCCTCTCTTTGACTTGGGAGCAGGACAGCTAATCACATAGTAGTTGTCAACCTCAAAAGCGTTAGGGCCCACATTTCTTGCATATAAGCTACCTCCGGATTTATATCAAATAAATTCTGGATTTTCCCAAGAATATTCCAACACCCAGCTATATTCCAAGACACAATTTTAATGGAAGAGATCACATTACTAAACAGCCCATTTCAACCTGTTTGGGGCAGCCGCTTTTCCACTATTAAACCAACCTGAAAACCATGCCCATTGACAAACATCATCGTTTTTTCGCATCATGACAGATTTGTAATCATTACAAGAGACCACTATGGTACCAGCTTTACAAGAGACTCCTGTTAATTTTGCATTAGTGGCCATCTCTTCCTGTGACAGGGTACATTCTTCAAGGGACCGAGGATTTAACAGATAATTATTCCCATGTACAGGCAACATCCTATTTTTAAGAGTGGAGGGTACAATATCAAATCCGTGTGCCATGAAGAACTCACAGTTGTTCAATATCAAATTTGCAATAATTGGTTACTTAAATGTGACCTTAGATTTCTTTTCTTCTTGTGCGTCTAAAAGTTCCACCAATTCCAGGTCACTACTCCTTACCAACTTGAGTTGATCAACCTGAACCAGAACAAAAGATATCGGTTTAAAGAGAAAGAATCATCCTCAGATAAGGCAATAAAATCCAAAGGCCACATGCATCAAGCATTTTAGCGGTCACAAACGGGCCGATTCGCAGAATCGGCTCGTTTGCGACCAGTAAAATGTATTTTCCGATGCATCAAAGGCATTGCATTTGCAAAATAGGTAATCACAATTTATTGCGATTAGCTAAATTGCAAATGCATTTAGGGAATCGCAAATTGCGATTCCCTATTTGAGATGCATCAAGCCTTTTCTAAATGTGACTTTGCGTTTAGGAAACGCTAATTGCCTTCAAGTTGATGGTAATTTGCAAAATCTTAGAAAAATGCACAAAAGTGCATTTTCAAAGTGACATGTGGCGCACACACATGGCCTTAGGGCATGTGTGTGCGCCACATGTGTACCATTACCTTTTGGGAGGGTGCATCAGGGGGCCTTAGGCCCCTTGGTACTCTTGCAATTGCATTCGCAATTTGCGATTACCAATTTGGTAATCGCAAATTGTGAATGCATTCCTATAGGCCTATAGGCCCATAGGAATAAATGGAGTGACATTACCTAATAGCGATTCACAATTGGCGAATTGCTGTTATGTAATGTGTAGGAATCGCAATTTATTTTGCGATTCCTACATGCATAAGGCATTGCGATTTCTAAATAGCGATTCCTTAAAAATCGCAATTTAGGAATCGCAATTCCTTATGTTGATGCATGGGCCCCCAAATTTTTAATATCCTCCTTTCTCCTTTGCATTTTTGGTTGGTACGTTTGGGGAATTGGGGACAAATTTCCAAACCATCAAAGCATCGCTGAGGCACAAAGTCAGATGCAATCGGCTTCACCATTACCAAAGAGGCCACTTTTTCTTTTTCTGAGCCATTTGAGACCCACGATGAATGAACATTTGTTGCAGAGCTCTTCAAACCAGCTGACATCTTTTCAGGCTGGTTAAATAAAGAAGAAAAATATTTTTTGATTGTTACCATGGTTCCTTCGATGCCATTAGAACACCAGGATTCTCGTGAGCATCCGTTGGTTGCGGGATCTCAATGGCAATAGTCTGATCCCCATCTCCCGTGTCTACTGTGGTTAAAATAGTATGAGTTTCTGAAAGAAATGTTACTTTTCTAACCCCTTTTTTGTTTAACCGTCTCAGCTTTCTTTTAGCTTTTTTCCGTTCTTTCCATTTTTTAGGTATCAAAACTGGGGCCAGAGGCATTTCCACTGCTGCTTCCCTTTTTTCTTCCTTTTAAAAACTGAAAAGACTTCAGTTTCCATGGATTGTATTGCAGAAAAATAATGCTTAGCCAAAGCGGCCCTTGCAGAAACTTGGAGTGACAAATCTTTTTCTGAATCTTCTTCCATAAACAGATGCTCCATTGAGGATAAATCTGTCTCTGAAATTGGTTTCTGCTCACGTGTTGGCATTTTTGAGGAAGGAAAGCCAACTTGTAGATCAACATCATTCTTTTGGATCAAATTAATTTTGACAGACTGCTTACCAAATGGTACAAACACCACCTCAGATTTCACAAGAAGTTCTTTCAGAATTACTTATAGTATGTTCAATATATGATCTGAGCTGTCTGTAGTTTTTTTCAGAAGATTCATAATAGAAGATAATATTCTCTCAAGAATTCTAGTGTTTCAAACGTAGGCAATCTCCAGAGAGGTTCACTGAAGAATTAAGCAGTAATTCCAATGCCACAGAAAGATTTGACCCCAACAACTCATTAACACTAGGTGTACTACAGTAGAGCTTCAATGGCCTTCTCTTATTCTGTGATAATGGCTTATCCCTCTCTGAGATGCTCCTACTCGAGTCCTATGAGGCAGGCTTAAACAGCGATATCTCCGGTAGTGTATATTGAACCACTAACAAAGTATCTCTAGAGTGATCAGCTCGTGGGGTTCTCTGATTGGCCTTACTGGGGCACGTCACTGGAACTGGATCAACCCAAGGGATTCTCTGACTGGCCTTACCGTAATACACCAAGGGATGCAGACCAGAAGAACATTGTATAGAATGCTCTACGTTGATGATACCTGCATCATCAAAACTAAACAAAAGGCATTTCTGAGGTTTTCTAGCTACATATAGCATCGTTAATGGTCCTCCCAGTATCCTCTACAGAGCCCTCCAAATGTTACCTAATTTTTGCCACCTCTTTCATGGTTAACAGATCTATTCCTGCTTTGGGGTGCTCTTCACCAGGTCTCATAAAATATACCAGGATAATTGATACCTCTCTTAAGCTGCCAGGTGTAAGGCCGTTTTCCTTGGGGGTTCGCTTTAGTCTTTTGGCAGCATGTTGTAGACCTTAATCGCCCAGACCTTAACATTTTTGTTGTCGTAATGTCCAGAGAGTGCGGGGACATGATATCTCCAACGACATCTTGCAGCTTGTAGCTTTCTTCTCATAATCGTGACTATGCCCTCCACAGAACAGAGCAGCGCACCCGATCAACCCAAGGCTTGAAGGTTAGCACTCAGATCACTGAGTCTGTTAGTTAAATTATGCTGAATGACTGAATGAATTGAACAGGAGCACAACGGTCGATCCTGTCCTGTAGTTTCCAAAAATCAGTAGGAACTGCGTGTTTGCAGACGATATAAACTTAGGAGGGTGCCATACTGATTCCATGCAACCACGTAAGATAGGTTGTCCCTTGGACCAGCAAGCTTACAGTGCCACCATTAGACCCCCTTAACCTGAACAGTTCACGCAACCACTGACCATGACAACTGTGTTCCCTCAGGAAAAGTGGAGACAGACTTCAAACTTTTACTCTGTCACTCGTGCTTTCTTTTGCTCAGGGAAATATTCAAAGAATACACAAAGGGGCGCATTCAATGTTTATTGAACTTTAGTGATTCTTGCATAGAATATATTGCCTGCGATGATTAATAGGCATAAGCAGATAAAAGTCATAATAAGTGTCAACACAGAGAATAAAACAAATAGTTCTACCAACTTGTTGAGACAGGTGATATATGCATACATATAAAAGATTATAACAATTGAGCGTACTCCTACGATGCTACCTCTAACCTACGTGTCTTGGGTGTGAATGTATGGTCTGCCAAAAATACCCCTTGCTGGATGATCTAACCCCTTTACCTGGTGGGTAAGAGTGTATGACCCCATCTTGGTCACGAACTAGACACCCCCACGGAGATGTCTTTCAGCTGCTAGGCAAAAGCTTCAGCATGCAGGGACCACTCGAGGTCAGCAGAAGTGTTTCCTCTGATTAGGTTAGGAAACAAAAGGCTATATATGGAAAATGGCATCCTTGCCTCAGGCCGAGATTGTGATCAGGTAACCATTGTTGGTGTTCTACAGATAGCTGTGCTGCCATATGGAGGTAATAATAAACACATTTGTATTATGCACATGAGAGGCCTTGCACTAATGCCAAGGCAGTTTGATAGTATTCTCACAAAGTGTTCTGTGTCAGCAAGGTCGATGTTTCTACAAAACCAGTCTAAGCGTCATGAATGCAAAATGTGTGTCAAACATTAATGTGGCAAAGAGAAGGCAGCCTTAGGAAAAAGGATTCGTGTCCATGCAAGAATGATACTAATTCCTACCGGGCCTAACTTGAGCACCCACACCTAGCTGGGCCGCTTCCGCGGGCTGCAGGGCTCAGACTTACCAAGGTTGAGTACAGCCCTCGGCTCAAACAATCTCTGTTCCTCCTCCGGGGCCTGCGCCTTAGTGTACCTTGGCCCCCCTTTCCCTCATCTGGCTTTAAGTCCTGTAAGTGCTCTATTGCTCAATGCACCATTTGCTCCTTGCACTTTTTGGGCTCTTAGTTCCTCCTCTGCTGGGGCCAACCGCCTAGCTGGAGCTCTACCGGTGCCCTCGTTGGGCTCCCGCTATGTTCTGCCATCATTGAGTGTAACTGGGAGAGAAATAGGGCAGTAAGGCAGCAAATAATCTAAGGTAGGAAATGATGATGATGAGGGGCAGGCTGGTAGAATGATGTGGGTAAATTACAATCAAATCTGCAATCTTCAATATCTCACAGATGTTCTTTGAACTTAGGTTGAATGGAACCCCCGGGAAGGCTTGGGGGTCACAGAAGGTTTGGGGACCCCCGTGAGCCCCAGTGGCTTGTGTCACAGCACCATCTTAAGTGGTCAAACAATGTTGGCGGGCAAGACCTGTCATCTCAGGGGCTGCCAGTCTCCCCTGGCTCCTCACTTTTCTAGTCTGGTTTGACAGGAATGAGATATCTAGCTAGGTTGCAAGTCTCCCACTCTGGCCAGCTCTGTAGGTGCAGGAGGAAGCAGCAGATTTGCAAGTGCAGGCTGAATCTTTTCTCTTTCAGGCCTTAAGATAGTAACATTACTTGCCTGCAGGGGCAGCAGTGCATTGGCTGTACTTTCAGCAGAAGCTGCCAGCTGATGCTCGTTCCATCTGGCGCAGTCCAGCGAGTGCTCAGGTAAGTGACTTCTTTGGGGGAGTGGTACGGGAGTCTCACTTTGCGCATCTTCCTCTTTCTCTTTAGTAGGAATGAGCAGGCAACTCTTCTTGAAGTCTTGAAGTCATTACAGTGGCGGTTGGTGACTTTTGAAAGTGGTGAGGCGTATAGGCTGTTGATGAGTGTGATGGGCGAGTGAGCTAAGCATGCAAGTGTGACTACAAGACCAGTCGATGAACAGGCGTGCAACACCCATAGGGCTCAAAGGGCTTTAGCCCCCCCCCCGTCGTGTGTGTCAGCCCTGGCTCAAGAACTGCTGTGGGCTGGCTGGTCTGGCGACTTATCGCAGCCGCACCCGAGTATTTTGCAGGTCTTTAAAAGACCATTTACTTGATAAAGAGGCATTGTTGTTTTTTCACCCGTCCTAGAGCCCCTGCATCTCCACTCTGCCTATTCCTTAAAGTTGCAATTTACTTTTGCTGCCACATTGTAAGAATGCATTTCCTGAAAAGTAACCTGAGGCTTTGTTTTTTTGCAGTTTTAAATAGCTCAAACTCCGCCCGAAGGTATTGAGGCACTTTGCATGAGCACCAGTTACATTATACAAGGACACATTCATTTTTGAAGGCATAGGGAGATAAAGTGATTTGCCCAGCATCACAAGTTGTTGAGCTGGCGCTGGGACTTGAAACTTGTTAACCAAGTTTGCCACATCATTTCCACTTTCAAGTCATAGCAATATATCACATATCAAGGCATATCAATGGTCTGAAAGTTTGTTGCAGGACCCACAGATTATTTATTTCTTGCACCCTCCCTCCTTGATGGATGCCATAATACAAATTCTATCTGAGACCCCACTCGCTACCATGCATAACAAATATGCTGAGCTTCTCAAGGTGTCTGGCCTGCATTCAGACAATTAATCCATCATTCTCAATGCTCACCGTGCACTCACTGCAATCACACTGTATTTCCAACGATCACCATGCACTCACGCCATTCACCCTCCTATTACCCTGCACCCACAGGAGCACACCTCACATGACACTCCACTCACCTGTCACTCTCACCCTGCAGTCTCACCACTCACACTGCACACACAGCGATCACACTGTACTTACATTGCTCACCATGCACTCATGCCCTTCATCCTACACACATGTCATTTACCTGGCACTCACATGATACTCACATGATACTCCACTCTCTTGCCACTCTTACTGCTCACCCTGCAGTCTCACCACTCACCTCTGCACTTTCACTCACACCCAAACTCAAATGGGCACATCCCTCACCCTGCACTAACATCACTCACCCTGCACTCACTCCTCTCACCCTACTTTCACACGGGCACATCACTCATCCTGCACTTACCTAGGCACTCTGGTCACTCACACAGCTCTCCCTTCACTCACATGGGCTCACCACTCATCCTGCACTCATAACACTCAAACAGGCTCAACATTCACCCTGAACTCACACCACTCACCATGCACTCCCTTCTCTCACCCTGCACTCACACAGGCTCACAGTTCAGCCTGAATTCACACACGCACTGCATTCACCCATCCCTCACACAGCTCAATCTTCTTGCACACAGGCACAATAGTCTGCCAGAACTCACCCTGCACTAACTTCTCTCACTGTGCGCTCACTATCACAGCTCACCCTTCGCTCTTGCCGCTCACCCTGCACTCACACAGGCACACTGGTCACCCAATACGCACACAGGCATATAACTCACTCTGCATTTACACTGCTCACACCACTCACCCTGCACTCATTCCTCTCACTCTGTATGCACTCCTCTCACCCGGCACTCACATGGGCCCTTCTCTCACCTTGCCTTCATGTAGATCGCCCTGCACTCACATCAGCACACCTTTCACCCTACACTCGCAAAACTCATGCTGGCATTCACTCACACTGTTCCCAATCACGCAACATTTACATGAGCTCACCTCTTATGCTGCACACATAACAAGAATTGGCAAAGCCCCTTGCTGTATAACATATATCTTGAAAACTAGAGTGCATGCGCAAGCAGCACGTACTCTTTCACAGGCAAGACCTAAAAATTACCCAACTGTCATAAATATACACAATTCTAAAATGCACCTGCAAAATATCTGTTCCTTCCGCAAAACTAGGTGCCACATTTACAAAAAAATGGTGGTGCGCCGCAAGCCATTTTGCTGCGCTGAGCTGCGCCATTGTAAAAGCACAGGGATTACGTCGTATTAATAACAATTCAATGCATCTGAGTGCTTTCCTCTGCGCTGGCGCCCAATTGGCTGCCATGTGCCAGTGCAGGCACCCTTGCGTCTTGTTGCAAGGGTGCCTGCATTGTAGTGATGATTTTGTTTGTGCAGAAAGGAACCCTTCCTCCACAAAACCAATCATTGGTGGAAAAAACGATGAGAAATAAAAGTATTTCTCCCCGCTGCACCACTCCTACACTTCCCCTGGGGAGGCGTATGCTTCTGATGCATTCCCAGCTTTAAAAAACTTTGTAAATCTTGGAGTGTGTCAGGCTCCATGGATGTTGCATGGGAACACCCTCAGCAACACCCATGGAATGCCCCTTTCACGTAGAGTAATGTGTGAAAGGGGCCCATATTTACAAGTCCATGAAAAGTCATGCAGGGTGACTTTGCTTGGCCTTGTAAATAGGAGCAGGCACACTGCGCCGCCGGCGCGTCACAAAAAAATGGCGCCCTGGTGGCGCAATGGCCTTGTAAATGAGGCCCTAGATACCTAGTCAATCAAATCTGGAACAATGTGGCCAGTGAAAGAGGGGAGAGTGATGGCGAAAGGAGGGAGATCAGGGCTGAGGCTTTGGGGCATGGTGAGGGACTGAGGATCAGTCTGAGGCTGTAGAGATAAGCTGGGAGCAAGTGTTTATTTGGTACAGGAGGAGAAAGCAGGCAAATGCTGCAGAAGGGGGAAGCAGGCACAAAAGGTTAAGGATGAAGCAATACAACAGAGGCTGTGAGCTGGTGATGGAATGGAGTGGGGACTTAGGTCAACGGTGCATTGCAGGTGGTGAAGTAGCACTGGCTCCAGTGTTAATTTTTAATCCTTCACCTGAGCTCCCTTGGCCTGCAGAGAGAGCTGGTGCTTTCACTGTTGCTGAAGCCAGACTGTAGATCAGTGTTTGAACCTGTTGGCCTGCATGATGGAAGTGCCCCGCGGCGGCAGGTACCAAAGTGGAGAACTGTCTGAGGCTGTGCGCAGCAGCTTCTTTAGGACACTTGTGCTCACATTTCAACAATATTTCAGCTGAGTGCCTGGGGCTCATGAAAGCACACCAAAGCTTACGCTCTGCGTGGGAACACAGGCACCAACACTGAGGTTTTCTGTTCGTCTTCTCTGTTCAGACATTTTCAGTTGCTGTTACTACGTGACCAATGGGTTACAAGTGATGCTATAGCATTGGCCCAATAGCCCCTTGGACCTGTCATTGTGGTGGGCAGTCTATTTTTAGAAAGCTTCAGTATTTTAGAGGAGCTTGAATGTTTGACATTCATCATTTTAATTCTAACATCTACACATGACATGGAATATTTGAGCATTCACCATTTCACTCCATAGCTTTTGATTGGTTCAAAACAATTAGGCTACAAATCACAAAGCGAAACTTGTTTATAAACTTTTTGCATAGTTGCCCTTTGTACTGTGTGACACCTGCATCCATTCCTGGCTTTCCATTCACCACAATGCTTCATTATGGAGCATGTGTTTATTTTTTACATTTTATGTTGGGTCTGAAAATCCCAAAATGCAAAGTGTTACTGGATAAAAAACATGTTTGCCAAAGTAGTCAAGCGTTTCATAAAATCATAAGTGGATGCTGTGGTATTAATTTTTAAAGAACGGAATAGTTTGTTTCCAATAGTGTTACTACTTTAAAAAAATAGCACATCACAGCAATATACAAGTATCTTAATTTCTCTAGACTACTGCGTGGAGTTATGTCATGGGTTGCCATGACAGAACTTATTATCCAGAAGCAGTGCAGTGTTTTTTAACCCTCTCAGTTATATTCTAAAAACATAGTTTCTATTTTTTTCCTCTCTTGGCATTTATTGCCAATAATCTTACACAGTTTCTATATGCACCCATTGTGCCTTGGGCTCTCATTGAAATATTAGTAAATGGATGACAGTGACTCCATGGGGCTAGGTAGTGCACAGCTGTCCGTTCGGACTATGCATTAGAATTATGAGTAAGTAGCAGGGAAAGCTGACTGAAGCCAAGCTACCTGATGTCTCCCTTGCTTCAGAGGAACCTGTCTTATGTCCTGAAGAGATGACCTGTGGCCTGAAGAGAAGACCGTGATCAAGAGCCCTGAACATGAGACAGGCGATCTGAACGGGGGAGGTGACGATGGGCCTCTAGATGACAAACCCACTAGCTCTGAAACTGATCTAGCCAGAACTCCTTGGATAAAGGTCTCTTCTCAAAAGAACTCCCTAAAACAAAGAGGCTTTCAAACATGGTCTCCTTCTAACTTCCTGACAATTACAAACTGTTTATAGCCAAATAGATTGAAACCTCAGCGTCAAGGCAAATAACTACATTTATTGAAAAACCTAACCTTCTCTAGGATTACCAAAACAGATTCTGGTATGGCTGTGGCCCGAAAGCAGCACTGACTTCCACACTGGTGGATTTAAACACTGGAATGGATTCAAATGGAGTGCCGGCACGCCTATTACTTGACCTCTCCCTTGCCTTTGATTCTGTCTTTCTATACAGGCACTTGGAATTGGACAAATCTTCTTAAAAATAACTTTGTATCTGTAGTTAGATAGGCCTCTGCCATTGAGAATGGCACCTCTGCCCATAATACTCCCTACAAATCAACTTTTCTTCCAGCTCGTTGACAACCTCCTGGTGCATTCCTGCTGAATGGGGCTCAATATGCTTACATATATGGGAACTGTTCAATGTGGGGTGCTAACAATAACCAGTTTTTCAATTTTTATTGTAGCACAGGTGTGTGGCAGTGCATTTACATGCAGTAATATTACCAACCCATTGGCACACAACTGCGGAATAAGGAATGTTATTTGGGGAATTAAACCTATGATTTTCCAGCTACCTACCCCAACTTCACTTGTGGTAACCCACAAAGCAGTCCTTAATTCATAAAATCATAAAGGTTAGGCCCAAAGTTTTGCTCAGGATCCTGTGCCCGGCAATTTCAAATGTCAGGAGAGGTGAATACCAACACTGCCAAAGCTTGATTCTACTGTTTACCACTTTCATCTACCACAAGGCACTCTCTTCCCCCTTATCTCACTCTTGCAGGTTCTTTTACATTTTTGCTTTCTCTTTTGTCATAAGTTTTCCATCTTTCTCTTTCACCTTTCCCCCTTTTGTGTTTTTTTCTCTCTTGTTCTGGAGCAAAGTCTGATAAGGAAAAATTAGTGTAGGACCCCAAAAATTAGTGCAAGTGGGCTCCACCTGCAACCACCGGCTCAAATTAGGTACTGCCACTAAGCCGAATATTTTGAGACCTGTACGTAAGGGCAGCTTCACCCATGAATAATTTGCACATCCAATTGGGTAAACTAAATTGTGCCTTCAGTCGTTTATAGGGCAGGAGCATATTTCTGGACTTTCAATTATACATATTTCATAAGCAAATTGTCCTGCACGGAAGGAATCAGGGAATTGGCAAAAAGGGTGTTGTCTTGAAATACCTTTGTGAAAACATGTCTTATGTGCTTTGGATTCAATTTTATAGAAGCTGTTTTTAATTGTCAGGGCACTTAATCTGTTTTTCAAAGATCACTGTGAGTAGCCTACGAACAGTGTAATCTGTTTTTCAAAGATCACTGTGAGTAGCCTACGAACAGTGTAATCTGTTTTTCAAAGATCACTGTGAGTAGCCTAGAAACAGTATCAAATCTACAAAAACATACTTGTTACAATATCAGGTTTGTCCAATATGTTTATATTGCACAGTTTGTCACTTGTTATTCTCATATTTGCTCGTGATTAAACATTATGTGTGCCTGGGCCTTGTTCATATTTCTACCATAGTTGCTGGGGGATGCATCCAGCAAAGGTGTCCTTAGTGGCAGAGAGCTTTAAAAGGTCTATGGGCTATAGTGCCCACCACTATGAGGGTCACAACCCTGTATACTGGATTCAATTGTGGTGTTTTGAGTACTGCTGTGAAATTAAAAAGTACCTTCGTTTTCTAAAAGACAAGCATTGGACATTAATTACGAGGACTAATTACGAGTCTAGCGGTCCTTGGACTGCCAGACTCATGGTGGGGCGGCAGTGGCGGTCTTACGACCACCGCATTACGACCCAGGCAGTCGTGCCGCCCTAGGACCGCCACCAGTGAACCACTATTCCCTGGTGGGGTGCCGTGGTCTTGAGGCAGTAATATATTTGGCAGGACCGCCGCTGTCCTGCAAAGCTTATTACGACTTTTCTTACCACCAATGATTTCATGGAGGTCTTTCCTCCATCAAAACAGTGGCGGTGAGGAAAGAAAGGGGGGCCAACAGGGCCCCCTTGTGCCTCACTCCATGTGGATGCACACAGGAGGAGCACAATATGTGCCCCCCTCTGTGAATGCATTCCCAGTTCCAGCACAGCATGGACTTCACAGTCCATGCCGTGCTGGAATACCTTCGACGTTCCCATTGCGGTGCATATTTTATAGGCACCGCCGTGGGAACGCCAAAGAATCACCTGCCAATGACTAAAAAAGTCATAATACGGCGGGCAGCTCACACGCAGGTTTGGTGGTGAGACGGCAGCGGGCCCCCCGCTGCACTGCCAGACTTGTAATCAGCCCCATAGTGTATGTTGGTTGATTGCTGAGTTCTGAGCTTGTGCACCCCCCACTACATACCTAAGAAGCTTGTAACAGCTCACCCTCGCTGCCCTGACAGCCAAGTGCATAAAGGGTTTACTTGGCCCTTTTTGCAGATCGTAGTAGGTCGGGCCCCAGGACACCAGTGGCACACAACCTCAACAACCACTGTTAGTGTCCCCTTGTCTGCTCGTTGGACCCCCAAACGGAGTTTGACAGGGATCATTTCTGAAAACAGACAGCAGTTAATTTCTAAGGGAGATTTTCTGATGTGAAATCACATTGAACAGGAGTGTGTAGCACTGAACCACCTACAGGAACATGGTTAACAGGAAAGACTGGATAGCTTAGTCAAAATATGCATTACATTTGTGATCGATGCATGGCTTCAGACCGAAACGTTGCAAAATAAATTGTTATCTTATTATAACAGCTCCCACTTCACAACGGGCAGGTCTCCATTTCACATATTTCTTGGAAGGAAGCCTATGATCATATCCTCTCTGAGTCTGGAGAATTTGAATACCGGTCATGTGAGTTAGGGATATTTCAGGAGCAAAATGCCAGTTTCTGTGGTAGGAGAAAAGGAATTCCTTTCCGGTGAATAATAGTGGATGTTTGAATATCACAAGAGCCAAAAACGATGGGGCAATTTGGTGTGTAAAATGCATGTAGGATGCTGCTTTCAGAAATGTGGCCAAGGTTGAGGAGTGTGGTGGCTCATGTGGAGTAAACAGACAATCCTAAGGTGTCCACCCTAGAGGTAAAAGTAATGTCATTAAGTTAGCTAGAGGGGATCTTGGTGAGAGGTAAGTGCATGTAAATATTATCATCAGGTGGGGAGGATTGTTAGTGGTACTTCAGCTACTGAGCATTTTAAGGGTTTCTCTACAGGAAGTCAAGAAGTCCGAAGAGCAGGGCTGGGTTCCCATTGCCATTTAACAGAGCCTCTATACTGCTCTCGTTGGTGCTATTTCATTTTTGCATATTTTATTAAATTTTTGTCATGTTCACTTGTAAATAATTGCCATTTATAAGTGCGATATGGTATCAGCTGTTACAATTATCACACTCAATGGTGCTCAAAGAAACTTGTGTTGTACTGGATATGTGTGTTGTACTAAGAGATGCACTGAAATTGAATGGAAATGGGAAGTTAGTGAGGATACAGTGGAATGTGAGTGGTGCCATTGATGAGTCTGGTGGTGGATCTTGTAACCAGAATATGCACCTACTGTTGTTCTGTTGAATTACTGCTTGTTGTCAAATATCATCAGTTCGCAGTGAGCTTTTGGAACAAACATGCATTAGAAAATGTTGCCACACTACAAGTCTTGAAGATCCACCTGTTTGGGAATCTGTGAGAGAGAGAGTTGCCGTGTACTAGACTATTTCAATCAGCATTTGTATGTTTCAAAGTAACCTGGAGCACTCTTTGATTCAGGCATCTGAATTTACAACAGATGGAATACCCAAACAGAACCCCCACTCAATTTACACAGTTTTATACCTTTCATTCCTGCTTCTCCCTTGGTTCCAGGGGCTCCAGGAAATCCAGGGCATCCTTGCAGAATGGCCAGCTTGTCCTGTGTACCCAGACCAGCAATCTTTACCTCTAAAGAAAGGAACAAATATTAGTATGACGGCATGGCTCTTTTGATCATTAGAGAGTGCTGTAAATAGTCTCTGGCCCACTTCATCAGCTCATGGGACTCTCTAGGTGAGATTGGGATGAATGTAGAAATAATTCTGCATACCTCTCCTTACGGATATTGAAAGATACATTTGTCAAAGTATGACACTACATTATAGTTTTAAAGATACCCCAAACAGAAGATGATGAAATTATAGTATAGGTAATTGAACAAAAATCAACGGAGCCTTCTTTGAGAACAGCTAGAAGGGCATTATCTATAAAAACACATACTACTAAAATGTCCAATGCTGGGAGTGTGGGACAACAGCGAATGTTTAATTAAAGAGCTGCAAGCAAATACTTGGCAACCTTACAGAATGTATTACAATATGAGATCGTTTGGATGGAACCAAAAATAAATACATTCTAGAATAGGTTTTGTATGGGAATGAGTGGTGGGTGGAAGCATGTGTCGATGTTCTTCACCTGGCAGGGATTGGCAGGGCCTAGTGATCCATTCGTGCAAAGTTAGCTTTGTGATGTCAACATGCCACATCCGTTGGTGTGCCAAATTGCTTGATGAGGAAGCTATTAAAATTAACACCAATCAGTGATATAATGTAACCTACTTAAGCAAGATATATTTAAAAAACACAAGACACTTTTGGTTTGGTCTTTAGATGGAATTTAATTTAAATAAATGGAGAAATAACATCACCGCAATAACCCACTTACATGAATAAATTATCATCTTTGTTTGAAACAATCTGAACAGGAAGACTAAGAAGTAGCATTCATTTCTCATAGAAAGGGGATCTGTTGTATATTATAACCTCTCATAATATGGTCGCTATGTATTCCTATGCCTTTCTCTATGTCTCCCCTTACTCACCCTTCCAGAATACCTGCGTGTATTCTCTATTCTATGTGTGTGTGTTCTAGGAACGTCAGTTGGTGATTTGGTCAGCAGGCGTTGTGTTGCCTCTAGCTGTGCTCCTGAATAAACTCCTAATTACAACTACTCAAGCATCCGTAGTTACTTACTACAATTTGGCGACGACCTGGGATCATTGCAGCTGACCAGATCGCAGGAGGGTGCTGTTTTCCATCGTTTCCCAACCACGGCTAGCAGGCGACGCTTCACCAAAACGAATCCACGAAAATCAAAGGATCTTCGTTCAACGAGACAAGACGGACACACAGCCAGAGCTACACGCGACAGATGGTCCCAAAACGAAGGAGGAGAAGATTTACTGACGTCATCCAGCAACCGTGAGTCTGTATGCGCGCATACATTTGAGTGCGTCTCCATACTCCAGCGCGTCTCCATGGTTACCACCCACCGCGCCATCCATCAACACAAGACAGTTGCCAATCGCCCCTAGTTGCCATCAGAATAGGTAACCTCGCCACTACCACGTCATCTAAACCAGCGTCAGCAAACGTAAGGGAAATTGCACGCTGCGTTTCAAGCCTCGCTTCGTTTTCTTCTCTCAGCGCATCGCGTCCGCACGCTAAGCGGCCATTTTGAGCGCAAAGTGCATAACAAGACGTGTTGCTAGGGAACCAACCATCTGTCGAGGAAAGCCGTCGGAAGTGTTTAGATTGGAGAAATCAACACTTTGCAGCGCGTCATAGGGTGCACCTGCGGTTATACGCACACCTGTCCTGTACTTTCGGGTTCCAGGTATGTTTACAGTGCTTATCGTACGATGATACGCACATCCTGACTTTAAAAAGAAAAAAGCTATCAATTTTTGTGTTTTTTACTGTGCATGTAATAACAGTGGAGGGGCTTTGCAATCAATACACATTCAGTGTCTGGTAGCTTTCCTTCAGACTTACTAACAGTGTAGGTTCGTTGGAGTTTGCGTATCTCACATCTTTACAATGTCTCATCAGATAGCAGTCACCCTTCCACCACCATTCTTAAGTGAACCTGGTACTCCCTCCACTCCCTGGGAGGATTGGATTATCATCTTTGAGAACTACCTTGATGCTCTAGATGGTCAGGAATTTTCAGGGAAACGCAAAAAAGCACTACTCCTCAGCACACTCGGTAAGGAAGGACAACGCATCCTCAGATTTCTTCCTCAAGCACTCCAGGCCAATGGGCAGCCCGTACCAGACGAGTACAAAGAGGCAATTTGCAGGCTAGAGGTTAGATTTTCCAAAGAGGAAAACTTGGTTATGAACCGTTACAAATTCTATACTCATCGCCAACGGAGTGATGAATCTATTGATGATTTTGTGGCTCGATTAAGAGAATTATCCGTGAAGTGTAAATTTGGGCCCATGAATGACGAACTTATTAGAGATCAGTTAATAGTTCAATGCTATAATAAAAAGATTCAGGAAAGATTATGGGCTGCGAAAAATCCCACTTTGAAAGTAGCCATCGATTTGGCCAAAGTGATTGAGGAATCGGAGAATTGCATGAAGGAAATACAAAGGAAAAACTGTTCTCAACAAGAAGTGTCGGAAGTTTCAGACAAAAATCCGAGTGATGAATGTGATTTAGGCGATGATGAATCAGTTGCTTTGGTAAGAAGCAAAAATAGGCCAAGCAACAAAAAGTTTCCTCCCAATAAATTTCCAACCAAGTTTTGTTCACGTTGCGGCAGCAATGGACACACGACTGAATCCAGGTTCTGCTTTGCATCAAACAAAGAATGCTTAAAATGTGGGAGGCTTGGACATTTTTCAAAGATGTGCAAAACTAAGAATCGGCCGAAAGTAGCGGTCATCCAAGATTCCACAGAAGGATTCAGAACAGAGAAGGAAAGGTTGCTAGTTGTTAGTGACATTGATGTAGTTGGTGATGATGATAAGAGACAAAATAGACCTAAAGCTCTTTTTAACATCGATAGTCGTGAAGTTTCCCTCATGGTTGATACAGGCTCCAGATATACTATTATTCCAGAATCCTTACTTAAATGTCATTGGGAAAACAAACCACTATATAAAAGCGATATATCTCCTACAGGATACCAAGGGGACACGATTGATATTTTAGGGTATTTTGAATCTCATATTTCCTTTAAGAATAGATCCATCAGAGGAAAAGTCTATGTCTCTGTTGATGGTCCTCCTATACTGGGTTGGGTCCATCAATACGATCTCCATATCATTATCAACCCTAGGGCACCTTCTCAAGTCATGGTGGTCGATGACTACTCTTTAGTTGACATATTACAGGGTGCCAATGCCATATTCAAAGATGAGCTGGGTGAATTGAAGGGTTACTCTCATCTTATCCGATTAAAAAGATAGCATTCCCATCCAACACAAATTAAGGAAAATTCCTCTATCAGTTAGGGATGAGGTCAAATCCTTGTTGAATGAAATGTTGCAAAATGGTGTAATTGAGCCAGTAGAGGCATCCTCATGGGTGTCTCCGGTTGTTATTACAAAGAAATCGGACGGAAAATTGAGGTTCTGTGTGGACTTAAGGTCACTGAATAAATGTGTTGTTGCAGACACCTTTCCCCTACCAAATATTGGAGAGTTGGTATCTACCTTGCAGGGAGCGAAGTTCTTCTCCAAATTAGACCTTAAGAGCGCATACCATCAGATAAGACTTCACGATGATTCTAAACATCTGACCGCATTTATAACTACGGAGGGAACATTCCAGTTCACACGGCTCCCGTTTGGTCTAATTTCAGCGGCCAGCGTTTTTCAGCGCATGGTCACGGAGATCTTCAAAGGTGTTCAAAAAGCAGTCTTCTTCCAAGATGATATTCTTGTCTTTGGTGACTCTATTGCTGACCACAATCTTGTACTCAAGGATGTCTTGCACAGAATTATGGAAGCCGGCCTTACTCTTCGAAAAGAGAAATGCTCCTTTCTTGTGCAACAGATAGAGTATCTTGGTTGTGAAATATCAGCTCTAGGAGTCAAACCCAAGAAGAATCTGTTGGAAGCGATTCAGTCTGCCCCATGTCCATCTGACAAAGATCAGCTCAGATCCTTCATGGGGTTGATTGAGTACTATTCTAAATTTGTGAAAAACTTTTCAGACAAGACATTGCCGTTGAGACTTTTACTCAAAAAAGGTGTAAAATTTGGATGGGGGAACGACCAGAATACATGTTTTAGCCTCATCAAAAAGAAATTTGTGAAGCCAATGTTTTAGCCCCTTTTGACACGAAGCGTACCTCTGTAGTCATGGTTGATGCAAGTGCCACTGGTTTAGGTGCTATTTTATTACAGCAGTATTCTGAAGGGGAGAGAGCAATTGCTTTTGCCTCTCGCACTCTCACTCCTTCAGAACAAAACTACTCTGTTATTGAGAAGGAGGCACTCGCTGCTGCTTGGGGTGTCCAGTATTTCCGTACTTATCTGTGGGGTACCAAATTCCTCCTCAAAACTGATCACAAACCTTTAGTTTGCATACTGTCTCCCGGTGGGGCGGGCAAGGGTTCTTCCAGGCTAGCTAGGTTGGCTGCCAAACTCCAAGAATATCAATACGACATTTCACATGTCCTGGGTTGGCGCAACTTTCAAGCTGATTGCTTATCTAGAATGTCTCTCAAGTGGGAAGATCTTGATGATGCATCTCTCAATATTGAGAATGAAGAGTGGTCTGTTGCGTCAGTTCAAGATGTCCTTGCTGTCAGTGAAGGCACCTTCGCACACGAGGAATGGTGTAAAGCAATGGCTAATGACCATGTTCTTAAACAGGTCATTCTTCTTATAAGGTTGGGTTCCAGACGGGAGAGTTGTGTACACATCTCGGCTCGTCCTTTCCTTAAGGTATTAGATGAGTTATCTACTTGCGGAGATAACATTCTCATGCGAGGTGACAGATTCGTTCCACCTTCAAGCTTAAGATCAAAACTACTTGATATTGCCCATGAAGGACATTTGGGACAAACTTTGACCCAGCACCGGCTTAAAGCCAATTTTTGGTGGCCGGGCATGGATTCTCAAGTGTCTTCATGGATTGAAAAATGTTCAGCATGTAAAGAGGGTGAGAAGAGACTTAAAGTTGCTGTTGGTTCATCTATGGGTCAGCTAGTAAGTTCTAGTCGTCCGTGGCACAGCATTTGCCTAGATTTTATTGGACCAATGGAGGAACTGCCTTTGTGTCAACGTTTCGCCATTGTGTCCATTGATGTCTTCTCTAAATGGCTTACAGTTAGATTTGTAAAAGACATTACCACAGACAGCACTATTACTTTTCTGAAAACACTCTTTCAAGAAGAGGGCTATCCCAATATTCTCATCACAGATAATGGTACACAACTTGTCTCCCACAATATGTGTTCTTTTTTATCTATGTGTGGCATCACACATCATCGCACATCCCTGTATAACCCACAGGGTAATGGTCTGTGCGAAAGGGCCAACAGACTTGTCAAAGGCATTATTCAGATGGCTTGCTCCAGTGGCGTTTTTGCTCATGACATGGTTCAAGATATGGTGTGGGCCTATCGCACTACTATTCATGGCTTAAATGAAAAGTCACCTTTTGAACTAATGCGAGGGAGAGTTCCCAGTACGAAACTTACTCCGTCCTGGATTAAAGAAGGAGTTTCCAAAGGTGGTCACTCTGTATCCACTCCCATCATTTGTTCCGAAAGGACGTTCTCTTCTCATATTTCAAAAGGTGATCTTGTCAAAGTAAAACCTGGTAGAATTTCAAAAGGGTTAACCAAGTTTAAAGGTCCGTTCAGTGTCAAAGAGGTGTTTCCCCATTACGTGGTCTTGACCAATGGAGAAAAATGGAACCTCCGCAGAGTTGCGTTATATCAAAAAAAAGGTCCTGCATCTAACGATACCACTGTCCAAGACACTCATGCCTCTACAGGTAACAGTGGTTACATGTTGTCAACAATGGTGGATGATCCCTTGTTTCCTGTTCCCATTAGTAGAAGGAGTGTGGGTGGAGGTGATGCTTGTGATTCGGGAAGTACTGCCAACTACTCTCCTGGCAACTCCCCTGATCTTCACATCACTCCTTTGTCTGTGAACAACAGAACCACAAGGTGTCGCAGACCTCCAGCTTATCTCAATGATTATTGCTGTTAATTGTACTTACAGGATGGGTGTTTTACATCCTTATTGTATCTGTTTTTCTTTCCCCATAAAGGAGGAAGGTGTGTTGTATATTATAACCTCTCATAATATGGTCGCTATGTATTCCTATGCCTTTCTCTATGTCTCCCCTTACTCACCCTTCCAGAATACCTGCGTGTATTCTCTATTCTATGTGTGTGTGTTCTAGGAACGTCAGTTGGTGATTTGGTCAGCAGGCGTTGTGTTGCCTCTAGCTGTGCTCCTGAATAAACTCCTAATTACAACTACTCAAGCATCCGTAGTTACTTACTACAGGATCCCTATGAGGAAACCAGAATTCAGCTGACTCTCATCCTAGAGAGGATTATTTAGTTACTGTTGGAGTTTCCGGAACTCTTTATCAGATCGTCGCTTATTCATTTTGTAGGTGACTGAGTATGTTTTGCGATTGGTATTTAATCTTTTTGGACACAATGGAATAATTTGATGGTTGCCTGAAATAGTGAATATAAAGAAAGTGTCACAATTGACCTGACGATTTGCACCACTTTTTTCTTCTGCCCTCCCTGTATCCAGTCAACAGAGTTGTGCCACCTTCACTCTAGAAGTAACTATCACACCCAAGAGGAAACCCTCCCACACCCGATTGCTGTCACACAGCTTAAACACCCTGTTCAGAACACCCTGCATCCATAACAGGAAAAAAGTAAGCAAAAAAGTCAGACGGAAAGACAGGCTCCTCTGACTTCTCATTGACAGTCTATCAACTGGGGTCAACAGAGAAGAATATGATAAGCCCATTAATGTGAAAGCTTGGATGCACCATCACCAGACCTTCTCTAAACCAAACTTTCTTATTGGAATCCAGTAAGAGTGATGAGCTCGGCTCTTTTGATCAATGTCAGAAAAGAGATGAGCAGAGGGAGTTTTTTCTGTGGTTCTCAGTCAGTGGTTCAACTTGTGCGGGGTCAAACATGAACTGACTGATCAATATATTGCTAGAACTACTATCTTAAAATACTTATATGTTAATTTTCTTGAAAGAGCAGTCCTATTAAAGACAAAGAAAAACTATCTCATAAATTCCTTCTTAGAGTGGTGGCCTGGCCTCGTCATCTGATGTTGTAGTTTCAAAGTTTGAGCAGATCGTTTCCATTCATCTAATTGGGCATCAGTGACTGCACCCCATTGGATAGCATTCCAATCATCCCACTGCTACTTGTGTTTTTAATTTCGGAACAGTTGATGGGGTTAGAGCATTCAGCACTTTATGATTATTTGCAGGAATGGCAATGGGAGCAGCATAATGGCTGAACAGGTTCTCTTCGGTTCCAGGGCCAGAAGAGGTATTGCAGTCCATCTTACCTGAGTCCAAAAGGCCCCGTGCAAGTAAAAATGTACCTTCTCTTCCTCGGCCTAAACTAATTCACTCTACCCTATGGTTGACTGATTCCTGACGGAGAATCCGTCTAGAATTGGTGGTTTGGTGGTCATGGAATGATATCTCAGTCTGAGAATTGTAGAGAAAGATTTTTGGATTCATAAAGAAAAATGTCAGGAAATTAATGTAAATATGTGCATGTTAAACACATTAAACTGTTAAAAAAGTGAACGTTTTTTAAAGACGATACAGGGGTGGGTTGAGGGTACTTTCCCGAAGAAACGTTAAGGAATGTACTGCAAAATAGTGCATAAAAGTACTAATTGGGCGTGGTGCAAACCTTTCTCCCCCTCACAATGTATTTCTGGCATTTTTTCACACATTTACCACTCTGTACCATTTTTTATCCTTGCCTTAGTCATATGTCTTTCTATTTGCCACCCTATTAACTATTTTATGTTTCTGTACCCCACTTTCTCTTCTTTCTAAAGCCTCTCTTTCTCTTGCCTGCCTTCTTTCTTCATATATGTCCCCTCCCCTCTCACCATTTTTACCCTTATGCCTGTCTTTCTTTCTTTTTTTTTTTGTAAAACATTTTTTTATTAAGAAAAAGTCTTTCTTTCTTTTGACCTTATTTCTCATACGTCTTTTCTTTCTCTATTTTCTCTCAGGCTCACTTTTTCTCTCTTCATCACTCTTGCCATCTATTTTACTTTTTTGTCTCCATCTCTCTCGCATTTCCTGATTTACTTTTCTTATTAGGTGCTTTTCATTACCTTCCCTTTCTCTGTGTACACATAGAATAGAGAGAGATTTGCGTAATTTGCTTTCTCATAATTTTGTGAAATTTTGGGAAAATCATGCAAAAGGCAAATCCTTAATTGAGCCCCATATTTTATATTTCAACACGTAATGCTTCCTCATATAAATTTTTGACACAAGCATGTATATCAAACAAAAATATAGAATATAGAAACTACAGTTGCCTCAATCAACACCCGCTTGCATTCTGCTTGGGTGCGTTGTTCCCCTACTCTAATTTTGCAGCTTAATTACACACGGTGGCATAATCACATAATTTTAGGAAATTTTAGAAGAAGTCCAGAAATGACGTGATGTAAACCAGTGTAATTTAAATGTCACTCAGACCGCTTTTCTTTTTTATTTCCTCCCTTTCCTGGATTTACCCGAGATTTTGACACGCTTTCAAACACATCATTCTCATGAGTGCAGGAGTATGCTCCATACCTTAACAATTGACTCAGAAGCTCTACTGTGAGCATTGATAGTAAGTATTGCCAGTCACGTGACCGAACCCAGGTGAATAAATGCACTAGGGTGATCACAGTGAATGATTGTGAGTACAGTCACTGTGAGTGAATCCAGGGAGTAGTTAGAGCTAGTAGTAATAACAGCGGTGGCTCGTCCGCTAAAGCGGAGGAGCATCACCCCACTGACCTACGAGCAGTAGTTAAAAGAAAACTAAAATGATAATAACAAATGTTATGGTGCGGGGCAGGGCTGGGCTGCCGGAGCAGAGGCCAGGGGGAGGAGTGGTGAGCACACTCTAAAGTGCGCATGACCGTTTGGCTGGCCAAACCGTCATGCACACTTTCCACAGGCTCGCCACACCCTCTCTGAGCGCCGAACCATGGCGTTCAGACCAATCACAACGCTGCAGTAAGGCAGTGTCGTGATTGGCTAGGGAAGTCAGGAGCCTGGGTGCTTTCCTGTTCCTGCTGTCGCAGACCCGAAGAGGACCGAGAGGTGTCTCCAACCCAGCAGGGAAGTGCTTTTTTTTCGTTTATCACCCTTCCCCCCGCCCCACCACCCCCATTAAATAGCGGTCACCACTCAGTAATAAGCACATGTACACTGCTCTACTGAACACTATCTCTTGAAAGAATATTTAGTAACACTGGAGCTTCGCATTGAGGAAGAAAGTGACAAACACCACTATCTGAGGAGCATAGGGGTTGTGGGGGAGGGGGATTAGTACTACTAAGAAGGAAAATGCCACATTTTAAATGTAGTGGTGACAAGTAATTTTAGCAGAGAGGAGGGCAGAGGGGACGCACAAGCACACATACACACTCACTTACACCCATGCATTAACACACCTTTGGGCAGTATATGGGCTTGACCCTAGGCTGGGAGATGGACTGATGTGAGGTGGGATATGTAGGGCTCAGGATTGGGTGTCGGGGTAAGACTTTGCTTAGGTGAGAACTACTTTGTGTTGTTGGCTTTGTTGCTGGTTATGTTTTAAAATAAGTAGGTTCTGAGGATAAGGGTTTATAAGAAATTGGGTTTCTGGTTGACTGGGGTGTGAGCCCTGGTCGAGCAGCAACCACAATCCTTGTCAGGGTAAGGCACAAGCAAACCCCAAATTAACCTGTATTCAGCCCCCTGGTAGCTTGGCACAGAGTAGTCAGGCATAACTTAGAGGCAATATATGAAGTATTTGTGCAACACTTCAAACAGTAGTACAGTGAAACACCTCAGAAAAAGATTCCACACCAGATTAGAAAAATAGAGCTGGATTTAATAAATAAAACAAGACTAAAATGCCAAAACTCCAATCAGTAGAACCAGAGTTATGAATTTTTAAAGAATAAAGCGTTAAATGGCTCCTAAAAGCACAAAGTGCCAACCACGGCTTTCTGGTCACGCTGGACCCAGTCAAAGTCAAAAGTTCATGCCAACCGTGATGGAGCGCAGGTCGGAAATAGTTCCTGCTGAGTCCTGTTTACCTTCTCAAGTTCATGCCAAGAGTCCTGTTCACATTGCAGAGGGCCACAAGGTGCAGGGAAAGCATCATAGGAGCTGTTGGCAAAGTGCAAAGAGACTGCTGGCTGGCGTCGCAGGCGGGCATTGCTGTAGCTTCATGGTGGCAGTCCCCGCGAGCGATCTGTTCTGCAGTGCAAAGAGTCGGTCTGACGGAGCTTAGCGCTGATTTCTAGTGTGAGTGATGAGGTCTCAGTGTAAATGGGCTAATTGTCAGTCGTGATGAGTCCAAAAGCAGTATTTCAGCATCAGTTAGCCACACCAGGGGTCCAGGACCTAAGAGACCCCACTTGGGGGTCATGGACTCACTGCATCTGGGGCCAGGGGCTGGTGCAGGATGTTCAGGAGCCTTTTATGTCCCTGAGGCTAAGATCAAGAGGCCAGCACACTAGCCCTTGGAGTCAGTCTGGGGTCCTGGGTTCAAGATGAAGTTGCAGGTCCAGTTATTCTTCACCAGGCAAGAGGGCAGCAGGTCAGCACAGCAGGGCAGAAGTTCCTTTAGAGGAACAGTCCAGCTGAGTTGTAGCACCACAGCAGTCCTTTTCCCTGGCAGGGTTTCCACAGGTCCAGAAGGGTACTGGAGAGTTGATGTATGAGGTCCAGTATTTGTACACAGTTGTGCCTTTGAAGTGGGGAGAAGCTTCTAGAGGCATGCCTTTAAAGTGCACATATGCCATGCCTTCCTGGCACTGACTCCAGACTAACTACATGGGGTATGCAGCCCTTTGTGTGGAGACAGAACACAGCCTATTCAAGTGTAAGTGGGGCTGGGCACAGCTCCTCCTACCCATCCTGAAAGCGATGGCCCATCCAGTCACTACTAAGCTCCCCATTGTGTGGCTGTCTAAGAGGAATACACAAAGCCAAACTGTCAGCTACACCCAGTCATGTGACCCAGAGACCGGCTGCAGGCAACAAATGGCTAAGGCAAGAAAATGGCAACTTTCTAAAAGTGCTATTTTTAAAATTGTAATTTAAACTCCGACTTCACCATACTTTAGGATTTCAATTTCCAATTCCAGAGACACCAGACATGAACTAGTCACCCATTCCTATTTGGAAATTACACTTATAAAATGTAATTAGGTAACTCCAATGTTATCCTATGGGAAAGGTAGGCCTTGCAGTAGTGAAAAACAAATGTAAGTGTTTTTCACTGCCAAGACATCTAAAACTTAAAAGTACAGGTCAACTTTTTAAATACACTGCACCTTGCCCTTTGGGCTGTCCAGGGCTTACCCTAGGGGTGACTTATATGTATTAAAAAGGAAGGTTTGGGCCTCGCAAAAGGTTTATTTTGCCAGATCAAAATGGCATTTTAAAACTGCATTACAAACTGGCTGCACTGGCAGGCCTGATGCATGTTTAAAGGGCTACTTAGATGAGTGGCACAATCAGTGCTGCAGACCCACTTGTAGCATTTAATTTACAGGCCCTGGGCACATGTAGTGCCACTTTACAAGTGACTTATAAGTAAATTAAATATGCCAATTGGGTATAAGCCAATGTCACTATGTTCAGAGGAGAGAGCACAAGCACTTGAGTACTGGTTAGCAGTCCTCAAGCCAACAAAAATGAATTCAGCAAAAGGTGGAGGGCAAAAGGTCTTGTGATGACTCTACAGAAAGGGCCAAGTTCAGCAGGGCCGCAACCTGGACTGACTTCAGGTTGTGTTGAAATGTGAATGGACTGAGCTATGCCATGGGCATGCCAAATCGTGCTCAAATCGTGGCTATGTTTCTTAGGCAACTGAAAACAAGAAAGTTAGTAACATACTTCCATTCAGATGTATGTTCCTAGGCAACCTTGCTTACTTTTGACCCCTTGACAAACATCAAAGAAACAATTCATTTTAGCTACAGTATGTTTTCTTATCTGATCCCCATTGGGAGGAACTCCCAGTCCGTCATGCACATGTGATCTATGAATGGGAATCCCTCCACGGGATCCTCCTGTTTTTTGTCGTTCCTATTGGCCTATGTCTCCTTCAGATGCTACTGCTCAATGTTGAAAAGGTTGAGGATTTCTGTTGCTGACCATGCATGTGCTTCCATTGCAAGCCTCAAGAGTTGCAAACTTCAATTGTAAGCGTCTAGTGTTCCAATCTTCCATTACAAGCCTCCAGAGTTGCTAGCATGTTGCAAATAAGGGCTGGGTCATTGCAGCTGAGGTTCTTCAAGGTCATAGATGTGGGTGCTGCTCTTTGTGAACAGGAGACAAGTGTTTCGTGTGAAGGGCAGATCAAACCAGCTATGGGGGGCACAGGTGGAGTTCCAGGTCCTACAACTGCAGATATAGCTGTCAGGTGCTGGTGTTGGGTGAGTTTGCGCTCTTAGGTTCACAATCACATCTGATGTTCAACACGTCTGCTTTGTCATTATGTCTTCTGACATGTGTATCTGTAAGTCAGTGAAGATGTGGCAGTGGTGCGTTTGTCTGCTTCCAGGTCTCACTCTCAAGCTACTTCTACTAAAATGGGTCACTCTTCTCAAAGGGCTTCACCTCTTGTGGTGCTCATGAGCAGGTGCCTCCATCAACTGGTGAGGATATGTATGAGAAAGATGAGTGTTAGACTTGACAACCTTGGCATGGTATTCTTCAAAACGTTTTACCTTTAGCATCCTGTTTTCTGAACCCGTTTTTGTTGGATGATAGGACTCTACGCACTTTACTACTACTAACCATTGATAAAGTGCTTGTGCTCTCTCTTTTAAACATGATAACATTGACTTACACCCAATTGGCACATTTTATTTACTTGTAAGTCCCTAGTATATGGTACCACATGGACCCAGGGGATGTAAATTAAATGGTACTAGGGGGCCTGCAGCCTTCACTGTGCCGCCCACTAAAGTGGCATTCGCAAACTTCTCTGGCCTGCCACTGCAGCCTGTAGTGAGGTTTTAAACTGACATTTCGACCTGTCAAAATAAACTGTTTGCCAGGCCTAAGCCTTCCTTTTTAATACATATTGATCACCCCTCTGACTGCACCTCGTTTGTTTAATTGGAATTGCAGTTATATAGCACTTTCTACCCCTGACGTGGCGTCAAAGCGCTTTTTCGGTGAGTAACACGCTTCTCCGGAACCAATAAGGATTAGTGGTGAGTTAGTTTAGTGAAAAATGAAAGAAAATTGAGTGGTGGATATGTTAGTCAGTTATTTGGATTGAGAAGGATTGTGGAGGGATAGAAGAGGGAAAAAAGTTTGCATTTATATAGCACTTGCTACCCCTGATGAGGTGTTGAAGCGCTTTTTCGGCGAGTAGCACGCTACTCCGGAACCCACAAAGGATTAGTGATGAATTAGTATAGTGAAATATGAAATTAATTTGAGTGGTGGACATGTTAGTCTGTTATTTGGATTGAAAAGGATAGTGGAGGGATATAAGAGGGAAGGATTTAGAAATCTTTTTGTGTGTTTGTTTTGGAGCTCATAGCAGTAGGAGGAGGCTTATGACGCAAAAAGGTGACTTATACTTTTTCTCTCGTTTTTTTCCTATGTTTAATGTCATAAAAAATGGTGTCGTGGCTTTGTCATCTCCTCAACAGTAACGAAGATAATAAGGAAAATAAACAAGGTTCAAAGTTTCTCTTATGCGTCACCTTACTTAATTCATGTCCAAGGGTGAAGGAGCTGAACAAAGTGTTTACTGCTTCACATGTAAAAAGGTGGAGACATGGGAAGAATTAATCTATATATACGTCACAACTGCATGACAGGATCGGGATTGACTCCCAAGGAGCGATATTCAGGAAGCATTCATTAGCAAAGCCAATTGGATCTGGCTTGCATTTTCAGTTATACGCTAAATCAGTTGTCTTTACCAACGCTTGTGTGTTAGTGGTTGTGTTACAATTGGTTCTGAAGCATTACTGTACTGCAAATAATAACGTACTATGACTGTGGGCAGCAGACAGACTACAATAATACTAAATCGAATGCGAACTGATTAAGCAACTGGGTTTAGCAGTGAATCAGAAGACAGTAAGACAAGTGATGCATGAAGTGGTCCAACCATGCAACATCAAAGTAATTACATATAATGATTTACATGGAACACGTGAACAGTCGAATACCTAGTAACATGAGCAATTTAACGCAAACCAAGATGTGAAACATCCACCATTTCTAGATGCACCTACAAGTAATGCAGTACCAAAATACATGAACAGTGGAAAACATGGGTGCGACAGCAATTTAATCCTTAGCAATCTACATCAAGTATCCTGGTTCCTCCATTCAGTATCAAAGCAGGAACAATTTGTGCTTTAACGTGCAGATGCACAGTACAATACATGAACAAAATGGCAATTCAATATGTTGCTACACAATTGAACCAAATAGTAGTTGAACATGCTTCATCAACATAGGAAGATGTAACACTACACCAGGGGGTATATTCACAAGAACGTGTGCTAAACATCTCCAAAAAATGTTAAAGCAACTTTACACATCGCAGCCTATCGCGGGAAAATAACCCTGTGTTTACGTGGAATTCAAAACACGGCGGTACCAAGCGATAGTCCGCCGAAAACGCGGCCAATGTCCGCGATACAACCACCTCGACGGAGATAAAAACACAAACCACAACACCAAAAAACGTGCGATGAGCCCATTCGCGATGAGGAAAGCAGCGATAAGCACTGCCAGGCCCGCGACACACACACAACAGGCGGGAATAAGCACAACAAAAGCCTGAAAAAGAAAGACAAACAAAAACAGAAAACAACAGCCAAGCACAATGGAGGCAACCGGAGCCAGTATACAACCCCACAAGCCCCATTGGCAACAAAGTATTGTACATGGCAGGCCATCGTGGACAAGGTGAATGCAGCTGGAGAGCGGAGGAGGACAATGGAAGAAAACCAGAACAGCCGTAATGATGCGAAACGCACAAACAAGCAGAAACACGCCAACAACAAGAAGGCAGCAATGCACACCGGAGGTCGGAGTCCAGCGCCACACCAGGAGCTGGATGACATGGAGGAAATGGTGTCCACCACATCAGTCTGGAGATGGTGGCAGGAGTCGGGGACCGGAAACTGCACAAAACAACAGACGCAACAGGGAGAGGAGCGACCAGGGACTGGGAGGACGGGGGAGATGGGCACAATGGTACACATGCACAATTAAGCACAGCACAACTGCAGACAAACCATGCCCAAGAGGAACAACACCAACCAAGAGCACAAGTCACACAACCCGGCAATATCACACCACTGAACAAGCACAGAAGTGAAAACCACACTGCCTGAAAGGGAGAAGGGTGAGCCAAATCAGAGCTGAAGGGACATCTCACACACAATGCAGCACACACACATAGGAAGCAGAGCACCCCAACATCCAACACAATGTGGTACAAACACCAACATTTGCACAACCGAACACAGGACACAAGTGCACCCGCTTGTGGACGGTAAACGGCCATACGCATCTGGCAAAGCACGAAACAGGGACATGATAATGCACAAGTACAAACACACAGCCCTGATGGGGTAGCAATGCACGTATGGTAGGGAGCCAGAGAGTCAGTGACACACACATTGGCATACAAATCAAGACACAACACAGTTGGAGGCAAGTGAAAGTACGGAAACTTTATCAACAAGTGCGTGTCAGTACGGCCAAGAGAAGTGCCACGATATGCAGACCAATGCAGCAGCATGTCTGAATGAGGAACGTAGGAAAGCACCCATGTCCACCCCGAGGGAGTCCATCACCAACACAAGTCAGTGCCAACCCGCGTTGGTTGTCCGCGCATGGATCAGGAGTCCAGGCCAATGCAGCCATGTCCACTGTCGTCTTGGGACATGTGACCAGATTCCCAACATGCAACCAGGCATCGGGACACGTGCAATGGGTCACATCCAGTTGTGGCTGCAGATACCTTGTCACTCGTCCATGAACGCGAGTGCAGAAGCGTAGGCCAACATCTCCAATGAGAGATCGTTGTCCACCACATCTGACATGTCGTCGACGTAATCCATCAGCTGACCCGGACAGATGTGCTGACTTCAACCCCTGGCCCCAATGTGCACCAAAGCCCAATTGGGTAGTGGCTCAATGTGCTCTCTGCACACAACGACTTGTGCAATCTCCCAGGTCCAGTTGCCAGCATGCATGCCAAACATCCATGCATACCATAAACGGGCATCACGGTGACACTCCTGGTCGTGGGCCGACAGGGGCGCACACACACGTCGAAATCCAGGTCAGCTACCTTTACGTTGGAGAGGCAGACATCCATGGTCCACTCGAATATGAATGAGCGACAATGCAACACAGGCTGAATGCAGGTGACGTTCGCAAGGCGGAAGCTCAGCCGGTAACTGATCCGCAGCACTGCCAACGGCAGTGCCCCCAGTACATGCAGCAGACGTGCACGGTACAGGTCCACGTGACTGGAGTCGAGCATGTGTCCGGGATGATCTGCCATTGCGTCAGTGGCTCTGCTTGAAGCGGCACTGGCTTGCCCTGCGCCAGTCCTGTGGATGAAATGGCACAGCTCGGAGCAATGAGCAGTGTCTGTGTGCAACGGGTGCAGGCCTGGGGTGGGGTGGGAGTACGTGTGAAGGCCATTTCACGCACGCTAACTACGACCAAGGACTTCTGCGTGTGGGATGTGTACACGTTGGTCTCACATCGGGCAGTGCGTAGTGTGGGAGTCGCAAGTAAATGCTATCGTATCTGTCAGGGGGTGCTGGCCACATGCAAGTCCCCGCTCGGAGCTGCAGATGTGCCACTGCTTGATAGTACAGACAAAGGACCCTTCATCCCTACAGTAACTTCACCATCTGCATGCATTCAGGAGATGTACAGAGGCCTGTCGTGGGTGTGGTGGGATGTCTGCCACCCTGGGAATCATGGATGATATGCCCAGCACGTGGCACATGAGCGGCCTCACTGTGTGTTACGTTGCCTCACAGCTGCTCCTCCCTCCCACGAGCCCCCACACTTGTGTGCGCTGCGCGGTTGTATCACATGCACTCCTACGGTACACCATTGTAATGCCTGTCCGCGCATGTCCAGCGGCATGCCAACAACACCGTGACGCTGGCCTTTGAAGCTGTGCGGCCACGTGAGTGTAGGCCAATGGTCCGGACAGGGCGGACACAGGTGTACAGTCCATGGCTGGCTGTGATCGCGCTGCGAATGAGGCTAGGCAACTGACTCATGCAGCCGCAGGACTGAATCACATAACACTTGGCACTACTTGCGCTCCTACATTTCCCCGTCCGTGCGGGCCCGCCCTCCTGGTGCATGCTACATTGCAGCATCGACTACTGTGGCCCTGGTGGTGACAACACCCCAACACAGAGACAAACTTACCGCACATCCTGCCCAAGGCCAGGTCCGAGCCACGCCCTGCTCCCCCTGCCGAATCAGCACACCCCTGCGCTGACCTGACATATGCCAGACCAGCACACGCCGCTTGTGCATGCAGGGGGGGGGGGCGAAGCTACATGTCCAAGGTCACTGCCAACGCTGAGGTGACATGGTATCATCCGCTGAAGACAGCACACTGTGATGTTGCAGGGCCCGTGCCCATCATGCTGACACAATGACCACACGGACACACTTGCTCAGATGGTGTGAATGGCTACGGGCACGTGCGCCCGGCCACCTTTATTAGCAGGCACACATATCGAGTGACACCTGTGTTGGATGTGTGTGGGGTGTGTGCACACCAGCCGGCAAGGGATGCCTGGTGCAGTCAGCAATCGACAACAGTGTACATCGTAAAGGACACAACCATTCAACCATAAAGGCCCCATGACTTGTGCTGCACAGAGTTAGTGGCCCCGGATGCACAGCGTCCTGCACGGGCCTTCCGCCACGGGCCGCTGACTTGCGGGGCACTGGGGCAGGGTCACGAGTGCAGAGCAGGTTTCCGTAGATGACAAAGGGGCTTGTCGCGGAGTGTCTCGGTGGACAGTGGAAGGTGTACCCCCAGGGCATGATGCAGAGGGCAGAACCACCCTGAAACAGTCACTATGGTGGAGATGAATGGAACAGACACATGTCGGACACCAAGTCCTGCCCAGCCAGATGAAGATGCAGAAAACCCCCATGCCATGTACTCAGACGCCACCAAGGTCCAACCAGATAGTGCCCTTGACTCATTGCGCACAGAGTTAGTGGCACCAGTGCTGATCGGGGATGCCGCCTGCGATGAGGCATGTCCAATGGTGTGGACTCCTCCACATCTTACCCAAGACACAGTTCCACATGTGTGACCTACTCGACCGCAGTGTAGGCCTGAGGCAGCGGTCAGCAGGGGCCATTCACTGAGTGTCGCAGGCATACGTTGGATGGTCCCACCGGCCTGCGTAGTTCAGGTGCAGTGGCACCACGGTACGCGGACTTGCGGTGAACAGGGTTGATGGCACCAGGTCAGTTGTTGCTAGTGTTCGGTCACCTCCGTAACTTGGATCCGGCTTTCATCCGGACTGAGCCGCATCTTCCTCTTACTCCTCTCCGTGCGTTCCCTTGTATGGACTCTGCCATTCATGAATCACGACTAAGTGCTGGATGTGGGACCTACTGGAGCGCAGTGTAGGCGAGAGCCAGTAATCTGCAGGGGCCCACAAACACGTGTCGCCGGCTTGCGTTGAACAGGGTTAGTGGCACCACGTGTCGCCGGCTTGTGTTGAACAGGGTTAGTGGCACCACGTGTCGCAGGCCTGCCATACGGAATTATGCCTCACTGATCGAAGGGAGTCTGGTGCTGTGGCCGCTGCCACGGACTTGGGGTCACTGCCATTCAAGACTCAGGACACAGTTCCACATGTGGGACCTACTGGGCCGAAGAGGACGCCGGTGGAGTATGTCAATGAGAAAGGAGTTTTGTGGGCCAGCGTCGGGGGGGCCAGCGATGGTCTGCGGAGGCTGCAGAGGTCACGGGACTGGGGCTTGGAGCTTGCACCGGCACGTGGTGGGCCCTCTTTGACACACGACGGTGTTGGCAGGTGAGCAGTGCGGCCTTGGAGCACTGGGGCGGGCAGGCCTGGTCTGGGTATCAGCATCCTGGGGTGCAGTAGGCGGACAGGCTCGCAGGCCCCGCTGCTCATGGCGTCGGCCTCGTGGCGGGCTGAGAGGCGCCACCCTGGCAGACGCGTTGTCCATTCCGAATGAGAACCACGCCCAGTGCGACAGGCTTTTTGTTCACACCCCTACGCAGGCCTGGCGTACGCAGGTCCAACCCACTCTGCCCGCGCATGCAGGGGGGGACATAGCGTGCGACATTTCCGCGTTCTGCCCCACACCCTGTGGGGACCTGGTAGCGTCCACTGGCCACTACACTCCATGCACCAGCAGTTGATCTCCACATGGCCATTTCCGTGGTTTGCACACTGTGGTCTGTCCGGCACCTCCACGCCACACCTGGCATTGGGTAGGTTCACATTCCTTAGTCACTTGCCACTCTCGCACATGCCTGCTCCATGCCTCTCCTCACATCCTGCTATTGTGTGTCTGTGGTGCCATGCCGTGGCTGGGTTGTGGGCATGGCAAGGCCAAGTTCCCAATGGAGTCGTGTTGTCGTGTCTGGTCGGTTGGCATGTTGTGTGGCATGTTGAATGTAGTTGTGCTGCGTGCCCATTGCCAGTGTCATGGGTTGCATGACTGTGGGCTGGAGGTGTGTGGTGTGTTCATTTTGGACTTACCAACGAGCACTGCATTTCCATGGGTGCCATCCTGGGAGCGCTGGGTGATGCTGGACTGTCGGGAGATGTGAGAATCATGCACTCTGCCTGGGGAGTTGGCCACGACATTGTTGAGGGGTCCCAGGCGGTCCACTTTTGCCTGCACATTCATGGGATGCGTGTGCTTTCTGTTGTCGTAGTTGTGTGCAGGGTTGGCAGGGGGCACGAGGGGTACATGTGTGCAGTTGATTGGCCCTGACATGTGAGGGTATCCAGCTATGGCGTAGGGGCCTTGCTTCGTCTCCAGCTGTTCCTGTTCAGTGTGGGTGAGGTGGAGGGGCTGGGGTACCAGGCTGATGTTGGCATCCAGGACAGGTGTGATGACCTTGGATGGGGCTGGCTGTGTGACTCCTCCGACTCTGGCAGTTGTGGGTTGGATGGTACCAGAGGCCGACATGTGCTGCGCAGCCTGCAGCTTTGTCTGCGGAGGGATGTTGGTTGTCCGCTGGGTTGGTACCGTCAGCAGGTGGGGGATGTGGGTCAGGATGCGGGGGATGGTTGTCCTTTTGGGCCTGTAGTGGGCAATGTCCTCCTCTGGCGTTGGGTCTGGGCGGCAGGTGCGTTTCAGGTGAGTCCGTTGTCTTTGTGTACGCTGCCTCTGTGGTGTTCCCGGGGGGGTGGGGGCGGGACGGGTCCTGGGGGTGGTGGCGGGCCTGGGGGTGGTGGCGGTGGGTGTTGTGGCCCTCATGGGTCTCGGAGCTGCATGATCATTGTCTCCATGGCATCTGTGGGTCTTCAGATGTGGCTCTTGGCTGGGCTCCCTTTCATGCTGCAGGTAGTCGTCCTGCTTAACACTAGCAAAAGGCAGGTGTTGAGTCCCTGCTGCTACCGCAGCTTATCGCGTGGTTTTGACTCGCATCGCAGATCTGGCAGTTCGTTGTGAAAGTGGTGTTGTGGTTTTTTCGTGTGTTTTTGCACGGGAACGCCTACTCTGCATCTCATTAGGGTTAGTTGGTGGTGTCCACCATGGAGATACATTTTGGGGCAGTTGTCGCGGGAATACTGGCGATGTCTGCAGTTTGCACCCGCTTGTGAATGGGGTGTTAAATCGGTCTCCACTTTTGATGGGTTAAGGTGGAGATAAATCGGCGGTAGGTCCTTGTGAATATGCCCCCAGGAGCATATTCTGTCCATCTGCAATTCAGACCTGGTGAACTGGCAACTATTACATGCTTCCCTTCGACATGCTTTTGAGCACTGCACATATCAATAATAGGAAGCTGATCTTCACCCATGTTTATTATTTCGGCCTATTGAAAGCCAAGCATAGAGACAAAAGCTTGGTAGATGGAGCTCACAATACCGAATTGCATTACTGGCTGTGTCACGAAGGCACAAAGTAACATCTTGAACATTTTGTTCAATTTCCTAAACTAATCACCCGAACCACATCTGTACAACTCATCAAAGGCATATGCTTTGTCTTCAACTTCATATCTGACAACCTTTCCTAGGAGCCTTGAGAAAGTCCTGACTCGAAGGACAAAAGAGGTGTCAGCTGTAGAATTTGATTATGTTTTATGTGTACATTACAGAGAAAAGTACAAACTGTTATTGTAAATACATTCATTGTATTCTAGTTAATCACTATACAAATCAAAAAAAATATATTATTTGGTTTATAAGCATTTTTGCTGTATCCACATACTGCTTAAAATTATACATATGCTGTCCCATTTTTATATGTTATGTGTTTCACATTCAGAAGGAAGTGTTCAGGTGCAGAGATTGAGGGTACATCATTTGCAGGGTGTTTGTTTTTACGGGGGGTGGCCTTAGAAGCTCCCTGTCTAGTGATGAGCAGAAGGGAACCTCTGATATAACTTTAGTAGCCAGTGCCATACGTGATGCATTGACTTTGTGTATTACACGCACTGTTACCTGCATTGCCTTTGATGATGGAAGAAGGCTTAAGAGCTACTGTACAGCAGGTGTATGTTGGTCACGGTTGTCTCATTTTCTGACACTTCTGGGGAACAGCTGTAAGTGGGCACATACAAGGCCACATTCACTTCCGTTCCACGTCTTGAAAGTCCAGCTAAAGTGCATTTTTAAGTTATAAGCTAGATCTATTGGATTTGCCAATGCTTGTTTTGATACAGCACATATTATTGGTTGTCTTTGTATTCATCGTATTGGCAGTCAGTGGGACTGGTATACAGTAACTGGTATACCATTAAGGAATTGTGATCTCTTGAGAAAGCTTACATTAGAGCCCTATTCTCCTGGCTAAGAAGTTGACAACTTCTCCAAGATTCAAAAGTCCCAATGTACCGCTGACATCAGATATTCACATTTTAATCAGCACTACTCAAAATTACTTTGTTTGACATAGTGTGTTGTCCACACACAGAAGCATATATACAGAGAATGATATTGCATACATTGTCCTGGCGCTTGGGAGTTTGCACAGTGGAGACACGCTATCTAAGCTCAACTCCTAGACGTCACAGAAGCGAAATATTTATGTGCATTAGCATAATATATTTACTGTGGGGCATATTAGCAAGGGCCATTATCTCCGCTCTTTTGGCTTTAAGAGCCAAAAAAGCGGAGATAATATTACCGCCCTATTACCAAGGTGGGTGCTAACATGCATTAACGCATGTTAGCACCCGTTTTCCCTACGCCTCGCTCTGCATCTCTAATGAGATGCAAAGTGGGCGTTCCTTCCCAGGATAACAGGAGAAATGTCGCTAACCGACATTTCTCCTATTATCAAGCTGCAGGCGAACATGCAGAGCGACTAGAAAAGTAGCGCTAACCGCGGTTAACGCTACTTTTCTAACGCCTGCTCTCAGTATGACTTAGCCATGATATCCAATGGAAGGTGGATATCATGGCTGAGTCTGTCCTGTCCTATCAGCAAGCTATCGCCAAAAGTTGTGTGATTATCGCTGGATTTCCAGCGATAATCGCACATTTGGCAGTTGGCGCTGCAATTTTATCACTGTTGAGATGAGCGTTGCTGATAGCGCGCTATCTCAGTGATAAAATTCAGCGTTAGTCCGGCGATAATTATCCTCGCGCTAAGCACGCTGAGCGATAATTATCGTCGGACCTTAGTAATATGCCCCTGTGTGTCTTAATCTTATTAACGTGAAGCACTAAATATATGATTAAAGTGTATTTATTGTAGAACTTAGACAGTCACATGAGTATGAATACTAATGTTTCATTTACACGCTAAGGATTGTAGGGGCATATTAGCAAGAACCTCGTTAAAATTATCGCCGTTTTAGCGGCAGGAAACTGCCGCTAAAGCGGCGATAATGGACTTAGTAATATGCGCTATGGAATTCCAATAGAAGCCCAGGTTAGATGTCCTGCACATCTAACCTGGGCTTCTATTGGAATTCTATAGCGCATATTGCCAAGCCCATTATCGCCGTTTTAGCGGCAGTTTCCTGCCGCTAAAACGTAGGCTAACGAGGTTCTTGCTAATATGCCCCGTAGTTCTCATGCACATTTACATCTGTGTATTTCGAGTTATATCGTTTTTACCTAAAGTACACTTTCTGTTATCGCAAATCGCTTAACTTTCAGCTGCCGGATCTAAAAACATTGGAGCAGGAAGTCAAAGTCTTCAGAGGTTTCCCAAACAAGCCTTCAGATTTAAAACTTAAGGAAGAAACGTGAAGTAATGTTGACATTAGAAGGCCAGCCAAAATGCTTGCCAATCAGGCCAATCTAAACTAAAACCAGGAAGTAACCAACATATAGTTATGAACTTTGACAATACATCTCAGTAGTATTGTACCAAATCAATTATTATCTTTGGCAAACATGAGGGCGTCGAACACTTGGAAGTAGATTACAGTCCTCTGCTGTGCAACAAGTACTGGAAGAAGATCATCTGATCCCAGCTGCCTACGTGTTACACAAAGGTCCTCAGTGTTTATCGCACACATGACACACGATGTGTTTGTCACAGTCAGCTGAGGGAACAGAAGAATACCAAGATTGTTAAGAACCTGGCCAAACCTTCACAGAGAACATCAAAGTATGTGAGGAGTATGATAACCGCGTGTGTGTGGTCATCTGGATTGACAGCTCACGAGGTGAATGACGCAGCAGAAAGTGCCATAAGTGATAGGATATGAAGAGTATGGTACAAATAGGAAATATGCAGCGTTCCTTGAAATGTGAGGCAGCACATAGTGTGTCTAGGATCAGTGCAGGGAAAGCGACAGACAGACAATAGCCCCCACCCCTTTAAATCCACATCTAAGGTTTATTTTTGTTTTTTTTCTAGCTAAGTAACTTCCAGGATATGTATGACATACCTTAACCTTTTTCATATTATACTGTTATCTGGTTTCTTTAGTTTTACAACTTTTATTTTCACATATCTTTGATATCTGAAAAAAATATTCAATTTCTCCATACATTTCCATCACTTCCCCACTGAAAATGAAGTAATGCGTTATCACTATACAATATTTTTGAAGAGGTTGACACCTGTCTGCCTGTCTAGAGCACAGTTACTTAGGTTGTTCCATATAACAATGACCTACTAAGTTACTGTAATTTCTAAATATGTGGAAAAAAAAGCATCAATAAAAACAGGCATCGGAGTGACAGCAGCAGGATTTTCAAAGTGCTGACGTGGAATATCACCTAAGTGAGAATGGTGTCAGAGCTCACATATTCACTCGCTCACCCACCTATACATTCCTCTAAGTGAGTTAAGCACCTGGTCCAGATATCTGTCTGTAACCTACATGTCACGCATGCCTTAACCATTCAAGTTCTATGAGTGATGAAAGATTGTCCAACTCTGCTATGCTGGATCTGTTCTGAAGAAATGGAAGATTGCACTTTGCTATTGCCATGCTGCTCCTATTCTGTGAAGAACTAAACATTGCAATGCTATTGCCCGATTTGTACCTGCTTGTGGGGGGCTACCCTAGCTATACCTGTCCTCTAAAGGAGAGATGCTTGCACTGTTTCTGCCCTAAGGGTAGCTATTGTATAAGAAAGGGTGTTTCCACATCTTATAAAACAATGATCATTTAAATGTCCTTGTATAACATGCCCAGGCCAGTTATAAGCTTTCATTAAACCCAGGGCAAACCTAGTTGATGTGTCATCCTGAAGGTCACACCCTGTTTCCGATCACAACTTCCCAACCTGACAAAACTGTGTGACCCAGGGCAATTACTTTTCTTCCTCTGCATGCTTTTCAGAGATCATCACATTTGAGAGCAACTTGAAATATTTTAGTTCAGGATTTACACTTTCTAAAACCTCTTTTGTATATGGCTCGATAGACCATGATGTTGCTCCATCTACAACAGCAGTAAAGGCCCTGTATACAAGGCACAAGACAATCATCTTGCCTTTTGGGTAATTGCTGGGCCTGGCCTTTTGTGAAGGTTACCCCCAAACATTTTTTCTTCCTTCCTCCTATTTTTTCCTGACCTTGTTTTTGTTGGCTTTAGGACTCTGGGCCCTCTACCACTGCTGATCAGTGCTAAAGTGCATATGCTGTGTGTGTAAATTGTGATTATGATTGGTTATCTATGTTTGGCATATCTGATTTACTGGTAAGTCCCTAGTAAAGTGCCCTGTGGGTGCTCAGGGCCTGTAAATCAAATTATACTAGTGGGCCTGCAGCACTGATTGTGCCACCCACACAAGTAGCCTTTCAAATGTGTCTCAGACCTGCCACTGCAGTGTCTGCACATGCAGTTTATAACTGACATGTGGATCTGGCAAGTGCACCCAATTGCCTGGCCCTAACCTTCCCTTTTCTTACATATAAGTCACCCCTAAGGTAGGCCCAAGGCACCCCCACGGGCAGGGTGCAATGTACATGAACGGTAAGACATGTACTGGTGCGTTTTACATGTTCTGATAGTAAAATACTGTGCATTTCCTTTCTCACTATTGCAAGGAATAGCTCTCCCATAGGCTATCATTGGAGCTACCTTGTAACATTTTACAAGTGTAACTTTCAATAGGGAACAGCTAGATATTTGGAGTTTAGGCTCCCTGAACTCAGAATTTAATGATACACCTTTAAGTAAAGGAAGTTTTTAAATAGTGTGTTTGACAATGTCACTTTTAGAAAGTGGGCATTTTCTTGTTTAACCATCCTTTGTGCCTCTGCCTGCTTGTGGATTCACCGTCTGGTTTTAGACTGACAGGGGCTATTTGTGCATTCACTCCAGCCACTAAAGGGAGCTGAGGTGTGCCCTGCATATGCTGATGAGTCTTCCTGGGCTAGAGTGGTGGGAGGAGTTGTCACTAGCACCTGAATAGGCTGTGGCTGCCTTGCACAATGCTGTCTCCACCCCCTGTAGTGTGACTGGACCAGGGAGGACAGAACTGGTTTTGCTGCACAAGAGAGTCTTTCTGATCAAAGACTTCAAAGGGAAAAAGAGCTATACATATTAGACCTTAAACCCCAGAACTTTAGAAGCACTCCCATTTCCCACACCCAGTCAGATGCGAATGTGGCTTGGCAGCATGGGCGTGATCTTTTTCAAAGTGCAGGCTGCGATTACAATAACTGGGCCTGCGAAGCACGCTGCATTCTGACAACCTCGCCTGTTGCGAGGTCCGCCCCATTTACCTTCCCCCTTTTGAGGCTGGTGAATAAGCCCCATGAAGCACTGATTGTTTCCCAATATTTATTGTGGTACCCATATTCCTAGAGAAAACACCACAAGGGTAAAATTCAAGCACCAAAACAAGAGAAGTGTCCATTTCTTGGCCCTCCTGTTGTTAATCTTGTGGTAGGGAGACTCCAGTATAAAACATTTTGCGCTCACCAACCTAGGATTTGAATATAGGTCCAACAGTTTAACAAAGGGTGAAAATGAATGACATAAGCTCACACAGACCAGCGGACAGTGGTGCTCTGAAATGCGTCTCAGTGCAAGACGTGGAACCTACTGGTTAACCATACTACACAAGGTAGGTGAGGGTTCATCCTATCTGCGTTAATGAATGTATGGTAAATTCATAAGGATTTTTTCTATTTCTTGCAGGAGTTTTATACATCCTGTATGTTTGCCTGTCTACGAAAATTTTGTAACAGCCCTTTAACGCCTTTCATTCCCTCTTTAGTGCATTTACTACCTGTGGTGTAAATTTCCTGTATGTCTGAGAGAATCATGCAGTTTTCTTTCTGCTGCTGCTACTTGTCCATAACTTATTATTTGTGTTAGGGAAGGTCGCACTATTGCTTTCTGTTCTACATTTATAGTGTTGTAGAGCTTCATACAAAACGTTTCACTCCACAAAAGATAAAAACGATCCAGACTGCTAGTGCTTGATAGCAGACAATCTTGAGTTTGTTTGATTTAACCATTGCATATTGTTATGGAAACAAACAATCTTGGTTGCCTTCTTTTTTGAGATGCAGTGAATTATGGTTGTTTTACTGAAATACATCGAGATTTACTGAGTGACTGTTCATTAATTTTCTGTAGGACTCCAAATTACCATGATATATTCGTTCCTGGAAAGTCTGAACTGGAACCACCGCCAGGGGTGTCGTATTAGGAGGAAGGAGAGAGGAGGGAAGCCGCAATATGCCAATAGCTAAAGCTTTTAGTGTGAGGTTTGCACACAAATACCTAGAACTTAACGGGTTGTGCAGGCGCTGCACCTTCAGGAATGTTTAGTGGTAAGGAAGTAGATGCAATATTTTGCCTTGCTTTCAGTCGCCCAAGCACCTGCGCAAAACTTTGGTAAATAACATACTGGACTCTAAAAAGACAAGGTTTTGTGTATTGACAAATATATCTAAGTGCTTTCTATCAAGTGTTTCAGGATAGAATTGTAAAGTAAGAAAGGTTAATTGGTGCATTCAGTGATTTCTCCTGGATTACATAATTTGGTCAAGTTGGGAAGACAGAATTAATATAGAGGTTTCACTGTTCTCCAGTCTGGAACTTGGCCACCAGACTACGGTTCCTCTCTTATGACGATGATGATTATTACTACTACTGCACTATTATATAAGGGATAAAGTACCCCCTTCTGTACATTATGAGGATATTGAGGTCACCAAGGAGTTCCATAACCATATAGAAGTTCCTTTATAAGGTTATGGAACACCGAGGTGACTTGCAATATCCTTATCATGGACACCAGGGAGTACTTTATCCCATATAATCTATGGTCACATCATCACTTTTCCCACAAGAAAATGAAAACCTTGGGGTTAGATTTATCATTTTTTCACACAGCACAACGGAGCAAGCCACCTTGTTGTGCTACACTGCATGAAAAGGAAAGGGTAAAAATGTGCCATATTTACTATTATACCTGGCGTAATAAAAGCCCCTACAGCCCCAATGGTGCAGGGGCTCCCGGGGGCCCACTCCGCCACTGGCATGCCCCTGGCCTGAGAGTTTCTGACAGGTCCCGGAGAGTGGGGGGGGCCCTGCATGTACTTTGCAGGGGGCCCCCTCAAGTTTCGTTATGCCACTGCATTATACTGCACTTTCCTGTCCTTTCCTAGCACTGGCACACTTTTGGCTGCCTAGCGCCAATGCAGGCACCCTTGCATCATGGTGCAAGGGTGCCTGCGTTGTAGGCAGGAGGCTTTTTGTTTAGGAAGGGACACCTTCCTGAACAAAAACAATCCTGAGAGGCATTTTCCTCTTTCTATGTGTGTGCTGCAGAATGCAGCCCACGTAGAAAGAGTACAAAACAAGAAACAATAAAGGTATTTCTCCTCGTTACGCCTCCCCTGGGGAGACATAGCATTTTGACGCATTCCAAGGTCTACCACTAATGGCCAAAGCCGTGGGTGAATGAATGGGAACACCGACACTACCCCCATGGAACACCTCCCTGCTGCAGGGTAACGCAAGGCATCGATTTATTCTGCCTTGTGTTAATCTAGTTATATCAAGCCATGCAGGTCCACGCAAAGTGGCCTTGTGTGACTTGATAAATCTCATTTAGGTTTTGCGTCGCCCTTGTGCCCCTTTGTGTGTTGCAAGGGTGATGCGAAATCTTGATAAATCTGGCCCTTGGTACATAGCTTTTTCATATGAAAGAATGAAAGGGCAAGCATGTTTGCAGACATGATGAAAAAATGTAACCCTCTAGTGCAAAATTAAACACATCAAAAACCTGTTAGATATTTTTTCCAAACAGATATGAGAAACAGTTCAATACAAGTCAGTTTTTGAGGAAAAAAAGCTGCAGTAGCTCAACATGTGGAAACATGCAGAAACATTCTAGATTTTCTCTAAGTAAGGAATGCAAAAAACAAACATATTCTCTCTGCTTGTCATTGTAAGCTATTAAAACGAAAGAAAAGCAGTGTTTCGTTTGTTGCTTTAAATTGCTGCTCCAATTATGCTCTGGGACCTAATCTGCCTTTTTCCTCGGCTGCTGGCAGCAGGCATTGTGACATCAGTACTCCACTGTAATAACTTATAATAATAAAGTTCTGATGTCTTTTCTTTATAATCGGCGACTGAGTGTGTCACTAGTTGCTGATGATCAAGAAATTAGAGACTGGTGTTTATACAGGGATTACAGAATCCCATGTATTATTATAATAATAATAATAACAGAATTATTGTTATTATTGTTGTTGTTACTATTATTATTACCATTATTATTAACATCATCATCATCTTCTTTCAGGCACTCACCTGGGCAGGTGTCCTCAGCATTGCACAGCATCGCCCAGAAGAAGCAAAGGACTATTGGGTGGCTGAGAGTCTCCATTACCAGCAGAGTCTAGGAAGGTCTTGTCAGAAATGCTCTGCTCTCTCTTTAAAGATTCACCAACAGTCTGTGCTTGCAGATATTATAACAAGGAATGCCTTTGCCCTCTGAGCTCTCTCCCCAGAGCCCCTCCCCTGCTGCTTGCCATCTCTGCTGTTTGATCTGACATGCTTTGGTAGAGATTTATAGCTGTAATGGTCCCTCCCATGATGCTCTAGTTTGACAAACCACCAAATCAGCAGTGAAAAATCCAATAGTTTTGTCTTTTTAATATTGAAAATGTTTTCTATGTTTACTTGAGGCGGATATATGTGGATTAGATGAAAATGAGGGACACTGGCCCTGCATCACATTTAGCTCATAACATTGGTGTTACACTGTTCATAAGTGCTCCCAGCTTGAAAGATAAAAGAACTGAGGCTCAGGAGGTGAAGTTGTTTGCTCAGAATTTATGGCAGCAAATTTGATTCTTAAAATTCAGGCCTATTTTAAGTTGCACATCTTTAATGTATGGAGATGGGATCCTGTCATGGTATACATGCTAGATGTGATCATTTAGGGCCCTTCCCCATTCCATACACACTTACACTGGACTGCACCCTCTCTAAATCTGTTTACAAATAGATTTACATTTGTTAAGCATCGTCATGTGCCCATTACTTTAGCAAACCCTATCACAAGTTATTTATTGTCTAAAATAATTGTGGCAATTTACTATCTAAATCAAAGGAAAAAAACACAGAGAAACATGTACATAATGGATCATTGTATGCAAAAACATAAAGGCTTACCAAACTCTCTATATACACAAAAACAAATCAAAAACTCTACATACATTCAATTCAATTCACAAACTTTTTAGAGTACGTAGCTGCTGCCGAAGAGGCGTCCCAGCGCTAGCGGAGAGCTCATGTAAAAGACAAGGCTAGAAAAGGGGCAGGACTGCTTAGCCTACTAGGCAGGAGTCGAAAAGTAGGGATAAGACTCTGCCTGAAGCAAGGTTCAGAAGGGCTTCACCGCAGACTAAGTGGCAGTGCATTCCAGAGTCTGGGAGACAGATATGTAAAAGATCTCCCACCTTTTCTTGCTTTGTAAATGCGAGGGACTTGGAACAGTTTCAACTTATTGGATCTTAAGAATCTGGTTCTTGTATAGGGTTAAAATCTTGTCCTGAGGTACAGAGGACCTTTATGAGTAAAGTCTCTAAAGGCAAAGTTAAGCGCCTTGAATGGAATCCTCTTGATGACAGGGAGCCAGTGAAGATGCCGGAGTTGATGAGAAACTGACGAACGCCTGGGATTCTTGAGGATTAGGCGTGCAGCTGAGTTTTGGATTGTTTGGAGCTGTTTAATTAGTAAACCAGGCAAGCCTAAATACAGGCTATTGGCGTAGTCCAATCTGGAAGTGGGCAAGGCATGGACAATCATTTTCCAACAGTCCTCAGGATCAGGTGGAGCATCCTCCAGAGAGCCCTCAGGGTGGCAAAGCAAGTGGCGGATAAAGACTTAATTTAAGGTCTCAAAAGTGAGATTAGAATCAAATTTTACACCAAGGTTGCTCACAACTGGGAGGGAGGAGCACCTAATTCCAATGGCTAACAATGTTAGCATCCAGAGAGGATTTGGTGCCAAAAAGAGGATCACAATTTTTTCTGAATTATGTTTCAGAGATTTTCCATTCATCCATTTCACAATTGCCTTCAAGCAGGGCTTGAAAGAGCTCAATGTTGCTGGTGCATTTTCATGAAAAGCCACAAGGAGCTAGGGGTCATCCGCATCAGAGACCATCACACACCCAGGATTCAGCAAGTTAAGCCAGACACTCAAGGTAGATATTAAAAAGGGGGGATGATCGCTGAGCCCTGGGGCACTCCGCACCCTAGAGGCTTAGATGGAGAGGTGAATGGAGGCAGAAAGACTGCTTGAAGTTGGCCTTAAGTTTATTTTATTTTAAAATGGTTTTATTAATGATCAGACACATAGCACAGCGCGACAGCATTACATTCAGTATATATACATTATTTAGAGTCCATGTTTTCTGTAACAGCACACACAGTGATACAGTGTTTAGAGACACGTCCTATTCGGCATCTTCAATTATAACTAATATACATTTCCACATAATATACATCTTCACTTATGATCTCTACTATATTGCTACGCTCGCTGAAATGTGGAACGGCCACCCAATCATGTCCATCGTCAGCGATACTATTCAACAGTTCGTACGGATCTTAAGTACTGCATGAGTGGGTCCCAAAAGTCTGGTCTGGTCCGGTTGTTTTTCTGCATAGGTTTCTAGTTGCTCTTTACAATAAATCATGACTGTGACCCAGTTTTTAAATTGCGGTATCTGTTTACTTCCCCATTTCATAGCAATCTGCCTCGTGGCTAATAATAACGCCACCGCCAGTAGTTTACGCCTTCGAACCTGTTTTATTTTATGCAACCCTAAGAAGCATACTTGTGGTGTATTGGGTATTGGTTCTGCCAGCATTGTTTCCAGGGTACTTGTCACGTGTCACCAGTATGAATAGAGTTGCGGGCATGCCCATGCAACATGTATAAAGTCTGCCTGTGCAGCACTACATCGTAAGCATATATCATCTTCTCGGAGACCATATTTATATGGCTGGGCCAGTGTGTAATATATTTGCTGTAAGAATTTAAAATGGATAATTCTAAGATTGCAGTTAGATGTGAGTATTTGTGTGAGTGCAAAGCTGTATCCCCAATCCTCCGTTGATATGGGACTGCCTAGTGCATCCTCGCACGTTTGTAGAGTCTGTTCACGTTCTCTAAATTGCTCCCGCTGGGCCGCTTAGTAGAGGTTTGTTACAAGACTTTTGCGCGTGGGCGATGTGAGTAATATTTGTAACGCGTTATGTGTCGGTGGCTTGTTAGGAAAGGTGGGATAAATGTCCCTTAGTTCTGCCAGCAATCTGAAGTAAGCAAATAGCTTGAGTGGTGTGCGATGTGCTGCTGATATGGCATCCGTTTGAGATATAAATTGACCACTAGGGAATATATCTCCCATTGTGTGCATTCCCATATCATTCAGAAGTTTTAGTGTTTTAGTCTCCTGTGTTACTGTTATTTGTGGGTGCTGTCGCAGTGGTAGGGCCGGAGCGTATACAGGGAGTTTATTAGCTCGTTTTGTCAGTATGTACCATGCTGCTGTTGTAAAGCGTACCGGGTTGATTTCCGCTCTTGGGGTGTATTGCTTCGGTTCTGATAGGAGAGCGGTAAGGGGGATCGGGTGTACACTATCCGTTTCCACCGCTATGTGGGGTATATGTGCGTGCGGGTGTATCCAATAGTGTGCGTGCTGTGCTTGGGCACAATAATAATAGAGCTGCAGATCTGGGGCCCCAAATCCCCCTTGTATGTATGGCCTGGTCAGTTCCTACCACCCCACCGATGACTGCTTACCTGCCCACGTGAGCTTAGTCATGCATGCATGCAGTTTAATAAAAAACTGTTGTGTGAGCACTACTGGTATATTTATAAATAAAGAAAGAAAGCGGGGCAGCACTACCATCTTTTGTATAGCGATTCTGGGGCCGATTCGGGCCGGAAAACGTACCGACCGACTCGGTACGGGAATATTGTCCGACCGACACGTACCGGCGCTGCCCGATCCGCATAGTACGATGCAATGCATGTGAATCACGACCGACTCGTACGGAACACAAGCCGAACAACCGAACCGCTGGGAAACCAGCTATCCGGCCGGGAAACTACGCGAATCGAACCGACCGACACTAACCCTGGGCAAAGCACTACGCTACGCTCGCGTAGTTTGCGAAGTTTGCGCTACTTCGCACAACGCGAATTGCACGTAGCACAGTGCAAACATGCGTAGCGTAGCGTAGCGTAGTGCAGCGGTCATTTTTGCTTGCTCGCGGTCCTCAACGTCAAGTTGGCGACCGCGAGCAAGCAAAATGATCATCCCGGCGAGATTCTCAACGCGGGGAGGTCAGGTTTCTCATTGCGAGTGGTCGCGTATGCTCGCGACCGCTCGCGATGAGAAACTACCAGTCCGCGTTGAGAAAGCTGCCGCTCGAGTAAAAATCTACTCGGCGGCAGTAAGAGACAGCTCGCACTGTGCAAGATGCCGTTTTCAATGATTGCACAGTGCGGACAAGCATCCGGCACTGTGCAATCATTGCGAACAGTGCACTACGCAGTTCGCGTAGTGCTACGCGTAGCTCGCGTAGTGCGAACTGCACTTTGCGTAGCTTCGCGTAGCGCTACTTCGCGAACTACGCCCAGGCTTAACCGACACGCACCAGGAATGAACCCGACAGAAACGTAGCCGCGAACTCCGACCCGCGCAGTACGATGCAATGCGTGGAAAACCAGACCGAGTCGCACGGAGCTCAAGCCGTACGACCAACACGCATACAAAACCGAGCCGAAGCAACCCAATACTCCGCGACCGACGCGTACGCTGCACATGAAACCCATCAGAAACACAGCTTGAAAGACTCGGAGAAGCCCGCACAAGCCAACTTCAGCGTCCTACTCGGTCAGAAGAACGTCTCCTACATGCCGAAAACCCACAAAGGAAAAATACAAAAAAAAGGGACAAACAAGCAATGACAAAGTCAATAAATACAGGTGTGAAAAAACATGGAACAAAGACACACCCACAACTCCACCCATATAAAGGCCACAAATCACTACCATGATCCTTTGCAAATTCAACTGACCTGCCAGCACAGAACACCATCAGACAGCAAACTCAGACACACCCACAACTCATCCATCACACAAGCCACACACCATTAGCACCTCCCAAATAGCACCCTCACATACACCCAGCAAAACCTACACTCACCCACCCTCACTTGCACACACACACACACACACATCAGTCCCCACCACCACCCATCACCATGCCCCCAAAGAAGAATCCAAAGTTCCTAGACAGTGAATTGGAAGTCCTGGTAGATGAGATCCTCAGGGTAGAGCCACAGTTGTTTGGTACATTGGTCCAACAGACCCCCATGTCGCAGAAAACCAAGATGTGGGAAAGGATCGTCGACAAGGTGAACGCACAATCACCATGTTTGCGCACAAAGGAAGATATCCAAAACAGGTGGTATGATGTGCGCAGGAGGGTCAAGGACCTACTAAAGAAGGATTACGCCTTGAGTAATCGCACCGGCAGTGGCCCTCCTGCCAAACCAGTATACCTCAGGCCCTGGGAGGAGAAGGTGCGGGCCATCCTACCACCAGTGAGCGTATATGGACTATCAAACATCCCAGAGCCTGGTGAGTACACAACCAATATACCCAATATTGTGTGACAATACACACACATCACTGTCAAGGGGATAGTCAAACCATGCACCCTTAGCAAATCCACAGCAACCAAAACATAATCTTCCCAAGATGTGTATGTTAGTTAGATAAACACAATACATGCCATCTCATAGTGATATGTAACTGTGTCATGACATGTACAAACCTAACAACAAATAGAGCAAGGCAGTGGCACAAATCTAACCAACAAACACTGTCAGATATTTTGCCACCACTAGAACACCACCTCACAGGGAAGCTCACTGAAAGGAAGGAATGCTGTGTATGCTGGTGAAGTGAGTGTAGCCAATAGCATGATGGGAGTTGTAGTCACAGATATTGGTCACCCTCACAATTGGCCCATCAACACCACTCTGAACCATGCTCACATCACAGGGAGTGGAAAAGAACTGACAAGATGGCTGACACTGGGCACTGCTGTGGGGAGCACAAGGCCCTGCTGGGAACTGTGCACCAACCAACAGCAGGACACCACTAACTGACATCCTGAAAGCCAACTTGCACTCCCTGCAATGGAAGCACGTTCCATGGTGGGATATTTGGCTGGGTGGTAAGGAGGACTGACAGCTCTGACCATAGTTACAAGCAGCTTTTCTCACACACCCCCTTAACACAAACTCCACACAACTCACCTGGGAGAATGCAATGCCTCACACTCTAATTAAATGTCCCACAAAGAACCACCACCCTGGGTTATGCTGTGTGAAGCACAGGGACACTCTTGGGACTTGTAGCCAAACAAACGCCAGGACAACACTGTCAGCCATCCTGTCAGCACAGGCACACTACCCTACAGGGAAGCAGAGTCAAAAGGAAGGAAGTATGGGCATGCTGGGAAGGGGGGGTGTAGGCAATGGCATGATGGGAGTTGTAGTCACAGATATTGGTCACCCTCACAATTGGCCCATCAACACCACTCTGAACCATGCTCACATCACAGGGAGTGGAAAAGAACTGACAAGATGGCTGACACTGGGTACTGTTGTGGGGAGCACAATGCCCTGCTGGGAACTGTACACCAACAAACAGCAGGACACCACTGTCAGCCATCTTGCCATTGCTGCCACACTCACACACAGTGAAGTCGACTCAAAAGGAAGGAAGTATGGGAATGCTGGGAAGGGGGGATAGGCAATAGCATGATGGGAGTTGTAGTCACAGATATTGGTCACCCTCACAATTGGCCCATCAACACCACTCTGACCCATGCTCACATCACAGGGAGTGGAAAAGAACTGACAAGATGGCTGACACTGGGTACTGTTGTGGGGAGCACAAGGCCCTGCTGGGAACTGTGCACCAACAAACAGCAGGACACCACTGTCAGCCATCTTGCCATTGCTGCCACACTCACACACAGTGAAGTCGACTCAAAAGGAAGGAAGTATGGGCATGCTGGGAAGGGGGGTGTAGGCAATAGCATGATGGGAGTTGTAGTCACAGATATTGGTCACCCTCACAATTGGCCCATCAACACCACTCTGAACCATGCTCACATCACAGAGAGTGGAAAAGAACTGACAAGATGGCTGACACTGGGTACTGCTGTGGGGAGCACAAGGCCCTGCTGGGAACTGTGCACCAACCAACAGCAGGACACCACTGACTGACATCCTGAAAGCCAACTTGCACTCCCTGCAATGGAAGCACGTTCCATGGTGGGATATCTGGCAGGGTGGGAAGGAGGACTGACAGCACTGACCATAGTTACCAGCAGCTTTTCTCACACACACCCTTAACACAAATACCACACAACTCACCTGGGAGAATGCATTGCCTCACACTCTAATTAAATATCCCACAAAGAACCACCACCCTGGGTTATGCTGTGTGAAGCACAGGGATACTTTTGGGACTTGTAGCCAAACTAACGCCAGGACAACACTGTCAGCCATCCTGTCAGCACAGGCACACTACCCCACAGGGAAGCAGAGTCAAAAGGAAGGAAGTATGGGCATGCTGGGAAGGGGGGTTGTAGACAATGGCATGATGGGAGTTGTAGTCACAGATATTGGTCACCCTCACAATTGGCCCATCAACACCACTCTGAACCATGATCACATCACAGGGAGTGGAAAAGAACTGACAAGATGGCTGACACTGGGCACTGCTGTGGGGAGCACAAGGCCCTACTGGGAACTGGGCACCAACAAACAACAGGACCACACTGTCAGCCATCTTGCCATTGCTGTCACACTCACACACAGTGAAGTCCACTCAAAAGGAAGGAAGTATGGGCATGCTGGGAAGGGGGGTGTAGGCAATAGCATGATGGGAGTGGTAGTCACAGCTCAACATCCCCCACCCACATGGCCCAGCAAGCTCACACTGAAGCATGCACACCTCACAGGGAGTGAAAAGCCACTTCTAAGATGTCTGACAATGGTCCTCTGTTGTGGGGAGTACCAGGCCCTGCTGGGAACGGGGCACCAAACAACAGCAGGACACCACTGACTGACATCCTTAGAGTTAACCTGCACCCACTGCAAGGGTGGCATGCTTCATGGTGGGATAACTGGGCTGGGGGGAGAAGGAGGTCCGGATGTCAACCAAATACCACCAATGCTGGTCATGCACACACCTCAACATCCACATTGCAAAGCATCAGGTTGGCAGGACAATGAGCCACACCAATATCAACCTCTGACTGTGACAACTTAGGACAATGCAATGTACAGGGCCGCATCCAGAGGTACAGTCACAACTGTCATTTGTTTGAACCATTGATGCCTGCAGAAACATAACATACATTGTGTGTCTCTTCCAAAAACAGGTGATGATGGGGACACAGCAGCGGATGAGGAGGAGTCCCTGTCCCAGGCTCCGGTGGCCCATGAGCTATCTGGTGTGGAACAGCCTCTGCCCTCATCGGATGGCGAAGACCAACCTGGCACCTCCGGTGTGAGTCATCATGCAGCACCAACAGGACCACCATCTGCACCCATTCCTCCAACATCTGCCGACACACAGACCACCCCCGCCGACACGGGCAGGTCCCGCACGTGTGGCCAGGGTTGGTGGGAGGGGTGGTAGGCAGAGGTCGCTGTTTGCAGAGGGGTCTGGACTGCATGATGACCCACAACTGGTACGCATTGCTGATGCGTACCAGAATAGCACCGGAGAGGACAGCCAGGTAGTGGGGATCCTCAAGGATATTCAACAGCAGCAGGCTGCCCATCATGTCCGCTTGGACTCCCACATGTCCCGTGTGGAGACACACATGTCCCGTGTGGAGACACACATGTCTGGCATGGAGTCCAAGTGGGACACATTGGAAGAACTGACAGCGGTGCAGAGGGACATATTGACATGCCTCCGCCAGATTAGCACCAACATGGCCACACCTCCCTGTGTGCCCACAACATCTGGTGCCGCAACAACTGCAACTGCCACAGGGAGGGAGGATGACTCTGGTGGAGAGTCCTCTGCACCGCAGCGGCCTGCACGTGAGGGTCCCCCAGAAAGAAGAGGGGCCGTCCGAGGAAGGACAACTGAGAGGCCGATGGCCATGTACATCCCCCAGGAACCCAACACCTGTTCTGGAAATTCTCCTTTGTGCGCAAACTGTTCACCCTGTCGAATGCAACACAACTCTCCCACATGACATGGGGAGTTTAAGTTGGACTAATGTATCAGATGACTGTGGACTTTATTCAGGACATTTCTGCTACTAACACTTCCAACTCATCTGGGAACTTTGGATTCCAATCCCAATGTACAGCACCCACCATCCTGTGCACTATCCTCACACATGTATGTAAATAAACTCACTAATACACCATACTTGCCTCTGTTGTGATTCCAACGTTGTTTTTGTCATGGAGATGATGATCTGCTAAATGACACTGTGCATGCTAACTGCTACAGCAAGTTCAACACCATCATGTGAGTCATGGCGACGTGACACATATGAGGGAGACACACCACTAGGGCTACACAACACATACACACCAGGGCCATCTGACTCATCGCCTACACTGATGTTGCCAGGAAATACAGTGGAATGCACAGACACCACACCTATTCACAGTCTGTGTTAACTAGCCCACAGGTGCAGTAAGCAAATGTCAGTCAGATGTGTGACCACAGACAACGCACATCCCAAAGTGAAGCACAGGTTTATTACACATTTGCAACATGTTGTTTCCACTACAGATGCAAGGTAATCCCACGTGGCAGTGGCCACACAGTCACCAAGTGTAGAAGGAATAAAGTCCAGGGGTGTGTGGCACATCACCTGTAGGGAAACGACTGCTTCCACCCTGGAAGTTGAATCATGGTGTCGGGGGATCCGAGTTGACCAAACAACTCTGAAAGCACCCTGTGAAGGACAGACATGACACACAGTCAAAAGCACTGAAGAACAGGACAGAAATGCAATACTCATGCCCAATACATGTCACAAGATACCTACACAAAACCAAGTTAGCATGTCAACACTGTTGGGGAGTACAGACTACCTGTAAGGACACATCGCTGCACGCATCCAGTCAAGTAGCACATGGCCACACTCAAACAGCAACAGAGCACCACCAACACATATCATGCAAACTCAAATCATTGACATGACATCTCTGGATACTCACATTCAGCTGAAGAAGTTGGTGATGAGCTGTGTGCGGACATCACCCTCATCATCATCATCATCACTGGCATCGTAGGCCAGGATCCTCCACAGGTGGCGGATGTTGGTCATCGTCATCCAGGATGAGAGGCAACTCCTTCCGCACTGCCAGGTTGTGTAGCATGCAGCGGACGATGACAATCTTGCACACCTTTGCTGGGGCATATGGGAGGGCCCCTCCTGTCTTGGCCAGGCAGCGAAGCGGCTCTTCAGGAGACCAAATGTCCGCTCGATCACTCTCCTGGTCCGACCATGTGCCTCATTGTAGCGCATCTGGGCTGGTGTCACAGGGTTCCTGAGGGGTGTCAGCAACCACGGCATGTTGGGGTATCCGGAGTCACCTACATACAGACAATTGCACATTAGCTGAGTTGGAAAAGAGGGTGGAATACAACATTGCAGAACACACACAATGTTACAAAGTCAGTACACACCGACAAGCCAGGCACGCTGGTTCTGCATCTGTGACATCATCCTCGGGATGCGACTACTCCTCATCACATAGGCATCGTGTGCAGAACCGGGGAAACGTGCACACACATGTGAGATGCTCATATCTGCAAGACATACCACCAGAGCATTGATAGAATGGTAATGTTTTCTGTTCCTGTATGCCTGCTCATGTGCCTGTGGTGGTACCAAAGCCACATGTGTCCCATCAATGGAGCCAATGACATGTGGCATCCTCCCCAGGGCATAGAAGTCACTCTTGACATCAGTGAGTTGTTGACGTTTAGGGAAATAGATGTACTGGTTCAGGTATCTCAACATTGCCTCCAAAACATCGCGTAGCACACGGCTGAACATGGTCTGTGACATCCCACCAGCAGACGCCACAGTGTGTTGAAAGGTACCGGTGGCAAAGAAGTGTAGGGCTGCCATCACCTTCACCTTGGGGGTCAGCGCTGTAGGGTATGGCCGGCCAGGTTGCAAATGTGGGGCCAACCGCACCGCCAATTCCTCAATCATCGGCCTGTTGAAGCGGTACCGTCGGATGCAGTCACGTTCAACCATGGTTGCAAGGTCAGGGAATGGTCTATGGACAGCTGGTGCCCTGCAGTGCATAGGTGAACAAAGAAAGATTGTCAGTCACCCCACATATGTGGCATTGACCATACTCAATATCACATGATACATCATTACGAGACACACGTACTTGATGTGTGTGCCGTTCTGTATGGACATATATGGCACCTACATGGCCAACATCTAACATCACAGTTCAACATGTGTTGACAACAAGTTCCAGGTTGTGCTATGGGAAATCATCAGGCTGTGTCACAGTACCCATGTACTGCTGTCACGTTCCAAACACACACCACAGTGACAAGTGAGGACAGATGTGCCACAGGCATCACAGCTCATTGACAGGTAGATTCCCAGGGACCCTGTATTGCCACATGGACACTGGCATGACATGGCGTATCATGTACACGTCAGCAAAACAACCATGACTCACACAGGTAGTGGCCCCTGTTGCCTCTGCAGGACAGACATGGACGTCTGTGACACACACAACACACACGCACAACAACAAAGTCGATGCACAAACAACGTGGATGTGGAGACTGTCTCCCATTGTGCACATGGAATCAGAGACATCTGAAACACAACATGCACACAGACTGTGGAGGGCCATCACTATTGTGGCAATGGGTCACCCTGTGACGTACATACCTTCCCACATGGGACTCAGGGTGTATGGGACATGACATACACAGACACAACCTGGAAATGTGACCATGCCACATGCCCTGAACTGAACAGTTGCATATCACAGTGCTCATGTGCACAACACACAAAGGATTCTGTCCCCATGAACACGTGCACAGCCTGGGAGTGGCTGCCCCCAAGTGCCACCAAAAAAACCACATGTTGACCCCCATACACACACAGGTAATGCAGCCTTACATGCCTTAGGATACAGTGTGGACAGGCTGTGGTGTTGTAGGTGTGCCCCTGAGTCTCTGGCAAGTAATTGTGGCTGGCATACGTTCACCAGTGACAACCATGGTGACATATGCGAGTGACTTCTACAGGGACGCGTCGTACAGCAATGGACCGATCCGTGCACCCGCATTTGCCATTGCATATGATGTGGACGGATGCGCGTTGTCATCCGAAATACGCGTTGTACAGCAATGGACCGATCGGTGCGCACGCATTGGCCATTGCATATGATGTGGACGGATGCGTGTTGTCATCCAAAATACGCGTTGTACAGCAATGGACCGATCGGTGCGCACGCATTGGCCATTGCATATGATGTGGACGGATGCGCGTTGTCATCCGAAATACGCGTTGTACAGCAATGGACCGATCGGTGCGCACGCATTGGCCATTGCATATGATGTGGACGGATGCGTGTTGTCATCCGAAATACGCGTTGTACAGCAATGGACCGATCGGTGCGCACGCATTGGCCATTGCATATGATGTGGACGGATGCGCGTTGTCATCCGAAATACGCGTTGTACAGCAATGGACCGATCGGTGCGCACGCATTGGCCATTGCATATGATGTGGACGGATGCGCGTTGTCATCCGAAATACGCGTTGTACAGCAATGGACCGATCAGTGCGCACGCATTGGCCATTGCATATGATGTGGACGGATGCGTGTTGTCATCCGAAATACGCGTTGTACAGCAATGGACCGATCGGTGCGCACGCATTGGCCATTGCATTTGATGTGGACGGATGCGTGTTGTTTCTCGAAATACGCGTTGTACAGCAATGGACCGATCGGTGCGCACGCATTGGCCATTGCATTTGATGTGGATGGATGCGTGTTGTTTTTCGAAATACGCGTTGTACAGCAATGGTCCGATCGGTGCGTACGCATTGGCTATGGCCTGACATGGTAACGGACGTGTTTTCGAAGCTTTAACGAGTCTGATGCAGTGAATTCAGTTGGCCAGCCACAACAATGTTGCAAATTCATGGGTGTCATGAAGTTGAACTTTTGAAGGATGCTGTGGGCGTGTATAAGTGGTGCAATTCCATGGATTGGCCAGATTCAGAAGATGCAAACGACTTGGACCTATCACTTTGGACACATGGGACAGTATCTGCCTCTGCAGCACACATATAATGCTGGCTGTTCCCCTGAGAGCTCACTTGCCTGCACTACATGCTCCAGGACAACATCTGCCACCACCACTGCTGCTGTCTCTGCATCCTCTGGCTACTGCAATGGCACGTACTGTGGAGAGAGCCCCAGCCTTCAGCACTGAGGAGAACCAGGCCCTGCTGGACAGCCTCCTTCCACAGTACAGCAAGCTGTATGGGAAACCAGGGGAGCAGGTGACTGTGCTGTCCACTGCCTTACTAAATGTGCATGTTGTCTGACTAGCAAGACTTACAGTGTGCACATCACTGGCTAGCATGCTCACTGAGTACTTGGCACCCCCCAAAGTGTGTAGTTACATGCACTGAACAGGTATAGTGCAGTAACAGTGCATTCCAACAAGGTTTGACTTCCCAGGCAATGATACCATTTGGTAACTGCTGGCAAACTGTTCATAGCCATAGTTGCACTGCCTGTGTACATCATATGCCCCTGTGATTGAGACATGTATATCCAACTGTGTGATGCACGGATATGTTGCATGTGTAGTAATGGCCTTTTTACTTTGTCATCCTCACAGGTTGATGCCCACCAGAAGCAGGAGATCTGGCTGACCATCGTCCGGACAGTACGATCGGTGGGGGTCTACAGGCGCAGGATCCGCAACTGCCAGAAGAGGTGGCAGGACATTCGGGGCTGGACCCGGACGATCGCAAGGGTCCAGCTGAAGCTGTCGCCTCCTCGCAGGAGGGGCGGACACCAGACCCTGACCCCCCACATGCTCCGGATCCTGGCGGTGGTCTTCCCTGACCTGGATGGGCAGCTGAAGGCCATACAGCAGCAAGGAGGGGGTAAGTGCTAGCCTCAACTGTGTACTATGACTGACATGCTCTATGCACTCCTTTAGCCTGGTTCCACTTTCACAGTACAACTGTCATGTCGTCCTGGACTCATGTCCCTCACTTGTGTCATGCCCCCTCCTCATCTGATACACAGGTGTGGCCCTTACAGTCTGTGACTTAGGTCACTTGGGTACTGTGTACTTGCAGTTACCTGTGGTTCAAGTTGGGGACAGCATCAGTTACAGGAACTTTGTGGTGGGCTGCATGGGTGGTACAATTGCTCACAATGCCTGTGATCTGACATGTACTCTGGGTATGGCTTTAACATGTGTTCCAATTGCTGCTCTGACTCACCACATGTCTGGGGTATGTGCCACACACCCATGCTGCTGCAGAGACCAAGGTAGGAGCCTCAGTAGTATGTACATCATGTGTGTGACACATGCATAGCCACCTGCCTAGTGTTCAGGGTAATACCATGTTGCACATGGACCAGGACTGTAATGCCTACTCCGGACATCGAAGGCACTCTGTTCTCCCACTCCCGTGTGTCAGCATACATATTGGGCATTGTGAAGAGGGCCCTCAGGTGTATGCCTCTGTGTCACCGTGGTGTGGCCTTGCTATTTGGACTCCTGGAGTGTTTAACAAGTTGGGGTGGCCAGCCATCTGAGTTGTGACTATTGGATCTGCACATAGGTCAATGCATAGGTCTCTGATCCCTTGACTGTGCACATTTTTGTATGAAACATTGGGGTGCAGGCAGCTTTGGTTCATTCTCATCAAACGTTGAAGTGCTCATGTGTATGGATTTGTGTTTGCAGTCACTCAAATGTCTCATTTGATTGACGTGGGATCATCTCAGTCCTCATGATGTGGCTGGCCAGGGGTGCACATGTGCACCTGCCAGCTACAGGGCTTACTTTTCAAAAACTTCCATGATTGTGACACAGTGCAAACTGGTGTTGTGTGTATGCACTGCCCCTGTGACAGGAGACAGTTATGACTGACTTGCCAGACAGGCCTGTGCCATGACATTCCAATCGCAAAGGGTGATCCAGCAGTGGTGTGACATGTCCTGCATGCACACCATTGTTGCATTGTCTATCAGGACATGAGGACATCATTGTGTCTGGTGATGGGACCAAAACCCGCATATCAACAGAGACTTTGCCCATCACTTTTCCTGTCACATGTACTGAGTCAGTGGCAGGAGATGGCATGTGTTTGGAGTGACACATTTCCATATGTTCTCTTGGATGTCCAACAACTGTGTATGTGGTGCATGTGTGCACATATGATTAGTTGCATACAACAGGCAGCAGACAGATGGGTGCATGGACAGGTAGGATATGTGTGGCATGACTGACTGTCAAGCAGACAATGGGCTTCTTCAAATCAGTGTCAGCACTTATTGCAATGTCTAGCAAATGATGGCAGGGCTTGCTCTGTGATGTGCTGTACTTACTGTGGTGTGTGTGGTCAGTACAGGTGACTAATGTTGCTCTGTTTATCCTGATTGTTTGCAGATTAAGCCTGGGCGTAGTTGGCGTAGTAGCACTTCACGTAACGACGTGAAGTATATTTTGAACTACACGTAGCTATGCAAATTGCGTAGCTGTGTGCTTGACTGCACTGTACAATAATTGCCAAAGGCATCTTGCACAGTGCAAGTTAAGATAAAATAAATATCTCTGTCTTTATATGCTTAAAATGCATATAGTCATTTCACAAAAGTGAAAACAATAAATTAACAAGCAGTGAGAGAGGTGATGATTTTGGGATCCTCCCTAACCTAGGGAGAGAACCAAGCAGATGCCTTGAAAACAAAAAGCACATCTTTTGAACGATTCAGTGGTGGTCCCATCCTCTTAGGATTACCCCAAGCACAGTTATTGGCAAAAATACAATCCCAACCAAAAGCCCTGCAAAGCATTATGGAACGAGATTAGCAGTGGGCAGTGAATATTATAGTATCCAATATCAAAATAATTCTACAAAGAGCTGCAGTTCCACTAGTCGTTACTAGATGTCCCTCACGAGTCAAATGCAAAAGCTTCATGAAAGGGTTTCAATGCTTTTGCATTTGACTCGTGAGGGACATCTAGTAACGACTAGTGGAACTGCAGCTTGATGTATTAATAATTTCAATGCTTTTGCATTTGACTCGTGAGGGACATCTAGTAACGACTAGTTGAACTGCAGCTCTTTGTAGAATTATTTTGATATTGGACACTATAATATTCACTGCCCACTGCTAATCTCGTCCCATAATGCTTTGCAGGGCCTTTGGTTGGGATTGTATTTTTGCCCATAACTGTGCTTGGGGTGGTCCTAGGAGGAAGGACCACCACTGAATCGTTCACATGATATGCTTTTTTGTGTTCAAGGCATCTGCTTGGTCCTCCCCCTAGGTTAGGGGACCCCAAAATCCTCACCTCTCTCATTGCTTGATATTTTATTGTCAAAGTTCACTTTTGTGAATTGGTTGTATGCATTTTAGCATAGAAAATTGCTTTATCAAAGCATTTATAGGTGTTTATTATACTGTTGCTACGCTATGTCAATTAGCACAGTTTTTCACTCTGCTACGTGCAATGTGCGGAGTAGCACAAACTTTGCATGCTCCGTGAGCGTAGCGAAGTATTATGCCCAGGGTTATTGCAGATACATCCACGGCCCAAGAGGTGCGGCAGAGCCAGACTGGGTCCACTGCAGGGGAGACTGAGGGACCCAGTGGCACGGAGGGTGAGGTGAGCCACACTGAGGAGACCTCAGCTACGACCACCTCGGCTGGGGAAAACAGCACTTTCAGTGAGGGCTCCCTTGTGGAGGCGGGTGTCAGCAGACCGGAGGCAACGTCAAGCAAGTCTGTCCCCGCCACCACCACCATCTCCACCCTCCCATCTGCTCCCATCCCACATGTCCGTGGAGGCTCCCGTGTAGGGGAGCGTGTCTCCTTCATGCCAGGCACCGCACCCCCTGCCTCTGTCCCCCCTGCTGCCCTGAGTGTGGAGTCTGTGGACTTGCTTAAACAGATCCATGTAGGGCAGACATCAATGCTGAGTGTCCTCCATGCACACACGGGTCTTTTGACACAACTGGTGTCATTCATGGAGGGCATGTCATCTGGCATGTCTGCCCTACATCGGACCAATCAGTCCATGGCCTCTTCACTGACAGCAGCAGTGTCCCTCCTGCAACAGTCCGTCACCCCTCCTACCTCTGCCCCATCCACAATCCCCAGCACCCTACCTGTCCCACACACACACCGGCACAGGCACGCACCAGCACAGACACAAGTAGCACACAGACACACAAGCCAAACTCCAGACGCACACGCACGCACAGTCAGTGGACTGATATCTCACTCACAGGGGATGGGGCCCAGACACACACACACGCATCCACGAGCACTCCGCAGTCCTCAGATGCCTCTCCCTCCAAAACCCCTTCCCTTGCCTCACCTGCAACCCCCCCTCCCAGAAGCTCTTCCTCTGTGAGCTTGGCCTCTTCCCCACAGATACATCTGATACGAAGTCCAGGCTGAAGAGGCGACCACCACACACAGAGGGGAGTGCCCCTCACACCCGGACACCCTCCCCCAGGCACAGGCAGGCTGAGGACCCCATTTGAAAGTTCCCCCGGACCAGGAAGGGCAAGACCCCACCACCACCACGCAGCTCCACCACACAGTCTCTCTCCTCCATCCCCCAGGCCACCACTCCACAGGTTCCACCACCACACCCTGCCCCAGGTTCCCCCACACACCGATACCGCATCCCCAAACTGCTTAGGCCCTCCCCCCTACCACTTGCTCTTCCACCCCCAAACCAGACGCTCTGCCTGTTTGTGCCACTGGTGTGGAGACCGGCTCCCCCTCTGTCCTGCCCACCTCATCTGCCCCCCTTCCACTCCCTTGGAGTCATGCACTGCAGTGGAGTCCACAACCACCCCGTCTGACTCGGGCACTGCAGTGGGGACCCAGTCCACTCCATCTGACCGGCCCACTGCAGTGGTTGCAGCACCCACACCATCTGACTTGTGCCCTACAGTGATGCCGGCCCCCACTGAGTCAGACGCCTCCACTGCAGTTGCCGGTGACACTCCTGCACCCACCACCCCTTCACTGCCTCCTTCTGGCATCCCCTGATCCTGTCCCTGCGGTGCCTGGCCTGCCCCTTGTATGCCCCTCCGAGGGGGATGTCCCCTATCCGTACCAGTGCAGGCAAGCAATGGGTGACAAGTTGTCACATATCACCCTGTTGGGACTGTGTATTTGGACTGGCCATTGGCCTTAGTTTCTTTTGGACTTGAATTTTTAGTTTAACATTTGCTGAATAAAGCCTCTTTTTGTTTACTTGTTGTTTTTCTTTGGATGTACATGAGGTAGATGAGTATCATCATGCATTTGCAGTTGAATAGTGTTCAGATCATGAAAATGAAGTGTTGCTGTGATGGACTCCATGTGGTCCATGGGATATGTGTCCTATTGTAGTCTGGATCTATAGCATCCTTTGCTGCAGTCTGAGGGTGTAATGTTCAGCATTTGACACAGGGATGTACGTGTCAGGGTTCACGGTAGGTTTCCTCCTTCCCATCTCACTCTGGCGACTATTTTCCCCTCACAAACTCAACTGAAGACAGTTTATCCCCTTAGCTGGAGTGCTAGCTGGCACCGTAGAAATTGTAACATGGCTGCCAAAATTCCAACACTGCTACAGCATATTGCTGTTTAGCAGTCTAGTCTCTTGAAATAATAAAGGTCAGGTGAAGTGCGCTTCAACATTCCACAGTGCACTTCACTGAAGAAATTCCTGAGAGAGCATCTGTTCCTGAGGCGTCGCGAAAGTTTAGTTAGGGTAGTTGCGTTTAAATATCGGGTTTTAGTTTCGTCGGAATTCTCTTGCACTATGAAATAAGGTCAGTGTATATTTAAAAGAACCAAATGTATTTTTCTGCTTAAGCTGAACGTTCAAAAAATAGCACTCTTCAAAGAATTCCCCAGTGCTTATATTTGAAAAGACTCTTGTCACGCTTGGTTGAGAAAGTTAAAGAGCGTGATGAATTAAAGTAACTTAGTCATTTTCCTTTTCACCGCGTTTGTTAAATGCATGTGAAAGAGATTAGTCATCCACTTGTCAGCAAGGTTAAAAGGGTCAACTAACTCTGTAGTTGAAATTCGTTTGTGTAAAAAGAACCCTATCGTTTCTTCTATACTAAAAACTTGTGAAGAGCTCTTTTATTAATTCAGAAGAAAAGAAGAATTAAAGCAGCCTAATAAGAATTAAACTGATAAGATAAAGGAGCGTCATACACAGTGAGTACAGTAGATGAAGGGCAGAATAAATATAACCAATTAAAAAAAAATAATAATAATAATAAGCAAACACTTACCACAATCTTTCTTTCATCATAGCCACAAGCCAGAATCTGCGGCAGGACGTTCCTGAAATAGAAAAAGAAAATAAACAAGCTAAGTAAAAACTTCTCATCTCAACCAGACAAACAACGCGAGAAGTAAGAAGAGTAGCAAGCTTCCCATGTTTCCCTGGTAAGATAAGTTATCTAATATAAAAAGAGAAGTTGGTCACAAGTAAGTGCTGAGTAAATGCTAAAGTTGAATTGTGTACAGGTCTGCAAGAAGTAAGAAGAAAAGAAGACCTTGCAGAACAGGCAGAGTGCAGGAAGCTGTCTCTTCTCTGTCCCCAACCCCTTTCCCCCCTTAGAACTTACCTGCGATGGAATGCTAGAAGGCCTAGCAGGGAAGGTTCTGAGAAGGGCATTGGAACTAACGTCGTTCTGCTCCTGTGCGGTTCAATAGAGGAAAGCCATTGGCCCTGACAGTACGTTTTGCATTTGTAAATTAACATCTTTGGCTTACACTGATGCACATCTGGTGGGCTTACCACTGTTCAATGTTTCTATTTCCCTGACTGTGTGCCCATCTCCACTGGACATGCAGTTTAGCACATCAATGTTGAAGGACTCATCTGTGTATACAGTGCAACTTGCTTGACACGTGTTTTGGGTGTATGCAGATGACTGACGTGACACTCCCGTACCCAGGCTGATGTGAGCAGAGCCTTCAGTGTGTTGTAGTTGTTGACTCACTGACCGAGTGTTCTGCTGACATGTTTGAGTCGTGCACAGACAAGGTTTGGCACAGCGGACCTTCCACAGGAGTGGAGTGCCCTCATGGCAGTGTGTAATTCTGTGACATTGGCTGGGCCCGTGTTGTGTGTTGTGTGAGCATGTCTGTGTGTGTTCCCTTCCCTTTTCCTACACAGGGATGTTCCTGTTTGTGATGCTTGCTGAGTTGTCCTGTGTTCATCCAGCATCTTGGACCTGGTTTCTCCGGGATGTGGGTGCATGGCAAACTAATGTTCATCAGGTTGTCATCCTTAGTTGTCTTTGTTGTCAGTGCTGGGGATGTGGGCAAACGCAGATGGCACACAGTCAGGATTCCCCTTGGCACTTGTTGGTTACACAAGTCATGTAATTTACAGTTTGTGGTAGCTTTCAGTGATTGTGACACGTTGTGTGTGTGACTGCTGCCACTCCTCAGGGTCAGAGCTGCAATGTTGGAAGTTGTCTATGTGTGTTCTTTGTGGGTCACCTTGGCTTCTTCATTGGTGTGTGACTGTGGCCGGGATCCCATTGATTGGGGTGGATTTCACGTCATGCCCATGTATGGCGTACTGTGCAGTGTGTCAGACATTCACAAGTCTTGTTGACTGGCCATGTGTGATGGGTTTCTACACCTTAGTTCCCACCACCACCCCTGGGATTGTCATGGGTGCATGTGCAATGTCACCAGTCCATGTGAGCTTCACTGCTGCACATTGGTGGAGATCAAGGTGTGTGGTGTTGAGTGTGTGCAAATGTGAGTTGTTACACGGCTAGACCCCTACCTCCATATTGGCCTTGGCTGACAGGCCGCGCTGATTGATTTGTGCTTGTGTAGGTGTGATCCTAGTTTGTTGCTCAGGACACATGACTGTGGTTCACAGTGTGAACGACATCTAGCTTTGTCATCACAGTGGGATTATCATGCAGGCCAGTGTCACCACAATGTGGGGTCCCTGGGGGTAGTGGTGTGGTGGTCTGTGTCTTGCTGTGTTAGTTGCTGTTCCTACAAGCTTGTGTGACATGTGTAATTTGGGCTCCCTCTCATCTAACAATGCCTGATTGCCCACATAGGGGAATCCGATCCATGAGTTACTTTTGTGTGGCACTGTATACACATCTGTATAATTGGAATTCAGGCCTCCTCATGTGTTGTGTGGTTGCCTGGGGACACTGGCACCCCCCCATCACCTGTTGTGTTTGATATGCAGTGTGAGGCTGCCTGTTTGTGTTTGTGCATCTGCACCACTGCATTGGCATATCTTTAGTGTGCCATTGGCTGTATGTTGTTTGGTGGATTTCCCCTGCTGTCCCTGGGACTCCTAGGTCATCAGTCAGCACAATGATCATGGTTTGTATGTCCCATTGCTGCCATGGTATGGTATTTGTTCACCTCACATCTACAGTCTCCACAGGATATCTACATTTGTGTGTCCATTGGTGCAGATATGTGGGTCTGCATTATGATGGTCACTTCTGTCATTGTGTAATTGATGAATGTTGACAATGTCAGCCCCCATGGGTGATGTTTGTCTGCACATGGCCGAAGGTATGTCTTATTTGCACTGCACTGTTTGCCTCACCCAATCTATGTTGCTATGGGACACAAGCACTACTTTGCCACTGATGTGTTTGTTGTTCTGTGACCAGGAATCATCCATGCTGTTTGGCAGTTGCAGCTTTTTCCATGACAACACTTACATTTTGGTCACCTTGATGATGGGGGTTTAGACCCCATTGCCACATTGTTCAAAATGTGCTTCAGCAATGGACCCCACACTTACCTTTTGGTCACTGTGATGATGGGGGTTTAGACCCCATTGCCACAATGTTCAATTGGGCTTCAGCTATGGACCCCACACTTATATTTTGGTCACTGTGATGATGGGGCTTTAGACCCCATTGCCACAGAGGTCATGGCCTGCTTGCATTGTGGAGGCCACACACATTTATGTGTGACACATGTGATAGGGGGTCACATTGTATGTTCAATGTCATGTTCAGTGTTGTAGGCATTTGACACAGACTACACACGCTTGTCATGATGTTGGGGGATGTCTTTTCTGACATTCCTTATGTTGGAGTATGCTGGTTGTGTCATGCATTACCCGTCCTATGAGTAGGGGTGGTGGTAGTGGTAGGCATCCAGGCCCACATAAGTAGGGGTGGTGGTAGTGGTAGCATCCAGCCCCCCATGAGTGGGGATGGTGGTAGTGACAGGCATCCAGCCCCCCCTGAGTAGGGGTGGTGGTAGGCATCCAGCCCCCATGAGTAGGGGTGGTGGTGGTGGTAGGCATCCAGCCCCCCATGAGTGGGGATGGTAGTAGTGACAGGCATCCAGCCCCCCCTGAGTAGGGGTGGTGGTGGTGGTAGGCATCCAGGCCCACATGAGTAGGGGTGGTGTTAGTGGTAGGCATCCATCCCCCTATGAGTGGGGATGGTAGTAGTGACAGGCATCCAGGCCCACATGAGTAGGGGTGGTGGTAGTGGTAGGCATCCAGCCCCCCATGAGTGGGGATGGTGGTAGTGACAGGCATCCAGCCCCCCCTGAGTAGGGGTGGTGGTGGTGGTAGGCATCCAGCCCCCCATGAGTGAGGATGGTGGTAGTGACAGGCATCCAGCCCCCCTGAGTAGGGGTGGTGGTGGTGGTAGGCATCCAGCCCCCCATGAGTGGGGATGGTGGTAGTGACAGGCATCCAGCCCCCCTGAGTAGGGGTGGTGGTGGTGGTAGGCATCCAGCCCCCCATGAGTGGGGATGGTGGTAGTGGCAGGCATCCAGCCCCCCTGAGTAGGGGTGGTGGTGGTGGTAGGCATCCATCCCCCTATGAGTGGGGATGGTAGTAGTGACAGGCATCCAGCCCCCCTGAGTAGGGGTGGTGGTGGTGGTAGGCATCCAGCCCCCCATGAGTAGAGGTGGTGGTTGTGGTAGGCATCCAGGCCCCCCTGAGTAGGGGTGGTGTTAGTGGTAGGCATCCATCCCCCTATGAGTGGGGATGGTAGTAGTGACAGGCATCCAGGCCCCCCTGAGTAGGGGTGGTGGTGGTGGTAGGCATCCAGCCCCCCATGAGTGGGGATGGTGGTAGTGACAGGCATCCAGCCCCCCCTGAGTAGGGGTGGTGGTGGTGGTAGGCATCCAGCCCCCCATGAGTGGGGATGGTGGTAGTGACAGGCATCCAGCCCCACTTGAGTAGGGGTGGTGGTGGTGGTAGGCATCCATCCCCCTATGAGTGGGGATGGTAGTAGTGACAGGCATCCAGCCCCCCCTGAGTAGGGGTGGTGGTAGGCATCCAGCCCCCCATGAGTAGGGGTGGTGGTTGTGGTAGGCATCCAGGCCCCCCTGAGTAGGGGTGGTGTTAGTGGTAGGCATCCATCCCCTATGAGTGGGGATGGTAGTAGTGACAGGCATCCAGGCCCCCTGAGTAGGGGTGGTGTTGGTGGTAGGCATCCATCCCCCTATGAGTGGGGATGGTAGTAGTAACAGGCATCCAGCCCCCCCTGAGTAGGGGTGGGGGTAGTGGTAGGCATCCAGGCCCCTATGGGTGTGTATGGCATTGGTGATTGCCATCCCGCCCCTATGGTTCTGCTGTTGCTAGTGTACGTCATTTCTGCATCCCTATGTGTGTGTGACATATGTCGGGTACGTGTCGCTTGTTTGTGTTGTGGGTGTTTGACTTACCGTCTGCGCCGTACGCGTCCGTACCGGTTCCGGTAATAGATGTAGAGTATTGGTAGGACCTGCGCGATGGGATTCATGGTTGGGTCGTCTCGTTCGTGTTTCTCGTGGCTTCGACTCGTACTCGTCGCTGGCTTGTTCGTCTTGTAGCCGTGGTTCGTCTTGTGGCGCGAATCGGAGCTTATGTGCAGCTCTCCCGGATGCTCTGACGTGCCGGACGTAGCGACGGGTTCGGCGCGTACGGAAGGCGCATCGTATTAGTCCGGCCGGAAGGTGCTGTATATTTGCTTCCGTGCGACTCGATTCGGCGTTTACGGATCTGGCTCGGGCAGGGAACAGGAGCTGGAATGGGTACGTATGGCTGGGTCGGGATCTAGGCAGTTATGCGCATCGTACTTGCTCGTTCGGACAAATGTTCGAATCGGTCGGGAAACACGCGTTCGGCTTGTTTTTTTTCCGGACGAATAGTGTTAGGTGCGCTTCCGGCCAAGATCGGAATCGACCCCTCTGTCTGCTAACAAAAGTGGTAACCTAATCCATCCATCTACTTGACCTTCCAATTTGTAAGGGCCTTACTGTAGTTTTCGCGTATTACTAACTCAGGATCGCGGTGTATCCACACCCCTAGGTATTTTACCGGCTCTGTACTCCACTGCGGAGGGTAGTCCAATGATGGTTTTTCTGTGCTGGGTGTCAACAGAACTACCACGGACTTAGTCCAATTTATGCTTAGTCCTGAATATTGCTCAAACTTATGTATTCTCTTATTAATGGGTTTAAGTTAGCTACCGGATGCCGTGTATGTAGTACCATGTCATCCGCATATAGCGATATAATCATGGGCCATAATTGAAACTGTAGTGCTGTGTTTGGGTGTTTTTGTCTGATTTTGCATGCTAACGGCTCAAGTGCCAGAGTGAATAATAGCGGTGAAAGTGGACACACTTGACGTGTTCCCCTATATATGTGTATAGGAGCAGCCGTGATGTCATTTATCCTGATTCTAGCGCATGGTTCTGTGTAAAGTAGCATAATCCAGCGCAAAAATGGATGTGGTAGTCCTATTCTGCGCAAAACGGAAAACATGAACGGCCATTTCACTGAATCAAAAGCTTTTGCTGCATCAAGTAGTGCCGCAGCTGCCGGCACGTCTGGATGTAATTGATGGAATAATGCGAAAATAGTTTGCAGGTTATGTGTTGTTGACCGTGTGGGGATAAATCCAGATTGGTCCGGGAGGACCGACTTCTGCATTAGGGGTTGGAGCCGTAATGCTATTATCTTTGCTAGTATTTTGGCATCCAGGTTAATGAGAGATAGTGGACGGAAGGACTCACATTGAGTCGGGTCCTTCTCTGGTTTGAGTAGCGTTATTAGTAGTGCCTCCCGCAGTGATGGTGGTAAGGCCCCCTCCTCATATGCCTCCGAGTACATTGCTGTTAGATGGGGTATGAGCAGGTCACTATACTCTTTATAAAATTCACCCAGTAGGCCACCGGTCCCTGGGGCTTTGTTATTTGGGAGGGAGCTAATAGCTTCTTTTAGTTCGTATTCGGTTATAGGATGGCTGAAGTACTCCCTATGCTCATCTGAGAGCCAAGCTAGGGCTATATCGTTTAGGTATTCATTTATCTCTTCCTCCGATGTGAACGTCGGTGTAAAGTATAGCCGTGAATAGTATTCCGAAAAACAATCTATAATAGAGGGTGTGTCGTAGTGTGGTGTACCCTGCGCATCCACTATTTGTGTAATATGCGGGGGCGTGTTGTTTGAATCCTCCCTGCTGAAGCGCGGCCTGGGCGTCCTCCCTCTCCGCAGTTTCGTGCCGTGTACCTGCGTGAGAGATATTTTACCTCGCTGTCTGCAAATTCATGATAAGTGTTCAATTTGTGTCTAATTTCTGCTAGTAATGCAGGGTTTGAGGTTTGTGCATATTCTTTTTCTAGCGCCTTTATATCCAATTCTACTTTATTTAATTGCTGCCATATATCTCTCATTATCCCTGCGTGCTTACCTATGCAAAATCCCCTAATTGTCACCTTGAAGGCTTCCCATAGCATTCTGGCACTGTCAACTGTTCCTGTATTGTGTGCAAAGAATTCTGCCATTGCCTGTCTGAGCTCCATCCGGAACACCTGATCCAGCATTGCAGATGTCTGTAGATGCCATGGAAACTGTCTAGGAGTGTGTGTGGGGAGTGCGATCACCAAGCGAACCGGTGCGTGATCTGATAGTGTCCTAGGCAGGTGCTCTACTGACTTCGTCCATGTGCTGAGTGTGCGGGTAGCTACCCAATAGTCTATTCTAGACCATGTGTTATGGGTTGTGGAAACGCAGGTTCCCTCGCTTCGTCCAAGGTTTCGCAGTCGCCACAAATCTACCATCTCCCATTCTTCCATACCTTCCCTGAGCGCCTTGGAAGCTTGTTTGCCATAGTTGTCATAGCCCGTGGACCTATCTACTGTTGGGTCTAAACATGTGTTGAAGTCACCTCCCCAGAGTATCTCTGCAGGTTCTAGTTAAAAGTGGGCGTAGTTGGCGGAGTACCACTACGCGGAATTCTGCGTAATTGAACAAAAACTCTGTGAACTCCGCTCCGCAACTTCGGTCCATCCCAATTAATAAAACAGAAACCTCACATACCCTTGATAAAACAACAAGTAACTTTGGGCCATATGTATCAAGCCTTTTAGCCGTTTGCAAAAGTGCAGATTCTCAGAATCTGCCCGTTTGCGAATGGGAAAAAGCCTTTAGGGATGTATCATCCCAAAAGGCCATCGCAAAATAGAGAATCGCAAAATTTGCGATTCTCTATTTTGCGAATGCAATTAAGGAATTGCAAATTGCGATTCCTTAAATGAAATTCTGGAAGCACCAGAAATTTGCTATTTGGCCTTAAGGAATTGCAAATTACCATCAACTTCAAGTTGGTGGTAATTTGCGATTTTCTTTAAAAAGCACTTTTTGATTTTTTAAAGTGCCATATGTCGCACATACATGCCCTTAGGGCATGTATGTGCGCTAAATGTGCACACATGCATATTTCAGGGGTGCAACAGGGTGTCCTTTTGGCACCCTTGCAATTGCATTCTCAATTTGCGATTCTCTAATTGGTAATCGCAAATTGAGAATGTCTTCCCATTCATTCCTATGGGCCTCCTAGCCCATAGGAATGAATGGGAAGGTATTCCTTATTTGCGAATCTCAATTTGCAATTCACAAATAAGGAATATGTAGGATTCGCAAAATGTTTAGCAAATCCTACATACATTGCATTTTGCGATTCTCTAATTGCGATTCACTAAAAATCACAATTTGAGAATCGCAAAACTCTTTTTTAATACATATGGCCCTTTATCTTTACATGCAAAAATGTATATAGTTATCTCACAAAAGTGAAAACAAAAGTACAGCAAGCAGTGAGAGAGGTGATGATTTTGGTGTCCTCCCTAACCTAGGGAGAGAACCAAGCAGATGCCTTGAACACAAAGAGCACATCATGCTGAACGATTCGGTGGTGGTCCCATCCTCCTAGGACCACCCAAGCACAGTTAGGGGCAAAAATACAATCCCAACCAAAGGCCCTGCAAAGCATTATGGGACGAGATTCTAGAGTGCAGTGAATATTATAGCATCCAATATCAAAACATTCCTCAAGGGGCAGGCTCTCCGGGCTCAGCTGAGAGCTAATACTATAATATTCACTGCACTCTAGAATCTCGCCCCATAATGCTTTGCTGGGCCTTTGGTTGGCATTGTATTTTTGCCCATAACTTTGCATGGGGTGGTCCTAGGAGGATGGGACCACCACAATCGTTGAGCATGATATGCTCTTTGTGTTCAAGGCATCTGCTTGGTCCTACCCCTAGGTTAGGGGGGACCCCAAAATCATCACCTCTCTCATTGCCTGATATTTGTCAAAGCTCTCTTTTGTGAATTGGTTATATGCTTTTTTAGCATGTAAAGGTAAAGTTGATTATCAAAGGGTTGTGGGTGCAGTAGCTTACTCCAGAGTTTTTGCATGAAAGAAATCTTGTGTTTTCAATGTAATGCGTACTAATAAAATAGTAATCTCACGTACCTTTAGTATAACAACAAATAACTATCTTTACATGCTAAAATACATATAATCATCTCACAAAAGTGAAAATTAAAATGTAACAAGCAGTACCTTTAGTTAAACAATAAATAATTCTATTTTTACATGCTAAAATGCATATAGTCATCTCACAAAAGTGAAAATATAGCAAGCAGTGAGAGAGGTGATGATTTTGGGATCCTCCCTAACCTAGGGAGAGAACCAAGCAGATGCCTTGAACACAAAGAGCACATCATGCTGAACGATTCGGTGGTGGTCCCATCCTCCTAGGACCACCCCAAGCACAGTTATGGGCAAAAATACAATCCCAACCAAAGGCCCTGCAAAGCATTATGGGACGATATGCTAGAGTGCAGTGAATATTATAGTATCCAATATCAAAACATTCCTCAAGGGGCAGGCTCTCCGGCTCAGCTGAGAGCTAATACTATAATATTCACTGCACTCTAGCATCTCGCCCCATAATGCTTTGCTGGGCCTTTGGTTGGCATTGTATTTTTGCCCATAACTTTGCTTGGGGTGGTCCTAGGAGAATGGGACCACTACTGAATCGTTCAGCATGATATGCTCTTTGTGTTCAAGGCATCTGCTTGCCCTCCCCCTAGGTTAGGGGTGACCCCAAAATCATCACCTCTCTCATTGCCTGGTATATTTCAAAGTTTACTATTGTGAATTTGTTGTATGCTTTTTAACATGTAAAGTTGTTTTATCAAAGTTTTGTGGGTGCAGTAGCTAACTCTGCTACGTGGCTCAGTTGGAATTATTGCATGAATTCCGTGTTTTCAATGTAATGTGTAGTTAACAAAACTCTGCAACCTCTGCTGGCGGAGCGGAGTTCATTGCCCACGGTTAGTTCTAGTGTCCGTAGTTTTGCCCAGATTAGTGCAAAAAAGGCTGCGTCATCCGGGGCCATATGTATTAACTAGAGTCAGTGTGGTGCCCCCAAAGTTCCCCTGGACTATGATGTATGGTCCCTGGCTGTCTGTGACGGAATGAGGTGTAAATGGAATGCCACGCTTGACAAGCATTACCACCACCCTAGCGTATTTTGTGTAAGAAGAAGCTATCCGGGTGAACGCCCAGCGAACACCCACTCGTGATTCTGATAATGGAGTGAGATGGGTTTCTTGTAGACAGGCCACTTCTACCCCATGCCTGTCGAGCTCAGCGAATACCTTGCGAATTTTCTGCGGGTTGTTGAGGCCTTGTACATTCCATGTCAGTGATGTTAAGGGTCTAATATTGTGTATCATTTTGTCTTACGTTCTCTATGATGTCAAATTGCATGGGATTTGTTAAGAGGACCCACTTATTCCAATGATTATGTCGTCTGCGCTCGTGCCTTCGACCATTGTTTTTCCCTTCTTCCCCCCCTACCTCCCCCCACCCACTCCATTGCCCCAATTGCAGCGGAGACATTTCCCAAAAACTGGTCCCCTCACCCTCCCCCTCCCAACCGTCCCCAAATAACTTCAAAAACTTGGTGTGGTATACACATGTGGGTAGGAGAGGCCAGCCGGGAGCCCCAACGATGGAGTACTTGGGGGCCGCGTTGACCTAGTGTATGTTTGCGTCACCCAAATAAAATTTAATGTTAAAGATTAACTGTTCCTTTGAACTATACAAATTCCGTTCTGAATTTCTACATTCTCAGCTATTGTCCTAGGGTTTACCTTGTACCCATGTGCGTGTAATTATCGTTTATATCGACACTTATTCTGTAGTTTACAGTCCACTTATCTGGTGTCATCTTAGTTGCGGATGTCACCAAGGGCTCAATTCAGTTCTTTAGGCATTGTCCTCCGGGCTCGATATCTGGTCTTGCTCATCTGCTCCGCCTCTCGGTGATTTCCGTTGCGGTCCCTGCTGTCCTCTTCGCTGCAGATATTGCATCAGGGTTTTAGGATCATTAAAAATTCAACTCTTGCCATCGTCCATGATCCTGAGTCAGGCCGGATAGAGCATAGCATATGGTATTTTTAGGTCTTGCAACTTTTTCTTTGCCATCATGAATTTCTTTCTCGCCTCCTGGACCTGAGGTATAAAATCAGGGTAGATGGAGACCTCTGTGTTCTCGTGCCTCAAAGTCTGTAGTTCCCTTGCGCTGCGCAGCGCGGCATCTCGGTCTACATAATTTAGCAACTTTGCTATGATGGGCTGTGGTCTGGCCCCCGGTGGTGGGGGGAGGGGGGGTGCCAGGGATCCGTGCGCTCGTTCTACTATACACACCTCCAAGAAGGTCTCTCTGCCCAGCAAGTCTATTAATAGCTTTTCAATATATCGTTCCATATTACCACTGTTCGTCGTCTCTGCAATCCCCATGATTCTAAGGTTATTGCGGTGGGATCGCGCCTCCAAATCTTCTGTCTTCGCTTGGAGTGTTGTCAGTGCTTTTTCCATTTTCTCACATTTGGCACTGAGCTGCTGTTGGGTATCTTCACTGTCCGAGACTCTGCGCTCCACCGCATCAATGCGTTCCGCATGTTTATCCAGACGCTCCGGCATCCGGTCTACCTGGTATGTCAATGCATCTATCTTTCCATCAATGTTAGAGAGTGTGCTCTGCATTGCAGTTAGAATTTGTTTTAGTTCACCGCTCACCTCCACATCCGGGGCTGAAGCGGCGGCGTCCGTGGCTTCCTGCTCTTCTGTGCGCGACCCCATCGTTTTTTGTTGGTCGAAGTGCAACTTGGATTGCAGTTTGTCTGATTTCCCCATGATTTGTGGGGTGTTGGTCTAAGTAGATATCGTCTGGAATGTTCACCTCTATGCTGCGGAGGAGCTAGAGCTCCTAGTCACACTCACAGTGTCCTCTTTTATATTTCTCCCCTTTGTTTGTGTGTGCTCCTTTCCTATGTGCTCCTAATTGTCGCTGTGTGATCTTATGCGTGCCTGTGTTATATCTTGCGCCTTCTCTTCCCCCTTCTCAGCCACGGCCCAGCAGCTCCACTAGGCCTACGAGGTCTGTTTTGCGTTGTCTTTTAAGTTCCAGGAATGTCTGACCGAAGGGGGAGAAGGTGGGTGCGGGGGGCGACTATAACTCTCCTGGTGGCAGGCAGGGCGCCAGGCCTTCTTTCCCGCGTTGTTTCCCTCTGTCCGTTCCTTTAATACTGGCCTGGCAGGGAGATAGATTCACGTTTCCTCACCGCTAGGCCGCGTCTCCGCCCGCTTCTTCAATCCTCCACAGCAGCATCCCTTTCATTTGTTCATCACTGCAGCGCCCCCTTTACTGCCAAAGGCCTCAGTAGGATCGGGACACCCTGCAGTGCTTCGCCCCCCCGGGGATGTCACAGGCACGTTCTCTCCAGCCAAGGTCCGCAGCCTCGTCCCAGCTTTCCAAGACGTCCACACTGGCCCCACAGCTCCAATGTTCGCTTTGCGTCTCTCATTCCCGCCCCTATCTGCTCCGCTCACCGCAGTCGGGCGCAGGGAGCCTCCGAAGTCAGCCCGGTCTCCAGCCCAGTTGCAGATTTCCTCGGCCGTGGGCGCCCGGCGACTCTGGGCATTGACTATCCGTCCGCGTGTGCGGGGGCACAGCGAAGGAGGTGGTCGGCAGAGTGTGCACCCTCCCGGCGGCGCGCTTACTTCCACACCACCAGAGTCGGCCTCCCCTGCAGCAGCAGAGCTCGGCCGCGTCCCGCGAGGGGCCCTCGTTGCTTCGCTCGCTACTGCTAGGTCTCACCTCGTTGTCTTGCCTGCAGGTAGTCCAGCCGGTTCACGGGGCTCAATATTCCGGGCCGAGCTCGCCCCTCCTGTGACACCGACTTGCAGGTATTAGTGTCAGTGGGCAGCTCATTGAATCTGGCTTTTTGGACGCAGGATTATTTAGGATTGACATGGGGCCGAAGGAGCTCGCTCAGTGAGCGGCCATCTTCAGGCTTGGCAAGCTCCCGAAGTTGGCTTTAAGTTGCTTAAGACTTTAGGGTCGGCAGACAGGTTAATCAACAAAGGGAGCAATAGCGCCTGTTTACAATTTTTAGGAATCACTGTGGATTCTAGAGAAGTGTTCGTCAGTTTATTAAAAAGAGGGTTGATCACAGCAGTGACGAGACATTAAATTGTAGGAGGGCAAGGATCCAAAGGGGAGCCACATTTACATAGTGCAAGTTCTGCCACTGAGCCTTCCAGGGAAATGGGGTCAAACCTCATGAGAATAGGACCAGGTTGAGCAGGACCTGAGTCCACAGGCCCCAAAGGGACCTGTGTAAAGAATTGCTTGTAGATGTTCTGAATATTCTTGAAGAAGAACTCAGACAGAAATTGAAAACAGTTCTCAATACTTTTTCTACCCAAGTCTTATTCTGCTTTATCACTGAAGCTTTGGACAAAAGCAAGTCAATATGTACCTTAAAGTGGAAAAGTCAAACAACTGAATGTCCTCTAATCTGTGTTTCATTCAGGCTTTCTCTTGCTTTGATCAGGACAAAACAAATAATTTGGATGCTTTAGTAGTAACCACAATTTCTTTCGTTTTTTTCAAATGAGCATTCTACAACCTATAATAAAAAACCCAAACAATGCACTGTACATGACATACTCAAATCCACATCATATAAAGACGTTCCTGCATTTTCAGGCCAACATTTATATTGTCTAGTGTTTTCATAGGAATTATCTCCCATAATTCCTACAGGTAAATATAATTCCTATTGCAAACACAACGGTGTTCAAATGTATGAAGATTACAACAAAAGCTTTGTAACATGTGCCATTCTGCCAGTGTCTAGGTCACATGTGTTAGAAATTGGGTTTCTGGTTGGCAGAGATATGCACCCTATCCTAGTAGGAAACACAATCCTTGTCAGGGTAAGTCACCAACACACACTAAATTAACTTGTGCCCATCCCTGGTAGCCTGGCACAGAAAGTCAGGCTTAACTTAAGAGGCAATGTGTAAAGTATTTGTGCAACACTTCAAACAGTAAAACAGTGGAAGCACCACACAAAAGACACCACACTGGGTTAGACAAATAGAGCTTAATTTAACAAACAAAACAAGACCAAAATGGCAAACATCCAATACGTAGAATCGGAGTTATTAAATTTTAAAGAATAAACTGAAATAAGGTGCTTAAAAGCATAAAGCACCAACCGGGGCTATCTGGTCGTTCTAGACCAGGTCAAATCCAAAAGTTCAGGCTGACTGTAATGGAAAGAGGTTCAGATACAGGGACCAGCCTTGGCCCGCTGCAAAATACCTTGTTTGCGTTAAAGTCGAAAATGAGATGCGAGGAGAAGTGGAGGTGATGCGTCGTCGACGATCCACAGGATACAGGAGATGCTTCGGCTCCAAGCTGCGCAAAGTTGAGGATGCGTCAGCAATGGAGCTGAGGCACCGCACAGTTGCCGATGTGTTGCAGATGATCATCGCAGTGGTGGTGATGTGTCACGGTTGTTCCTTGCAGCAGCAGCAATGAATCGCTATCAGTGGAGATTGCCCGGTTCTGAACAGCACAATGGCATCGATGCATGAATTTTTGCTGGAGCAACACTTTATACCCACTTCCAAGGGCCCAAGACTGGGTTGGCCCCACTTCGCAGGGTAGGAATGACAGATGGCAGAGTCCAGGTGCTGTAGCAGGGTAGTTAGAAGTCTTTGATATCCCTGATACAGGAGGCAAGCTGGCAAACCCTTGAAGCCACACTCTGGGTTCTGGGTTCAAGTGCTGTGGGTCTAATCCTTCTCATCCAGGCAAGGAAGGCAGCAGGCAGCAGGTCAGCAGAGCAGGATTCCAGCAAAATATCAGTCCAGCAGAATGGCAGTCCTTTCAGCAGAACAGCAGTCCGGCTTCCTGGCAGAGTCATCACAGGTCCAGTAGTGTACTGAGTTGGTGGTGTCAGAGGTCCATTACTTATACCCAGTTGGGCCTTTAAAGTGGGGGAGACTTCAGAGAGACGCCTTTGAAGAGCAGAGTCCCTGCCCTTCCTGCCCTTGCTCCAGACTCACAACAGGGGGTTATGCAGCCCTTTCTGTGGGGACAGGCCACAGCCTATTCAGGTGTACGTATAAGGCCGTGCCCAGCTTCCCCCTCCATCCTGCCCAGGAAGGCCCATCAAGATGTGGATGGCCCATCAAGTCACACCTAAGCTCCCTTTGTGTGTGGCTGTCTAGAGGGAATGCACAAAGCCCAGCTGTCACCCAGATGTGTATTCAGTGACAGGCAGCAGGAACTAACAGGCACATGCATCAACCATTTTTGCGAGCGCAAACGGTGCGATTCGCAAAAATCGGCCGTTTGCGCCCGCAAAGGGCATTTGCGATGCATCAAGGTTCAAGGCACTCGCAATTTGAGAATTCGCAATTAATTGCGATTTCTCAAATTGCGATTGCATTTAAGGAATCGCAATTTGGGATTCCTTAAATGCAATGCAAGAACCACTTTAGAATAGCGATTTCGCTACTAGGGGCGCAAATTACCATCAAGTTGGACTTGATGGTAATTTGTAAAACTTTGAAAAATGCACTAAAGTGCATTTTTCAAAGTTGTAGGTTACACACACACATGCCCTTGGGGCATGTGTGTGCGCAACATGTGTGCACAGAGCAATTTCAGGGGTGCAACAGGGTGTCCTTTTGACACCCTTGCACCCTTAAAATTGCATGCGCAATTTGCGAGTACCTATTGGTACTCGCAAATTGCGCATGCAATCTCCCATTCATTCCTATGGGCCTGTAGGCCCATAGGAATCAATGGGAAGGCATTCCTTAATTGCGACTCTCAATTTGCGAGTCGCAATTAAGGAATGTTTGGGAATCGCTAATTTTATAGCGATTCCTTCATGCATAGGCTTTTGCAATTCCTTAATTGCGATTCCTTAATAATCGCAATTAAGGAATCGCAAAAGCCTACATTGATGCATGTGCCCGTAAATGGCTAAAGTAAGAAAATGCCAACTTTCTAAATGTGGCATTTTCAGAATTTCAATTTAAAATCTAAATTCTCCATAAATTGTGATTTCAAATTGTGATTCCAGAGACACCAAACTTGGGGTCCAGTCTCTTCTAACTGGAAAATTATACTTATAAAATGTAAGAAAAGTAATCCCAATCTTATCTGTTTTTCACTACTAAGAAGCCACGGCCCGTTTAGGTAAAAGCGGTGGGGCCGGGTGGGGGGGGAGCATTTCGACAGACGACGATGAGGGAAAATTAATTATTTATTTAATTTCCCCTCGTGGTCTTCTGTCAAAATCCCTCCCTCCTCCCCCCCACCGGGCCCCACTGCCCCACCGCTCTAACCTGCGCGGGCCGCAGCTGCTACTAAGACATGCAAAACTTAAAAGTACATATCCAACTTTGTAAATACACTGCACCCTACCCGTTGGACATCAAGGGCCTACCTTAGGGGTGACTTATATGTGGATAAGCCAATATTACCATGTTTTACGGAGAGAGCACATGCACTTTAGCACTATTTAGCAGTGGTAAATTGCCCAGAGTCCTAAAGCCAGCAAAAGCAAAGTCAGCAAAAACAGGAGGCCTGAAGGCAAATAGTCAGGAGAAACCACGCCAAGGATGCCAGGTTTAACAACATGACTGTGAATGGCTCTCCTGTTGTGTTTTGTGTGTTCCTTACAGACATTAGGACAAAGGGCCTTGGGTGTGGAGGAGGAATTTGCTCTCCTGAGCAGGATGTTCTAGGAGATTGTACTTAGCCTTCCTGAGCTTCAAAGGATAGACTTGCCTACCCCTTTCTTGACTGCTAAGGGCTGCCATTGACAAATGCAGCTCACACCCAATGCTGCCTACCCTTTGTCACCCTAGACAGGTTGAAGCTAAGCCCAGGGATGGGAGAAGGTAAGACACAGGGGGCATACCGACCCAGAGGTTGTCATTGGATATAAAAGTAGCTCTTTCGGAACTTCTCAGCAGAACATTTCGGATTCAGAAGATGGACTGGCCTGCTAACTGAAGAAGGAAGATTGGACCTTCCCTGCTTGCCTTGAACCCAGGCTCCCCAGAAGTGACTCCAAAGGCCAGTTGACTGACCTTCTGTATGAACTACGGGGACACAATATGTTTCCAGATGCCCCAGTGCGATTGCTTAGCTGACCAGCACCAACTGGACCTGCTTAGACATGCCAAAACCCTGCTGCTGGCCTCTGCTGGAGTGAGTCCTGATCCCCAAGAGATGCCCCCCAGTTCCTGGACACTTGGCTGGCACCAAAGTGTACTCCTCTTGAAGAAAAGGTGAGGTTACAGAGGTTTTTGGTACCTCGAGAAGCAAACTCTCCACAGCGAGAATCGACCGCCTGCGACAAACACCAAAGAGAAGCTCCAGTGGGACCTGCTCTTCAAGCCGACAGCAACCATTCCACAATGACCCCGAACGCGAGGTTCCAGTGAGATCTGTACTTTGCGCCAACAGCCCACGACAACTACAAAATCAAAGCTCCAGAGATGACTGGCTCTTCGCGCTAAAATGACCATCAGAAACACCCAACCAGTTCCCCAACAACGACCTCCTTGCGGCCCGCCAAACAAAATAGCAGCACTTCATGCAGACTTGAGAAGGAAACTCTTCAGCGGGATGAAACTAGTCCCTGAATCTGATCTATGCTCATGTGACTTTTCCCCAGTCCATTGCGACCAGATAACCGTGACTGTCGATTTGTGCTTTTTGGTGCTATTTTCACCTGAAACTTTAAAAAACTCATATTTCCGGTTATATTGATTGGATTTTTTTGATCTTATTATATTTATTAAATTTTACTCTGCTTTTCTAAATTGGTTTGGTATTTTTCTTGTGCTGTGTTTTTACTTGATTACTGTTTGAGTGCTGCATACTTTACACTTTCCATCTAAGTTAAGCCTGACTGCTTTGTGCCAAGCTACCAGAGGGTTAGGCATAGGTTAATTTAGTGATTTTTTGTAGTTCACCTTGACAAGGATTAAGCTTATTATTTGAGAGGGGGTTCCACCCCTCCCAAATAATAACCCAGTTTCTTGCATTTAGTTTTATCAATCATGGCTACATGAATTTTGACTTTTCCTCTGGATGACAGTTACTCAAATGAAGCCACTGGTTCTGCTCAATATGCACCTGGGCGGGAAGTTATGAGCAAAGTCATCAAAGTTAGTTAAAACCGGCAAAAGGCAGGGTCCTGTAACAGCTGCAATGGCAAATTCCATAAAGATGAAGGACAAGGCTAATATTTCACAATCTAACTCATTGCCGTCTGTTTTTTTCTGCCTCTGTTATAGTTTCTTAGCAAAGCAGAATGGATACTGTGGAAAGGGGTAATGTAACGTTCTGAAACTGGAAATCTATCTGAATACACAGAGACAGCTGCGGCGGCTCCTCCGCAATGACAGAGGAGCGTCGCCCCACTGCCTGACGCAGAGCCACAAACAAAAAGCTAAACGATGTTCTAGCATTGTTTTATTTTTTGTTTGCCGGCTCTGAGCCAGCTTGTGCAGGGAGGGGCAGGCATGGGAGGGGGGAGGAAGAGTGCTTGTACACTCCCTAAGTACGCATATGTGTTTGGCCAGCCGTCTCAGGCCGACCAAAACACACATGCGCATTTAGGTTTCTACAGCCCGACTGCATTCAGCAGCCAGGCTGAAGAAAACCCATAGACTCCATGACTTCAGTGGGGCGTCTTTCCTGCCCGCTCAGGCCAATCCTCGCACTGCTCTGCAGCATGTGGATTGGATGAGAGTCTGTCCCAGGGACCCAGAAAGAGGAGAGGCGGCTAAAGTTAAGTTTAAAAAAACTATTTTTAACACGCACCCCGCCGCAAGCTGATCCCCCTCGCTCCCCCCACCCACCCACCACCCTTTGTTAGTGGCAGCCGCCACTGAGAGACAGTGGGTATACTTGAAACAGCTTTTCAGCGCACGCTGCTGATCAGCATAGTGACTGCTTATTACTTCACGTAACAGAGACGTTTTAAGCCATGGGGAAAGTGGGCTCTGGGGGGGGGGGGGACCGATAGAGCCATCTCTGTTCTGCAGAGAGTCTTGCTCTGATGACCTTGAATAATTCTTACACAGATTGTTTTAAATACCGTTTTCCTTTTAGTTATTTTTAATGTGGGTGATGTGTGAGAGTCTGCTACAGACATTTTGCAGAGAAACGTTGTGTTATGCTTCATGCAACATCCATAAAAAAGTTTGTTTTATATCAAAGCTAGATCTCACTTATGCGAAATGGGAGGGTGTCACAGAGATTATTTGCAGTAATATTAGTGAGCTGCTGCTGTGTTACAATATTGAAAACACACATCAGTGACTATTAGATGTAAACACATTAAGAATTTGTACGAGGGTGCCTGTGCACTGTCAGTGACCTGGCCAAAGAGGGCATGAAAGAGCTGAAACTTGATCATAGGTTTAAAGGTGTTCCGAAGAGGGGCACGCAAAATATGTTTGGCCAGGGACCCCAAATCCTTAAGATGTTCCTGCTTCACGATATATATGTGGAGGGTAACAGCACCTAAATATCTGCTGTCCAGTCTGATGCTGAGGGCAGGTTACACCTCTAAGTAATGTTTTCCCTTTGTGTTGAACCTGCACAATTGTGCAAAAAGCTGAATAGGAAAAAGAGGACTGGATAACAGATTTTATTAATCAAGGTTCGCGTTCTTTAATGACTGATGTGGCTCAGGTGTCGCCACAATTGCAACCCATAAATGAGGAGGGTCGGTCCAAAGGTGTATTTGCATGCAAATTCTGCACAAGTGACTGAGTTAATAGTTGGCTTGAGTAGAACTGTAAATATAGATCAAAGCTCTTTTCAATTTTAGAACATTTTTTGGGAGAAATTAAGCAAATGAAATGGCATCAGATAGACATTGCTGTTCAGGTTAAAGACAGCTTAAATAAAATCGATAATCCGATGGTTTAGATAAGGTTGAGGAAATGGAGCAACACATTTCAGAGAATAATCTGAGTAAAGTACGGGACGGCTGGAGCACAGAAAGGTGGAGAGGGAGCTCAAACTGCAGCTGGGCAAACTAAAGTTGGACGCAGAGGAGAGAAAAGCTGAGGCTGAAAGAGCCTTAGGGGCCGATTCCGATTCGGGCCGGAAAAAGCACCGACCGACTCGGATCCGGAAAAAATACCGACCGACACGTACCCGTGGCGCACGACACGCCAAGTACGATGCAAGGCGCGAAAAATCCGACCGACACGTACCGAAACCAAGTTGACCGACCGAGCCGCTCGGAAAACAGCAATCCGGCCGGAAAAACACGCGAATCCAACCGACCGACACGCACCCGGAACAAATCCGACCGAAACGTACACGCGAACTCCAAACCGCAAAGTACGATGCAAGGCGCGAAACCACGAGCGAGTCGGACGGAGGACAAGCCGTACGACCGACACGCATACAAAACCGAGCCGAAGCAACACAATACACCGCGACCGACGCGTACGCAGCATAGAAAACTGCACAAACACAGCGTGAACGAAACGGAGAACACCGTACGAGACCAATGCAGGGTCCGACTCGGTCACAAGAACGTTTCCAACATACACAAACAGCACAAAGGAAAAATCACCCAAAAAAAGGCCAAACAAGCAATTACCAAGCCAATAAATACTGGGGGGTGGGGACAGAGAACAAAGATACACCCACAACTCCACCTATATAAAGGACACAAATCACTACCATGAGCCTTTGCAAATGCCATTCCACTGCCAGCACCCAAGAGAAAGCAACAACACACCCACAGCTCATCCCTCACACAAGCCACACACCATCAGCACCCCAACAAATACCTACCTCACATACACCCAGCAAAACACACACTCACACACCCTCACCTGCACACCAACACACACATCACCCACCATCACCATGCCCCCCAAGAAGAATCCCAAGTTCCTAGATAGTGAATTGGAAGTCATGGTAGACGAGATCCTCAGGGTGGAGCCACAGCTGTTTGGCACACTGGTCCAACAGACCCCCATGTCGCAGAAAACCAAGATGTGGGAGAGGATCATCAACAGGGTGAACGCACAATCACCATGTCGGCGCATCCAGAACAGGTGGTATGACGTGCGCAGGAGGGTACGGGACATGCTGAAGAAAGACTACACCAACAGCCAACACACCGGCAGTGGCCCTCCTGCCAAGCCAATATACCTCAGGCCCTGGGAGGAGAAGGTGCGGGCCATCCTTCCGCCAGTGAGCGTATATGGACTAGAGGACATCCCAGAGCCTGGTGAGTACACAACAAATGTACACAATATACTGCCACAAAACACACACACATCACTGTTAAGGGAGAGTCAAACCATGCACTCATAGCAATTACACAGCAACCAGAACAGAATCATCCCAAAATGTGTATGTCAGTCAGATAAACACAACACATGCCATCAAAAAAGTCACATCCAACTGTGCCATCACATGTACAAACAACTACAACTACAGCTAGGCAGTGGCACAAATAGAACTAACAAACACATCCAGACATGTAGCCACCACAACAACACCAACACACAGTGAAGAACACTCAAAGGAAGGAATTCTGTGTATGCTGGCCAAGTCAGTGTAGCCAATAGCATCATGGGAGTCGCAGTCACACATATTGCCCCCCCCACAACTGTCCCATCAACACCACCATGAACCATGCTCACATCACAGGGAGTGGAGAAGGACCCACAAGATGGCTGACACTGGCTACTGCTGTGGGGAGCACAAGGCCCTGCTGGCAACTGTGCACCAACAAACAGCAGGACACCACTGACTGACCATCCTGAGAGACAACTTCCACTCCCTGCAATGCAAGCACGTTCCATGGTGGGATATCTGGCTGGCTGGGTGGGAAGGGGGACTTGCAGCACTGACTATAGTCACAAGCACCTCCCCTCACACCCCCCCCAACACAAACTCCACAGTACCCACCTGGTAGAATGCAATGCCCTCCATCCTAACACAAGATCCCACAAAGAACCACCACCCTGGGTTATGTTGTGTGAAGCACATGGACACTCTTGGGACTCTTAGCCAAACAACTTCCAGGACAACACTCCCAGCCATCCTGTCAGCACAGCCAGCCCACCCCACAGGGAAGCAGAGTCAAAAGGAAGGAAGCATGGGCATGCTGGGAAGGGGGGAGGAGGCAATAGCATGATGGGAGTCGTAGTCACAGACATAGCTCACCCCCACAACTGTCCCATCAACACCACCCTGAACCATGCTCACATCACAGGGAGTGGAGAAGGACTCACAAGATGGCTGACACTGGCTACTGCTGTGGGGAGCACAAGGCCCTGCTGGCAACTGTGCACCAACAAACAGCAGGACACCACTGACTGACATCCTGAGAGACAACTCCCACTGCCTGCAATGCAAGCACGTTCCATGGTGGGATATCTGGCTAGCTGGGTGGGAAGGAGGACTTGCAGCACTGACCATAGTCACAAGCACCTCCCTCACACACACCCCAACACAAACTCCACAGAACCCACCTGGTAGAATGCAATGCCCCCCATCCTAACACAAGATCCCACAAAGAACCACCACCCTGGGTTATGTTGTGTGAAGCACAGGGACACTCTTGGGACTTTTAGCCAAACAACTGCCAGGACAACACTCCCAGCCATCCTGTCAGCACAGCCAGCCCACCCCACAGGGAAGCAGAGTCAAAAGGAAGGAAGCATGGGCATGCTGGGAAGGGGGTGGAGGCAATAGCATGATGGGAGTCGTAGTCACTGATATTGGTCACCCCCACAACTGTCCCATCAACACCACCCTGAACCATGCTCACATCACAGGGAGTGGAGAAGGACTCACAAGATGGCTGACACTGGCTACTGCTGTGGGGAGCACAAGGCCCTGCTGGCAACTGTGCACCAACAAACAGCAGGACACCACTGACTGACATCCTGAGAGACAACTCCCACTCCCTGCAATGCAAGCACGTTCCATGGTGGGATATCTGGCTGGCTGGGTGGGAAGGGGGACTTGCAGCACTGACTATAGTCACAAGCACCTCCCCTCACACCCCCCAACACAAACTCCACAGTACCCACCTGGTAGAATGCAATGCCCTCCATCCTAACACAGGATCCCACAAAGAACCACCACCCTGGGTTATGTTGTGTGAAGCACAGGGACACTCTTGGGACTCTTAGCCAAACAACTGCCAGGACAACACTCCCAGCCATCCTGTCAGCACAGCCAGCCCACCCCACAGGGAAGCAGAGTCAAAGGAAGGAAGCATGGGCATGCTGGGAAGGAGGGTGGAGGCAATAGCATGATGGGAGTCGTAGTCACAGCTCTACATCCCCCACCACATGGCCCAGCAAGCTCACACTCACACATGCACATCCCACAGAGAGTGGAAAGGCCCATCAAAGATGTCTGACACTGTTGCTGTGTCGTGGGGAGCACAAGGGCATGCTGGGTACTGCACACCAACCAACAGCAGGACACCACTGTCAGCCATCTTGCCATTGCTCTCACACCCACACACACTGAACTCCACACAAAAGCAAGTAAGTATGGGAATGCTGGGAAGTGGGGTGGAGGCAATGGCATGATGGGAGTCGTAGTCACAGACATAGCTCACCCCCACAACTGTCCCATCAACACCACCCTGAACCATGCTCACATCACAGGGAGTGGAGAAGGACTCACAAGATGGCTGACACTGGCTACTGCTGTGGGAGCACAAGGCCCTGCTGGCAACTGTGCACCAACAAACAGCAGGACACCACTGACTGACATCCTGAGAGACAACTTACACTCCCTGCAACGCAAGCACGTTCGATGGTGGGATAACTGACTGGCTGGGTGGGTGGGAAGGAGGTCCGGCTGCCAACCAAAACACAACCAATGCAGACCATGTTCACACCCCAGAAAATACATAGAAATGCCCAAATAATGCAGGACAATGTGCCACACCAATATCAACCCCTGACTGTGACGACTCAGGACAATGCAATGTACAGGCCCGCACCCAGAGGCACAGTCACAACTGTCATGTGTGTCAACCTTTGATGCCTGCAGAAACATGACATACATTGTTTGTGTCTCCCAAAAACAGGTGATGATGGGGACACAGCAGCAGACGCTGAGGAGTCCCAGTCCCAGGCTCAAGAGGATGCCGAGCTCACTGGCGTCGTACAGCCTCTGTCCTCCTCGGACGATGAAGAACAACCTGGCACATCGGTGCAAGTCAACATGCAGCACCAGCAGGACCACCAGCTGCAGAACCAGCAGGACCACCAGCTGCACCCCCTGCACCCACCCCTACAACGACTGTCACCACGAATACCATCCCTGCCGACATGGACAGAATAAGGAGCAACACCAGCACAGTGACCCTGGACCAACCTGGGGCCATGGACACCACCACCACCACCACCAACCCCCAAGGTGGACCAGGGTTATCTGTGCGTGCCACTGCACACACTGCACATGTCAGCAGGGGTGGTGGGAGGGTGGGAGACAGAGGTCGCTGCTTGCAGACGTTGCTGGTGTGCATGATGACCCACAACTGGTACGCATAGCTGATGCGTACCAGTCCAGCACCGGAGAGCTCAGCCAGGTAGTGGAGCTCCTCAGAGACATTAAACAGCAGCAGGCTGCCCATCATGCCCGCTTGGACTCCCACATGTCCCACGTGGAGTCACACATGTCCCGTGTGGACTCACACATGTCCCGCGTGGAGTCCAAGTGGGATGCACTGCATGAGATGACGGCGGTGCACAGGGACATTTTACAATGCCTCCGCCAGATGAACAGCAACCAGTCCACACCTCCCTGTGTGCCAACAACATCTGGTGCCGAACAAACTGCAACTGCCACAGGGAGGGAGGAGGACTCTGGCGGAGAGTCCCCTGCACCGCAGCAGCCTGCACTTGAGGGCCCCCCCAAGAAGAGGGGTCGTCCGAGGAGGGAAAAGTGAGAGGCCGATGGCCAAGCGCAACTCCCAGGAAGCCTGAACCTGTTCTGGATGTTCGCCTTTGTGCACAGACTGTTCACCCTGTTGACGGCAACACTACTCCCACACATTGCATGGGGAGTACAAGTTGGACCAATGTGTCAGACAACTGTGGCCCCGATACTGGGGATCCTGTCTACCCGGACTTTCAATTCACCTAGGAACTTGGGATTGCAAGATTCATGTACAGCACAACCCATCCTATGCACTATTAACACAAATGTATCACAATAAACACACTAATACACCATACTTGCCTCTGTCGTGATTCCAACGTGGGTGCTGTTATGGGGATGATGAACTGCAAAATTACACTGTGTATGCGAACTGCAACAGCAAGGACAACACAGGCATGTGAGTACAGGCAACGTGACACACATGAGGGAGACACACCACCAGGGCTACACGACACATACACACCTAGGCCATCTGACTCATTGCCTACACTGATGTTGCCAGGGAAGACGGTGCAATGCACAGACACCACACCCATTCCCAGTTGTAGTCAAGTAGCCCACAGGTGCAGTAAGCAAATGGCAGTCAAATGTGTGACCACAGACAACGCACATCACAAAGTGAAGCACAGGTTTATTACACAGTTGCAACATGCCGTAACCACTACAGATGCAAGGTAACCCCACCTGGCAGCGGGCACACAGTCAACAACTGTAGACGGAAGGAAGTCCATGGGTGTGGCGCACATCACCTGTAGGGACACAACAGCTACCAGCCTGGATGTGCAATCAAGTCGTCGGTGGACACAGTTGACCAAACGAATCTGAAAGTACCCTGTGAAGGACAGAAATGACACACAGTCAAAAGCAATGGAGTACAGGACAGAACAGCAAAACACATGCACAATACATGTTACAAGATACCCACCCAGAACCAAGTTAGCATGTCAACACTGTTGGGGAGTACAGCCCACCTGTCACCACACATCGCAACACACATCCAGTCAAGTGGCCCATGGACACACTCCCACAGCACCAGCGCACCACCCACACATCATGCCAACTCACATCATTGACATGACACCTCAGGATACTCACATTCAGCTGAAGAAGTTGGTGATGAGCTGTGTGCGGACATCACCATCACCATCATCATCATCATCGTCACTGGCATCGTGGTCCAGGCCAGGATCCTCCACAGGTGGCGGATGTTGGTCATTGTCATCCTGGATGAGAGGCAACTCCTTCCGCACTGCCAGGTTGTGGAGCATGCAGCAGACGATGATAATCTTGCACACTTTCGCAGGGGCATATGGGAGGGATCCTCCGGTCTTGTCCAGGCAGCGGAAGCGGCTCTTCAGGAGACCAAAGGTCCGCTCAATCACTCTCCTGGTCCGACCATGTGCCTCATTGTAGCGCATCTGGGCAGGTGTCACAGGGTTCCTGAGGGGTGTCAGCAACCACGGCATGTTGGGGTATCCCGAGTCACCTACGGACAGACAAGTGCACATTAGCTGACTTGGAAAAGTGGGCAGAATACTACAGATCAGATCACACACAATGGCACAAAGTCAGTACACACCGACAAGCCAGGCACGCTGGTTCTGCATCTGTGCCATCATCCTGGGGATGCGACTACTCCTCATCACAAAGGCATCGTGTGCTGAACCAGGGAAACGGGCACACACGTGTGTGATGGTCATGTCTGCAAGACACACCACCAGTGCATTGACCGAGTGGTAGTGCTTGCGGTTCCTGTAGGCCTGCTCCTGGGCCTGTGGTGGTACCAAAGCCACATGTGTCCCATCAATGGAGCCAATTACATGCAGCATCCTCCCCAGGGCATAAAAGTCACTCTTCACGTCAGTGAGTCGTCGCAGTCTAGGGAAATAGATGTACCGGTTCAGGAAGAGCAACATTGCCGCCAAAACATCGCGGAGCACACGGCTGAACATGGTCTGTGACATCCCACCAGCAGTCGCCACAGTATGTTGGAAGGTACCAGTGGCAAAGAAGTGTAGGGCTGCCATCACCTTCACCTTGGGGGTCAGCGCTGTAGGATACGGCCGGCCAGGCTGCAAATGTGGGGACAACTGCACTGCCAAATCCTCAATCAGCTGCCTGGTGAAGCGGTACCGTCGGATGCTGTCCCGTTCCACCATCGTTGCCAGGTCTGGGAATGGCCGATGGACAGCAGGAGCCCTGCAGTGCAGAGGAGAAGTAAGCAAGATTGTCAGTCACCCCACATATGCGGCATTGAACACACTCAAGATCCCAACATACATCATTATGAGGCACAACTACATGAAGTGTGCAGTACCGGAAGGACATGTATGGTACATACATGGCCAACATCTGTCAACACGGTCCAACAGGTGGCATCAATTAGTCCCAGGTTGGCCCATTGGATATCATGAGGCCGTGTCACAGTTCCCATCTCCTGCTGCCGTGTCACAATAACCCCCACAGGGACATGTGAGGACAGATGTGCCCCAGGCACCACAGCTCAACGACAGGTACATTCCCAGGGACCCTGTAATGCCACATGGACACTGGCATTACATGGAGTATCATGTATACACCACAGCAAAACAACCATGACCCCCACAGGTAGTGGCCCCACTTGCCACGGCAGGACAGACATGGACGTCTGTGACACACATGCACAACATCAGAGTCCATGCACACACAACGTGGATGTGGAGACTGTCTCCCATTGTGCACATGAAATCAGAGACATTGTAAACACCACATGCACAAAGACTGTGGAGGACCATCACTATTGTGCCACTGGGACACCCTGGCTCAAACATACCGTCCCACATGGGACTCACGGGGTATGTGACATAACATACACATACACCACTGTGAAATGTGACCATGGCACATGCACAGATATGAACAGTTGCACATCACAGTGGTCACGTACACGTAACACCCAGGATCCTGTCCCCATGAACACGTGCACAGCCTGGGGGTGGCTGCCCACAGGTGACACCCACAGGACAACATGTACACCAACATACACACAATTGGAAATGCAGCCTTACATGCCTTATGATAAAGTTTGGACAGGCTGTCGTGATGTAGGTGTGCCCCTCACTCCCTGGGAGCTATCTGTGGCTGGCATATATCCATCTGAGACAGGCATGCTGACATATGCCAGTCACATGTACAGTGATGCGTTGAACAGCAATGGACCGATCGGTGCCTCCGGCCGGCCCATTGCTTTCAATGTGTGCGGGTACGCGTTGTACCCCTGTGCGCGTTGAACTGCAATGGACCGATCGGTGCCTCCGGCCGGCCCATTGCTTTCAATGTGTGCGGGTACGCGTTGTACCCCTGTGCGCGTTGAACAGCAATGGACCGATCGGTGCCTCCGGCCGGCCCATTGCTTTCAATGTGTGCGGGTACGCGTTGTACCCCTGTGCACGTTGAACAGCAATGGACCGATCGGTGCCTCCGGCCGGCCCATTGCTTTCAATGTGTGCGGGTACGCGTTGTACCCCTGTGCGCGTTGAACAGCAATGGACCGATCGGTGCCTCCGGCCGGCCCATTGCTTTCAATGTGCGGGTACGCGTTGTACCCCTGTGCGCGTTGAACTGCAATGGACCGATCGGTGCCTCCGGCCGGCCCATTGCTTTCAATGTGCGCGGTACGCGTTGTACCCCTGTGCGCGTTGAACTGCAATGGACCGATCGGTGCCTCCGGCCGGCCCATTGCTTTTAATGTGTGCGGGTACGCGTTGTACCCCTGTGCGCGTTGAACAGCAATGGACCGATCGGTGCCTCCGGCCGGCCCATTGCTTTCAATGTGTGCGGGTACGCGTTGTACCCCTGTGCGCGTTGAACAGCAATGGACCGATCGGTGCCTCCGGCCGGCCCATTGCTTTCAATGTGTGCGGGTACGCGTTGTACCCCTGTGCGCGTTGAACTGCAATGGACCGATCAGTGCCTCCGGCCGGCCCATTGCTTTCAATGTGTACGGGTACGCGTTGTAACCCTGTGCGCGTTGAACAGCAATGGACCGATCGGTGCCTCCGGCCGGCCCATTGCTTTCAATGTGTGCGGGTACGCGTTGTACCCCTGTGTGCGTTGTACCGCAATGGACCGATCGGTGCGCACCCATTGACAATGGGCTTGCCTGGCAACGGACGCGTTTTCGAATTTCGAACGAGTCGGTTGCTGGAAAATCAGTTGGTCACCCACAACAATGTTGCAAAATCATGTATGTCATGAAGTTGAAGATTTGAAGGATGCTGTGGGCGTGTTTTGGTGCTGCTATTCCATGGATTGGCCAGATTCAGAAGATGCAAACGACTTGGACCTATCACTTTGGACACAAGGGACAGTATCTGCCTCTCCAGCACATATATATTGCTGGCTGTTCCCCTGAGAGCCCACTTGCCTGCACTACATGCTCCAAGACGACATCTGCCACTGCACTGCTGCTGTCTCTGCCCCTCTGGACCCTGCAATGGCACGTACTGTGGAGAGAGCCCCAGCCTTCAGCCTTGAAGAGAACCAGGCCCTGCTGGACAGCCTACTTCCACAGTACAGCAAGCTGTATGGGACACCAGGGGAGCAGGTGAGTGTTCTGTGCACTGCCTTTCTGAATGTGCATTTTGTCTGACTAGCAAGGCTGAGAGTCTGCACGCCACTGGCTAGCAGGCTCACTGAGTAGTTGTCACCCCCCATAGTGTGTAGTGACTTGCACTGGACAGGTATGGTGCAGTGACAGTGCATTTGAACATGGTTTTACTTCCCATGCAATGATACCATGTAGTGACGTCTGGCAAACTGTCCATGGTCAGCTTTGCACTGCCTGTGTACATCATGTGCCCCTGTGATTGAGACATGTATGTACAACTGTGTCATGCACGGATATGTTGCATGTGTGGTAATGGCCTTTTCACTTTGTCATCCTGACAGGTTAATGCCCATCGGAAGCAGGAAATCTGGAAGGACATCGTCCGGGCTGTCCGGTCCGTGGGGGTCTACAAGCGCCGGATCCGCAACTGCCAGAAGAGGTGGCAGGACCTTCGGGGTTGGACCCGGAGGATTGCACGGGTCCAGCTGAAGCTGTCGCCTCCTCGCAGGAGGGGCGGAACACGGACCCTGACCCCCACATGCTCCAGATCCTGGCGGTGGTCTTTCCAGACCTGGATGGGCAGCTGAAGGCCAGACAGCAGCAAGGATGGGGTGAGTCAAAGACTGCACTGTGAACTCTGTATTACATGCTTTGTGCCCTCCTCTGGCCTGGTTCAACTGCCACAGTGCAGCAGTCATGTTGTCCAGGAGCCATGTCCCTCTATTGTGCACTGCCCACTGCTCATCTGATACCCAAGTGTGGCCCTTACAGTCAGGGAATTGTGTCACTTGGGACTGTGTTCTTGCAGTTTGCTTCACTAAAGGTGGGGGACAGCATCTGTTTCCCTAACTCTGTTGTGGGCATCATGGGTGGGTCCATTGTTCACACAACGCCTGGGTTTGGACATGTGATCTGCGTGTTGCTTTGATATGCGGTCCACTTGCTGAGCTGAGCCACCACATGTGCCTGGGGTATGTGGCACACGCCCATGCAGCGGGTGGGAACAATGTTTGTGCCCCAGGAGTGTGCAGATTACGTGTGTCACACATACATAGCCAGCTATCCACTGTCCAGGGCACATCCCTCATTCATGTGGAGCAGGACAGTCATGCCTACTCCAGGCCATGCAATGCACTCTGTACTCCCACTCCCGTGTATCAGCTGACACATTGTGCACAGTGATTTGACCCCTCCGGTGTCTGCCTCTGTGTCAGTGTGCTGTGGATTAGTTGCCAGGACTGCTGGGGTGTTTCTTGGTAGGGGCTCAGCATGCCCCTGGAGATGTGACCATAGGAGACGATACTTGTGTGTCACATAGGTGTTTGATCAGCTGCCCGTGCAGACTGGGGTATGCGAATGTGATGTTCAGGCAGCTGTTCCCCATTCACAGCAAATTGTGAGGGGCTCAGGTTCAGAGGGTAGTGTCACAGGTCTCCCATATGTCCAATAGGTGTGACCTGGACAGATGAGGGTTGAGATGATGTGTTGTGTGGGGGATGTACATGTACACTTGTGCAGCTCCAGGACTTGCATTCCCCATGACCTACGATTGTGACACAGTGCATAGTGTTGTTGTCTGGCTGCCAAGTCATACATCACTGAGACAGTGATGTATGACTTAACAGTCATGCCTCTGCCATGGCATGTGTCAACTTATTTGTGGTCCTGCAGGGGAGTGACATGTGCTACATGCACACCATAGTGGCGCTGGCTATCAGGACATGGGTGCATCATGGGGTCTGTCGCTGGTATGCATCACATGCATTTCCTATTTGACTCTGGGCATCCCTTTCATCCGGAAACCTGTACTGACTCAGTGGCAAGAGCTGTGATGTGTCCACACCGTGTCCTCTGCACTGTCCAACTACTGTGTACTTGGTGCATGTGTCCACACTGGGGTGTTGCAATCCAACAGACACCAGACAGATGGGTGCAAGGCCATGTGGGATGTGAGTGCCATGCTTGGCATCAGACTGACAATTGGCTTCTCCTGTTCAGTTAGGGCACTTTTAGCAATGTACAACTAATGATGCCAGGGCTTGCTCTGTGATGTGCTGTGCTCACAGTGGTGTGTGCGTTTTGTGCAGGTGACTGATGTCTGTCTGTTTCCCCATTGTTTGCAGATACATCCACGGCCACGGAAGGGGACAGCTCCACGGACCAGGAGGAGCCAGAGAGCCAGACTGGGTCAGCAGCCGAGGAGTGGTCGGAGGGACCCAGTGGCACGGAGGGCGAGGGGAGCCACACCGAGGAATCCTCAGCACCATCCACCTCAGCTGAGGACCAGAGCAACTCGGAGGATGACTCCCTTGTGGAGGCGGGTGTCAGCAGCCACCACACCCCAGCTAGTGTTGCTGTCCCCGCCACCACCAGCACCACCACCGCCCTCCCATCGGCTCCCATTCCCAAGGTCCGTGGAGGCTCCCATGTTCGGGAGCGTGTCTCTTTGGCCCAGGCACCGCACCCCCTGCCCCTGTGTCCCCTGCTGCCCTGAGTGAGGAGTCTGTGTACCTCCTTCGCCAGCTCTATGTAGGGCAGACAGCCATGCTGAGTGTCCTCCATGCGCACACCGCACTGTTGACTCAGCTGGTGTCGTTCATGGAGGGCATCTCATCGGGCATGTCTGACCTACAGAGGGGCAACAGGTCCATGGACTCCTCCCTGACGGCAGCAGTGTCCCTCCTCAGACAGTCCCTCACCCCTCCTGCCTCTGCTCCATCCACACTCCCCAGCACCTTGCCCGTCCCAAGCACACACACACCGGCACAGGCACACACCAGCACACACACATCCAGCACACAGACACACACGCCACAAACTAAACGCACACGCACGCACAGTCAGGGGACTGAAACCAGACTCACAGGGGATGGGGCCCTGGTACACACACACGCATCCACGGGCACTGCGCAGTCCTCAGTTGCCTCTCCCTCCAAAGCACCCTCCCTTGCCTCACCTGCAACCCCAAAGACCCAGCGCCTCTTCCTCAGTGACCTCGGCCTCTTCCCCTCCGATCCAGCTGCTCCAGCATCCAGGGGGAAGAGGAAGCCCCCACACGGAGCAGAGTGCCCCTCGCCCCCGGACACCCTCCCCCAGGCGCAGACAGACTGAGGCCCCCACCCGCAAGTCCCCCGGAGTGGTAAGAGCAAGACCCCGCCGCCCCCTGCAGCTCAAGCACCAGGTCACCTTCCTCCATCCCTCAGGCCCCCACTCCACAGGTGCCCCCGCCACACCCTGCCCCAGGTTCCCCCACCCACAGATATACCATCCCCAAGAGGCTCCGGCCTTCTCCCCTGCCACTTGCTCTCCCGGCACCACACCCCCGCTGCGCTTGTCTGTGCCACTGATGTGGTGAGGGTGTCCTCCCCTCTGTCCAGCCCACCTTGCCTGTTCCCCATTCTCCTCCCCTGGTGGTAGGCACTGCAGTGGAGTCCACTACCACCCTGTCTGACTTGGGCACTGCAGTGGCAGACCTGTCCACTCCATCTGCAGGGTCCACTGCAGTCGTGCCGGCACCCACAACATCTGAGCCATGCCCCCAGTTGTGCCGGCACACACCATGTCAGACACCTCCACTGCAGTTGTCAGTGGCTCTCCAGCACCCACCACCCCTTCCCTGCTTCCTCCTGGTGAGCCCTGATCCTGTCCCTGCGGTGCCTGGCCTACCCCCCCGGTTGCCCCTCCTAGTGGATTGTCCCTGGTTTTGTGCAGGCATGTGTAGGGTGGCATCTGCCACTGTCACCCACTTGTGACTTTGTTGATGGACTGGCCATTGGCCTTTGTTTATGTTCTACCGGACTTCTACTTTTAATGCCACATATGCTGAATAAAGCAACTTTCTGTTCTCTAGTGCTTTTGCTTCTGATGTACATGATGTTGATGATGCTAACCATGCCCTTGCTGCAGTGATGGTGATATTTGGTCTCATGATAATGAAGTGTTACTGTGCAGGAACCCATGTGGTCCAGGGGTTATGTGTCCTATCCTGTGGTGTATCCATGTCATCCATAGCAGCATCTGAGGGTGTCATGTGTTCAGTATTTGGCAATGAGATTTCCTACTTAGATTGGCAACTTCACATCTGTGGCTTCCACCCCTGCACATCTGTTGTGCCTGCCATTGTTCTATTCGTCTACTTCCCTGACCGTGTGGCCATCTCCAGTGAACATGCAGGTTTGGGCATCAATGGGGAAGGACTCATCTGTGTTGTCAGTGCAACATTGCTATACAAGTGTGTTGGATCTGTGCTGATGATTCCGTTGGCACTTCCATGACCAGGCTGATGGGACGGGAGCCCTCATTTGGTGCTAATTGTTGATTGTGTGTCCCATTGCTGCCATGGTATGGTATCTGTTCGCCTCACATCTGCAGTCTCCACAGGGTATCTGCATGTGTGTGCCCATTGGTGCAAATATGTGGGTCTGCATTCGGATGGTCACTTCTGTCATTGTGTCATTGATGATTGTTGACGGTGTCAGCCCCCATGGGTGTTGTTTGTCTGCACATGGCCAAAGTTATGTCTTATTTGCACTGCAGGATTTGGCTCCCCCAATTTATGTTGCAATGGGACACATACACTACTTTGCCACTGATGTGTTTGTTGTTCTGTGACCAGGAATCATCCATGCAGTTTGGCAGTTGCACCTCTTACTTTGTCAACACTTGCCTTTTGGTCACTGTGATGATGGGGGTTTGGACCCCATTGCCACAATGTTCGAAATGTGCTTCAGCTATGGACCCCACACTTACATTTTGGTCACTGTGATGATGGGGGTTTGGACCCCATTGCCACAATGTTCGAAATGTGCTTCAGCTATGGACCCCACACCTACATTTTGGTCACTGTGATGATGGGGGTTTGGACCCCATTGCCACAATGTTCAAAATGTGCTTCAGCTATGGACCCCACACTTACATTTTGGTCACTGTGATAATGGGGGTTTGGACCCCATTGCCACAATGTTCGAAATGTGCTTCAGCTATGGACCCCACACTTACCTTTTGGTCACTGTGATGATGGGGGTTTGGACCCCATTGCCACAATGGTCATGGCCTGCTTGCATTGTGGGTGCCACACACATATATGTGTGGCACATGTGCTAGGGGGTCACATTGTATGTTCAAAGTCATGTTCGGTGTTGTAGGCATTTGACACAGTCTACACACGCTTGTCATGGTGTTGGGGGATGTCTTCTTCTTGCATTCCCTAGGTTGTGGTGTGCTGGTTGTGTCATGCATTGTCCATCCTATGAGTGGGGGTGGTAGTAGTGGTAGGCATCCAGCCCCCCTGGGTGAGGGTGGTAGTAGTGGTAGGCATCCTGCCCCCTGGGTAAGGGTGGTAGTAGTGGTAGGCATCCTGCCCACCCTGGGTGAGGGTGGTAGTGGTGGTAGGCATCCAGCCCCCCTGGCTAAGGGTGGTGGTAGGCATCCAGCCCCCCTGGGTGAGGGTGGTAGTAGTGGTAGGCATCCTGCCCCCCTGGCTAAGGGTGGTAGTAGTGGTAGGCATCCTGCCCCCTGGGTGAGGGTGGTAGTAGTGGTAGGCATCCTGCCCACCCTGGGTGAGGGTGGTAGTAGTGGTAGGCATCCTGCCCCCTGGGTAAGGGTGGTAGTAGTGGTAGGCATCCTGCCCACCCTGGGTGAGGGTGGTAGTGGTGGTAGGCATCCAGCCCCCCCTGGCTAAGGGTGGTGGTAGGCATCCAGCCCCCCCTGGGTGAGGGTGGTAGTAGTGGAAGGCATCCTGCCCACCCTGGGTGAGGGTGGTAGTGGTGGTAGGCATCCAGCCCCCCTGGCTAAGGGTGGTGGTAGGCATCCAGCCCCCCTGGGTGAGGGTGGTAGTAGTGGTAGGCATCCTGCCCCCCTGGCTAAGGGTGGTAGTAGTGGTAGGCATCCTGCCCCCCTGGGTGAGGGTGGTAGTAGTGGTAAGCATCCTGCCCCCTGGCTAAGGGTGGTAGTGGTGGTAGGCATCCTGCCTCCCCTGGGTGTGGGTGGTAGTAGTGGTAGGCATCCTGCCCCCCCTGGGTAAGGGTGGTAGTAGTGGTAGGCATCCTGCCCACCCTGGGTGAGGGTGGTAGTGGTGGTAGGCATCCTGCCCCCCCTGGCTAAGGGTGGTGGTAGGCATCCAGCCCCCCCTGGATGAGGGTGGTAGTAGTGGTAGGCATCCTGCCCCCCCTGGCTAAGGGTGGTAGAGGTGGTAGGCATCCTGCCCCCCCTGGGTGAGGGTGGTAGTAGTGGTAGGCATCCTGCCCCCCCTGGGTAAGGGTGGTAGTAGTGGTAGGCATCCTGCCCCCCTGGGTGAGGGTGGTAGTAGTGGTAGGCATCCTGCCCCCCTGGGTAAGGGTGGTAGTAGTGGTAGGCATCCTGCCCACCCTGGGTGAGGGTGGTAGTGGTGGTAGGCATCCAGCCCCCCTGGCTAAGGGTGGTGGTAGGCATCCAGCCCCCCTGGGTGAGGGTGGTAGTAGTGGTAGGCATCCTGCCCCCTGGCTAAGGGTGGTAGTGGTGGTAGGCATCCTGCCCCCCTGGGTGAGGGTGGTAGTAGTGGTAGGCATCCTGCCCCCCTGGGTAAGGGTGGTAGTAGTGGTAGGCATCCTGCCCATCCTGGGTGAGGGTGGTAGTGGTGGTAGGCATCCAGCCCCCTGGCTAAGGGTGGTGGTAGGCATCCAGCCCCCCTGGGTGAGGGTGGTAGTAGTGGTAGGCATCCTGCCCCCCTGGCTAAGGGTGGTAGTAGTGGTAGGCATCCTGCCCCCTGGGTGAGGGTGGTAGTAGTGGTAAGCATCCTGCCCCCTGGCTAAGGGTGGTAGTGGTGGTAGGCATCCTGCCCCCCTGGGTGAGGGTGGTAGTAGTGGTAGGCATCCTGCCCCCCTGGGTAAGGGTGGTAGTAGTGGTAGGCATCCTGCCCCCCTGGGTGAGGGTGGTAGTAGTGGTAGGCATCCTGCCCCCCTGGGTAAGGGTGGTAGTAGTGGTAGGCATCCTGCCCACCCTGGGTGAGGGTGGTAGTGGTGGTAGGCATCCAGCCCCCTGGCTAAGGGTGGTGGTAGGCATCCAGCCCCCCTGGGTGAGGGTGGTAGTAGTGGTAGGCATCCTGCCCCCCTGGCTAAGGGTGGTAGTAGTGGTAGGCATCCTGCCCCCCTGGGTGAGGGTGGTAGTAGTGGTAGGCATCCTGCCCCCCCTGGGTAAGGGTGGTAGTAGTGGTAGGCATCCTGCCCACCCTGGGTGAGGGTGGTAGTGGTGGTAGGCATCATGCCACCCCTGGGTAGGGGTGGTGGTGCGCATTCAGGCCCCTGTGTGCATATGTGGCATTGGTGATGGGCATCCCGCCCCTATGGTGCTGCTGTTGCTGGTGTAAGTATATTCTGAATCCCTGTGTGTGTGTGTGATGTGTCGTGTACATGTTGTATGTGTTTCGTGGTTGGTGTCTGGCTTACCTTCTGCGCCGTACGCGTCCGTGCCTGTTCCGGTAGTAAATGTAGAATATTGGTATGATCGGGACGAAGGGATTCATGGTTGGTTCGTGTCGTTCGTTCTTCTCGTTGCTTCGCGTCGTCCTCGTCGCTTCGCCTCGTCCTCGTCGCTCGCCTCGTCGCTTCGCGTCGTCCTCGTCGCTGCCGTGTTCGCCTCGGAGCCGTGGATCGTGTTGTGGCGCGAATCGGAGCTTATGTGCGCCTCTCCCGGATGCTTTGACGTGCCGTGCGTAGCGACGGGTTCGGCGCGTACGGAAGGCGCATCGTACTTGTCCGGCCGGACGGGGCTGCATTTTTCCTTCCGTGCGACTCGATTCGGCGTTTCCGGATTCGCCTCGGTCGGAGAACAGGACCTGGTTTGGGTGAGTACGGCTCGGCCGGATTCTTTGCTGTTGTGCGCATCGTACTTGCTCGTTCGGTGTGCTGTACGGATCGGTCGGGAAACAGGCTTTCGCCTGGCTTTTTTCCCGACCGAATGGTATTGGGTGCGCCTCCGACCGAGATCGGAATCGGCCCCTTAGCAAGGGAGAGAATGGCCCATGAGCTCAGTCTCAGATCGCTAGACATCAGAGCAAGGCAGGCAGAGTTCAGCAGTAATGGTGACAGCATTACCCAGTGTCCACTGGCGATCGCAAAGGATCTGGTGATTACCCTTGTTGTAGGGGATGACATAGATAACTGGTTTGAGACCCATGAGTGTGCCCCAGAGAAGCAAAGGTCCCTGAGGAACATTGGGGGGGGGCAGTCTCTGGAGACACATTCCAAATAAAGGGAGGGTTGCCCTATTAGCCCTATAGAAATGGGACTGGATGAAGCATCCCCTCATGAAGGAGGCCCTGACCAGGAAGTATGAGATCACTCCAGAGAGATATAGGCAGAGGTTTAGGGACAGCCAGAAGCTGCCCCAGCAGACCTAGGTAGATAGACTGTGTGGATCATTTTTGTAAGGCATTGGATGGATGGGTGCAGGGCAGTGAAATATATGATTCCAAAGGACTGCATGATCTGAGTTCTAGAGAGCACATGCTTAATCTTTATTTTACAGACCAGCGCCAACATCTTGTTGATAGAAAGATCTCTGACCCCAGGGAGCCTGCTAAGGATGCAGACCATTGGTTCAGCACCAGGATCCACGAAAAGGTACCTGAGAGTGACCCCAAGAAGTGTGGTTCAGGTTCCCCCCAGCAGAGTGAGTGAGAGGTCAGGGAGACACAGACAAGTCCCAGAGTAGGGTGGGGGCAAAGGGTTCCCATCCTCCTGCTGTAAAACAGGAAGGAGGTTCTAGTGGGCAATGGCACAGGATGCCCCATTTCCAACCCTGGTGCTTTGTATTTTCTCAGCTAGGACACAAGCAAAGGGACTATTTCTGTCCTATGAAACTACCCACTGGTGGGACTTCTACAGGGGTGGCCAGTATGGCCTTGGGGGTAAGTTGTCCCCAGGGGCCATACCCTAATTTCCTTTAGTTCGGAGGTGGGCTCAGAGGGTAGACTTATTATCCCTGGGGGTGGGACTCACCAATTCAACAAGGTCTAGGTGAATGGGGTCCCTGTCACTGCTCTGAGAGTCACAGGGGCCAGCCAGACCATGGCAATTGAGAGACTGGTTTCCCCAGAGCAGTACACTGGTCAGCTCTGTAGGGTAACTCAGGTCCAGGAGCGGGACTTTTTCCATCACATGGGCCTGGTATCCCTAGAGTGGGGTGGGCAAGTGACCCAGAGAAGGGTCATAGTTAGTCCCCAGTTGCCTATAGACTGCATTTTGGGTAATCAGTTGCCCCTGGTCCCAGGAGAGCAGGGAAGGGAGGCTCCCCAGGACGCCATGAAAGCTCAGATATCTGGGTGTCCCAAACCAAACACAAGGGAAGACAGGCCCAGATGGAGGGTCAGGGTGAGGAAAGACACATCCCTGACCCCTGCTCATCCTCTGGGACGAGTGGCCAGTCTCAGGCTACCACACCTGGACATGTAGGAAGGAGAGTGGAAGAAGAGTGACTGACATCCAGGGCAGTTGCCCCCTCCACCTTCACTCTGAGAAACCTCAGAGGTCAGAAATCCCTTATGGCCTGGGATCTAGATCTTGACACTGACATCTGTCAGCGGCTTCCGTTGGTTGCTGTCTTTATGGCAGGGCTTTCCATGGGCTGGGGACAGAAGTCTTATCCAAGGGGTGGAATGGGTCACATCACTTTGTTGGCCATGGTGGCACTGCCCGCCTACTGGGATGTATCTGTGAGCAAGTTAAGGTTAGGTGCTGCACAGATGGGGTCCACAGCAGAGGAGAAGGGTTCCCCTTGGGTCAGTTAGAAGCTCAGGAAAGTGTAGTTTGAGGGATCCAACTGAGTTCAGAGGGGCATGACAATGGCCTCTGCAGTAGAGGGCCATTGTCCATGTTCTATCTTCTAAGCAGGGAGGCCAATCAAGGTATTGGTTAGTCTCCCCTGGCTTTTGGTTGGAGTGGGGTAATGTCGGACATGCCCCTCTTTGCATGGTCACCCTCATACATTTTTCCTTCAGCCCTCCTAGTGTTGCTGAATTCGTTTTTGTTGGCATTAGGACTCTGTACAATTTTCACTGCTAACCAGTGCTAAAGTGCTTGTGTTCCCTCCCTAAAACATGGTAACATTGGCTTACACCTGATTGGCATATTTAATATACTTATATATCCATAGTAATGGGGTATACAATATACCCAGGGCCTGTAAAATAAATGCTACAAGTGGGCCTGCAGCACTTATTGTGCCACACACTTAAGTAACCTAGCTATTTGGTGCCTGCTGCCAGATTGAGCTACCTGCCCAGACACACTAAGTTGAAATCCGGACCCAGTGAAAGCAATGCACACGTGGAAAGTCCTACCATGCACTGTAACCCACAACCACCCCCCCTCACGAACCCCATGTACTGCCGGGGCTCGAGATGAATCAAAGGAAATGTAAGAAGGGGACAAAATAATAAAGGCAGCCCGGCCACTGGTCTCACAACATCACCCTCGCTACATTGTGTTTCCAACGAACCGTGCTGGATAATGTTCTGGGTTCTGTGAGCTCTGTAGAGAGATAAGAGTGCGTTATCAATCAGTATTACTAGACACTCTCGTCTTTTGCCAAGCTCACACTCAGTTGCTTATGTGCTCATTCTCACTCACCTGTGATGGATCTGTTTTCGCTGGACCGCATGCTCATTGCTGTGTCTCGCAATTGACAATCATTGCGGCCAATGGGCATCCAGGAATCTGTTACTGGCACAGGTGCTCTGTGGAATCTTGGGCTGGAAGTGACTAATTACTACACTAGTCAAGCACAAGCAGCTGCATGCTACTTAGAAAATGCGATTAGTTCTTGAGGTGCTTGCAGGCTCTGGCTAATGCGCTGGTTAGCATTAAGCGTTAGTCACTAAGGAATGTGGAAGCGCTATTCGTGGTGCAAATAGTCTGGTTCTTGTGCTGAGAAAAGCTCCTTGCCTTGTCTTTGTCCTGAGTAACGGTGCAACCCTTATTGGTAGGGATCGGTGTGATCCTAAGCATGCTGTGATTGTTAAGCACTGCGCACTTACTGTCTTTATTGTCCTTAGTTGGAGCGCTACGTATGCACTGTTTTTGTTGTCCTTAGTTAGAGTGCTACCCACTTATTGACCTTATTGTTCTTTTTTTCAGGATGAGGCGAGCGCTTAGCTCAGTGGCAGCGGAGGATTCCTTGGTTGGCAGAGCCAAATTCCAGGGACGGCGTGGAGTCGCAGAGGTAATCCAGGTAAGTATTAGTTAAGCCCGCACCGACAATGATGGAGGTCTTCAGTCGCGTTTGCTTCCTCCAAAAACCCCAATTGCTTAGCTCGGGTGTGCTTTATACTTAAATCAAGATGGCTGCCCAGAGTTCTTACTCTTATGAGGCCTCACGCCCAGCTTAATGCACATGGATGCTACTATACAGAACCACAGCTGGAGCTAAGTCCTCAATGCAATTGCACTCAATATATGCCCCTCAAATGTCTCTTTCCCTCACTAAGGGCCATATGTATCAAAAAAGAGTTTTGAGAGTCTCAAATTGCGATTTTTAGCAAATCGCAATTAGAGAATCGCAAAATGCAATGTATGTAGGATTTGCTAAACATTTTGCGAATCCTACATATTCCTTATTTGCGAATCACAAATTGAGATTTGCAAATAAGGAATACCTTCCCATTCATTCCTATGGGCTAGGAGGCCCATAGGAATGAATGGGAAGACATTCTCAATTTGCGATTAATAATTAGAGAATCGCAAATTGAGAATGCAATTTCAAGGTTGCAAGGGTGCCAAAAGGACACCCTGTTGCACCCCTGAAATATGCATGTGTGCACATTTTGCGCACATACATGCCCAAAGGGCATGTATGTGCGACATATGGCACTTTTAAAAAATCAAAAAAGTGCTTTTTTAAAGAAAATCGCAAATTACCACCAACTTGAAGTTGGTGGTAATTTGCAATTCCTTAAGGCCAAATAGCAAATTTCTGGTGCTTCCAGAATTGCATTTAAGGAATCGCAATTTGCAATTCCTTAATTGCATTTGCAAAATAGAGAATCGCAAATTTTGCAATTCTCTATTTTGCGATGGCCTTTGGGATGATACATCCCAAAAGGCTTTTTCTACTCGCAAACGGGCCGATTCTGAGAATCGGCCCGTTTGCAAACGGGAAAAAGGCTTGATACATATGGCCCTAAGATCTCCACCCTATCACAAAGAGTCCTCTAGCTTTTGAGGTGTGCACGATCAGCCCGAGCCTTCCATACTCACACTAAACTGACCCAGGATGGCATGCTTAAGGGTGTGCGTGCTGTGAGCTCATGACAGTTCACCTCCTTGACGGCTGCTGGACGGGAATTGTGATAACCTGAGATAACCCAAAGATAACCCAAACTCGTCAACTGTTCTCTTTCAAATACTTATACCATTACATGGTAAAATAATTTCGGGCCATACATTTAATTTTCACCTACATCACCAATCAAAGGCAGAAAAAAATGAAAACAGCAGAGATTTGGGCCATATGTACAAACACATTTTCCCATAGACACAGAATGGGTAAAACCCTTTGATACATCTGGCCCTTTTGTCTTCATATCAGAAAGTTCTGGATTTGATAAACTTATAGAGGTCAAGTTTTTGGACTTAAGATACACACTTGGACCTTAGCGAGACATAACTCTGTGGCTTGCATTGATTTATTTTTAAAATATCAGTTTTTGAGTTTGTGCAACTTTTGAGCTATCCAAATGGCTTTTTAGACCAATGACTGCTGGAACTGATTGTCTCTGGTTATAAGAATCTCGATTTGGTTAAGAAACAGTTTTAATAAAATCTGTTGTGTAGACAAGCCATTGGTGTTAAAACTTAAATCTGTAATCTCTGAGTTTTTTCCAGAAATGAAGGGACAGCCAGTGCTTTTGTGGTATGGGACACCTTCAAGCCATCTTTCAGACCACAGATAGTAGTTTGCGATAAAGTTGAATGGAGTAATCCATAAAACAATAAGGAAAAGCTGGTTAAATATGCATTTGTCATAATATTTAAAATATAAAGTTTGCTCAGAGAAGGCAAAACAAGACTTTCATGAATATTATTATAAGGAGGTTTATCTAAGCAACACAACTTATTTTTAAAACAACATAAAAGAAAGAAAGTGTTCAGGGAGTTTTTTGGCAAAGCAGATTCAAGAGAAACCTGCTAAAAGAGTCATTAAGATGTTATATTACCCAAAATGAAAAACTAGAAATACAAAGAGGCATGACATAAATGAGATAATTTTGGATCATCATAAAACTGTTTACAACAAGCATCAGAAAAATGATTAATTAAATTTGGAAATTTTTCTTAAATCATCTCCTATTGTTTCATTATCACAGGAAATTGTGCACTGTCTCATAGATGCTTTTACATTTGATGAGCTGGATTCTGTAATCCTCTACATAGCAAACAGGAAAGCTATTGGAGAAGATGGATTTCAATCTTCTCCACTAGCTTGGATGAATTTTGCTGAATTTTTAAAGACTTTTGTGGAATTTTTGGATATTCATTATCTGAAACTAGCACAATATGGTCAATCTTGTGGTGATGTCCTGTCTTCTTTGGATAAAGGGATAGTGTTTTTTTATTTTAAAAAAAAGATAAGAAACCAGAAGATATCAATTCATATCAACTGTTTTGACTACTTAACACAGATAATAAAATTATAACTTAGCTGATGGCAAATAGAATTAATAGAGTTAAGGATAAGCTGATCCATAAAGATTAAAATGGTTTCTTTCACTGATATCGATTATATTCTAATACAAATTACTTAATAGAGGATATAGATGTTTTTAATACTGAGAAGATTCCAGTAAATGTGATTTTAGTAGATATATAAAAGGTTTTGATGTTGTATGCTGATTGGCTTTTTTGTACAATAAAAACATTTGGCTTATTCTCAAAGCTCACTCAGTCTTAAGTAAATCTTTACAGAGGTGCTAAGGCCAGATTGATTTTAAACTCTTCACAAATCGTCACTCTTAAAGTCAATCCTGGAATAAAATGGGTGGCCTCTATTGCCGATTTTATCTTCTTTTTACAGTACCAACCACCTTATTATGTGATAAAATATGTAACCAAATCAGAAACAGGTTCAATTCAGTCATATTCCTCTACTCAAAGAAAGACATTTTCCAATCTGATACAAGGAAAAAAATAAGAGGCATGAAATAAAACAGAAAGAAGATAAAAAAAGAAAATACACTTAGCGGACTGAAGGATTAATGGCAAGTTGAAACAAGTAAAGGAATCATTACAACATATGTTGTAAGGGTCACGGGTCAGGGTCAACCAAGGTCAGTCTACGTCTCATCACCTCTTCACTACTTACACCACAATAGAAATACTTCCATGTATATTATCAGATCATATTCCGATGATGGAAAATGTTCCTTTGGAGCTAAAACAAATAGATGCATGAAAAGGTCCTATTGGAGGCTAATCTCTCCATAATGGTGACTTAGGAAAAAACTCTCAGGTTTAATAAAAGAGTTTTGGAGCTTAATAAAGCTATTGCTGCAAAACTCTCAATATCAGAATTCTTTAAAGAACACAACCAATATGGGAAAGCTTTAAAGATTCCATTTGAGGAATGATAATCGCAGAGAGTGCATTTCAAAAGAAAATGGAACAAAAAGCCTGTGACGTATTGCAACACCAGGAAATGTAGCAAAATTAAATCTAGCTAAAGTAAAAATACATGAAATATTAAGACAAAAGGCAATAATAAATTCACAGCCATATATCCGGAAGATAATACAATTAGCATGGTATTTAGCCTGGAAAGTTAAAACCAGATAGATCATCAAACAAGTGACAAAAATTAAAAACCATGAATCCGATAAACTGGAAACATATCTAAAAAATAATGCTCAACTCTTTCTATCATTTTATCAGCAACTATATAAGGAGACAATAATTCTCAATGAGTCAGAAATTACTGATCTATTAAAAGAAGATAAATTAACTAAATTGGAACTAGCGGCTAAACAAATGCAATTTATGCTGTTTACAACACTGGAAATGACACTCACCACTCACATTAAGATCACTTCTTACCAGGAATGCTCCAGGGAAAGATAGTTTTCTAAATTAATTTTACAAGATTTTTGAAAAAACATCTGGCAACAGACTTAACTAATTTATTTAATGAAAAGACAAGTAAGTGGCATTCCCAGCTTCCATTGAAAAGGAAAATTCATTTTTCCCTCCACCTGGAAAGCTTACCATCAGATGTGGTTTCTACTGACCTATAGCCCTGCTAAATGCAGACTATAGGGAGGCGGAGCTTGCCTGTGCCCAATATGGCCGCGTAGCTCGATAGCTCTGTGGAGCCGTGGTAATATTCTGCAGGTATCCGACATTGGTGCCGACTATATCGCTTTGATTTACACAGGCGCCCATCCCGGAAAGTGTTGTGCCTGCTCTGTGCTGTTTTGGAAGCCCTTCGCTTACTGCTGAGTTCTGCAGCTGGGGAGGACCGTGGCGCATCCGTGCTGGGCCGTGAGCCCCGACTTCGAGTGAAGCGGAGGTGGCGTACTGGAGGCGCACGTCTGTGCCTGCTGGTGATTTGCCTGCAGAGCTGCCTCACCCCCTGAAACCTGTGGACCGCTACTGGGGCCGGACGCACCATCGTGGCCCTGGGTGCCGCGGCAGCGAGGTGAGACACCTGTGGCGGGCGCAGCTGGCGGTGACTAACCCTGGGCGTAGTTTGCATAGTAGCACTACACGTAGCTACGCGAAGTACACTTTGAACTACGCAAATTGCGTAGCTGTGTGCTTGTCTGCACTGTGCAATAATTGCAAACGGCATCTTGCACAGTGCAAGTTATGATAAAATAAGTATCTCTGTCTTTATATGCTAAAATGCATATAGTCATTTCACAAAAGTAAAAACAATAAATTAACAAGCAGTGAGAGAGGTGATGATTTTGGGATCCTCCCTAACCTAGGGAGAGAACCAAGCAGATGCCTTGAAAACAAAAAGCACATCTTGTTGAACGATTCGGTGGTGGTCCCATCCTCTTAGGACCACCCCAAGCACAGTTATTGGCAAAAATACAATCCCAACCAAAGGCCCTGCAAAGCATTATGGGACGAGATTAGCAGTGGGCAGTGAATATTATAGTATCCAATATCAAAATAATTCTACAAAGAGCTGCAGTTCAACTAGTCGTTACTAGATGTCCCTCACAAGTCAAATGCAAAGCATTGAAATTATTATTACATCAAGCTGCAGTTCCACTAGTCGTTACTAGATGTCCCTCACGAGTCAAATGCAAAAGCTTCATGAAAGGGTTTCAATGCTTTTGCATTTGACTTGTGAGGGGCATCTAGTAACGACTAGTGGAACTGCAGCTTGATGTAATAATAATTTCAATGCTTTTGCATTTGACTTGTGAGGGACATCTAGTAACGACTAGTTGAACTGCAGCTCTTTGTAGAATTGTAGAGGACGGCGACAACGCGCAAGACGCACCGCAAGCACTGGCTGATAGTGGTATCCGTGGCCTACTGGAGGCCATGGAAAAGAATTTGCAAAGCAGCCTATCGATACTTGGCAATAAACTGGATTCCCTGTCCTATCGCATGGACAGAATGACCGAGCGGATGGATAAGCAGGTGGAAAGACTCGATATGGCCGAGCGCAGGGTCACAAAGGTGGAAGAAGCACAGACAGACCTAGACGTGGAACAGAAGCAAATGGGCAAGGCGCTGCAAGTCCTGCACGACAAGGCAGAGGACCTGGAAGCGAGGTCTCGCTGCAGTAATCTTTGCATTGTGGGCCTGCCGGAGGCGACTCAGGTTGGAAACATGGAGCTCTTCGTCGAAAAACTCCTGGTGACACTGCTGGGAAGCGAGACTTTCTCCCCCATGTTCGTGGTGGAAAGAGGGCACCGCTCGCTGGGCCCGTGACCCGTCCCTGGCGCTCCCCGAGGCCCATCATAGCCAAACTGTTGAATTATAGAGACAGGGATGCAGCGTTGAGGGTGGCTTGAGAGAAACAGTCTTTGCAGTACGAGGGATCGGCGATTTCCTTATTTCCACATTTTACGATCCACGTGCAGGAGGCGCGCCGGCAATTCGCACCCTTGAAACGGCAGCTGCGGGACCAAAATCTGGACTACGCCATGTTATACCCAGCAAGACTTCGTGTAAACCGTCAGGGCAAGTCGCGGATCTTCACGGACCCCAAGACGCTGCAAAAAGCCCTGAAAGAGTGGGCCAGGGAAAAGCGGATGGACTCGGGGCAGGATGCCCCGGAAGGAGCGACAGGAGGCAGTCTGGACGACCAAGACTGAGGACAGTGCCGCTTGTGACACAGATAAGATTGTGGTTGTTGTGCATGATTGGGGGGGGCAAATGACATTGTCTGGGGATACAGCTCTGATGGCTCATTAGCGTTGCACTAGTTGGAGAGTTGTTGTCGTCTGGGGTGTTAGGCCCCAGCACCAAAAGCATACAGGGCAGACAAGTATCGAATATTCTTTCAACTATCCTAACCAGATGTAAGTGGGATGTGGTGGTCACAGTTATATCCTTGCACGAGGCACCATTTTTACATGTGGACAGACGGCATTGGGAGAGCTTATTTTTTTCTAGTTAGGTTTCGTCAACCTACTGGGCTGGCAACATCTGCCTACGTGTGAAGCACACTATTGGGGTTTTGTTCTGTTTATAACGTGATTATATTGGGGTCACTTTATTGAGTATCTTGAGAGTTAGCGGGATATCGTCTGGGGTATTCTACCATGATTCTGGAGCCTAGTTCTGTTATTTTATTAATGTTGTGTTGGGTGGGAGGGGAGTCATACCGTGTGTGCACAGTTGGAGAATGCATGCCGTGGGTGGGGGGGCGGGGTTCTACAGAGACTAATGCTGTTTGTTACTGAAAATATGGACAGGATTGGTTTGACACACAAGGGCTGGGAGGCCCGACACGAAGTCACACAGTTTTTGCACGGAGACGGATCTGAGCATCACACCTCGATTTTTACTAATGATCTAGATGCATACACAGTCTTGTAAGTTAAAAATCCTAACTTGGAATGTCCGAGGTCTTAATGACCATAGGAAACTGTGGAAAATTATAACCTTTTTCACTAGAAGTGGTATAGATCTAGCGCTTCTGCAGGAATCACACTTGCCCCCACACAGCGCTCTTTTACAACACAGAGGGCTACGGGGCAACATACATGCAGCAGGTTTCACATCTCACGCCCGAGGGCTATTGACATGGGTGAATCCCAGATCTGATCTCCGCCTGGAAGCTCTGGAGACTGACCCGGAGGGACGCTTTGCAGTTTCGCGCTGCAATGGGAAAGGGTTTGGATTGATCGTAAGCAACGTATATGGACCCAATTTTGACAACCCTGCCTTTTTTACAAAGTTGTTAGAGTGCATGAGGCGATATTGGCCCGGGTCCCTTCCTTTGGGGAGGTGATTTTAATTGCGTATTAGACCCCACATTGGACAGGTCAGGTGGCCCGCCTAGACGCCCAACTGCCTCCGCTCGGACCATTCTGTCCGCCGCCACCCAATTAGATTTATGTGATGTGTGGCGCGCACACTCGCAGGGCCCGGGTGGCTATACACACTATTCATCCTACCATAACCTCCACACTAGGATCGATTATTTATTTATTTCGAGGGATTGGCTGGCACAGGTCCGTGACTGCGGGGTCCTGCCTCACATGCTGTCGGACCATGCCACCATACAGATTGATCTGGAGACCCCACGCACAGTCATACCTCCCATTACTTGGCGGTTTCCCCCGTATTTCTTATTAGATCCCATTTTTAAGGCGGAATTAGCTGATAACATAGAGACATTCTTTGAGGTTAATGTAGGCTCAGTTGACACTTTTGCCACAGTGTGGGAAACTTTCAAGGTATATAGCCGCGGTATTGCCATGGCCAAGCACTCAGGCGTCCTCCGCGCAATTCGTCAGCGCCTCACAGACCTCAAATCCACTTTAGCTACCCTAGAGCGACAATTACTAGCTGGAGATGACGATAGTGTCTCGCAAGAATTACACTACACTCTGGAAGAGTATAATTCGACAGCGGACACCGAACTACGCCACTTAGGCAAATATGCGACGGCTCGCATATACGGGGAGGGGGACCGCCCGGGGTCGGTACTAGCTTCCCTACTAAAAACCAGAAGAGAGAAGTCGAATGTTACAACTCTCCATGACGCCGAGGGGGAGCCCCTAACGGATCCTCTCGATATAGCCAACAGATTTAAGCAATACTATTCATCCCTGTATAGTACGGAGGGCGGATGCGATGACGAAGCTATTTTTGATTACCTCACTCATATTAAATTACCTTGGCTGTTAAATGGGCACAGGGAATTTCTTATGCGCACACTGGAGGTAGAAGAAATAACGACAGCCCTAGCTGGTATGAAATCTAATAGTGCACCTGGGGTGGATGGCCTTACAGTCTCATTTTACAAAGAGTTCAGGGACCTGCTGATCCCGCATTTACAGACTCTCTTTAAAGAAATCATTGAAACGGGCGTACTACATCCTTCTATGCGGGAAGCACTAATTGTTGCTATTCTAAAAGCTGAGAAACCCCCGACTGCCTGCAGCTCCTATCGGCCACTATCGCTCCTCAACGTAGATACTAAAATTTATGCGAAGGTTTTGGCGACCAGATTATCTCCCCTAGTGCTGCTGCTTATATCACCAGAACAAGCTGGTTTTGTCCCTGGGAGAAACCTCACTTACAAACTAAGAACCGTATTTGGGGCTATTCAACACACCCGACAGGACACGCAGGCGGTAGCGGTCTTCCTTGATATGGAGAAGGTGTTTGACTCGGTGGAGTGGAAATTCATGAGGCATGTACTGACCAGAATGGGGCTTGGGAGCATCTTTTTACAAATGATAGGAGTGCTGTATAACTCACCTACAGCTAGAATAAAAATTGGAGATCTGGTCACCGATCCTATTCATATCACTTGAGGTACGAGGCAGGGGTGCCCTCTCTCCCCACTATTATATGCCCTGGTGGCCGAACCCCTGGCGTGTGCGATGCGGGAATATCATAGCTACAGAGGCATTCGGTTTCCGACATACAATTTGATCATATCCACCTATGCGGATGACACTTTACTATACGTCAGAAACCCTGATCAGAATCTCTCGACGGTACTGCGCAAAGTGATTTTGTTCGGGACCAGGTCAGGCCTAAAGGTCAATTGGAATAAATCACTCATTTTCCCACTTACGGCAGAGACTCTACAGTTTACACCAGACTACCCCTTAGCTTGGACGACAGACCCAGTTAGATACTTGGGCATCAAAGTGCATACTGACTCGGAGGTGGTTTTTAAAGAAAATTACGGGACAGCGATCTCCAAACTAGAAGACGGCGTGGACAGGTGGATTCAGTTACCCCTGTCCCTTGTCGGTAGAATCTCAATTATGAAAATGGTGGTACTACCACGGTTTCTATTCCTCTTCACTAACATTCCTATTGTTCTGCCGAGCTCCTTTTTTCGGGTGTTGACATCTCTGATGGTCCGATTAGCTTGGGTGGGGAAACAGGCCAGAGTCAAGTGGGAGATACTCACACTCCCATATAGCATGGGCGGACTGGGAGCGCCGGATCTAGAACCGTATTATAGGTCAGCGCAGGGTGCTCAGGCTCATCACTGGATACACGGTCCTACGGATGCCCCACATTTCCAGATCGAGAGGGTGGCTGCGGCCCCGACTCCGTTGCCAGCGCTTTTGTTCAAGTCTCATGATCGTAGAACGGGGATACTTGACTCTATGAATGCGACAATGCACGCCTGGCATAATCTTCTGAAATTACAAGCGGGCGCTATACTTTACTCCCCTGTGACTCCGCTTGACTGGTGTAGCTGGTTGCCCCCGTGTAGGGAAAAAGGGGTGGTACGGGCTATGAAAGCTATAAACATACACACGGTAGGGGAGTTGTTTGACGGTGGCAAAGCAATATCATGGGGCGCCTTGACTCTAGAGGAAGGTACGGCGACTGCATTAACCCAATTTCAATTCCACAGGGTAAGACATGCACTAAGGGACATGCTGGGCCCGGAGCTGGAGGAGCCGCCAGAGGTGGCTCCGCTCACATATGTGATCAAAGCGGTATCGCCTGTGCGTATGGTCTCAAAAATCTATACTATAGCGCAGGGCTATAGAGCTAACCACTACACCAAGGCGCGACTAGCATGGCAGACAGACCTGAACCGGGTAATTGACGACAGCACTTGGAAGTATTGCTGCGAAAACACGAAACGCGTATCGTTAAATGGACGTCATAGGCTGATACACTTTAAATTTTTAAATAGGGTTTACTATACGCCAGAGAGACTCCACAGGTATGGATTAAGGGACTCAGCGGCTTGCGAACGCTGTGGAGCGGACCCTGCAGATTTTTACCACCTGACCTGGTCATGCCCAAGAATAGCGTCTTTCTGGGAATTGATCTTTAAGACACTTGGCGAGGTCACTGACACTCCACTTGACCCGGACCCTACGCTCGCACTATTGGGCTACTCCAAACACTTACCTAAGGGAATCAGGCGTCTGGTAGATATGGGGCTTCTTATGGCCAGACGTAGGGTCGCGATCTGCTGTTCTCGTGGCCCGACCCCCACCCTGACGGGCTGGACACATGATATGACATATGGTAGTACGCAAACTGAACACTATAGCGAGTTATTACCTCCCCGCAACCGACCTAAAAACTTTTGGGGGCTTTACCAAGCTTACTTGACTGCCAAGGCTAACAGCACACACCGGGCCGACTCTCCCGCAGTATAGTTCGGGTGTGGATGACACAGGAGAGGTGGTGCTGAACTGACTGGAGTGGGGGATCTGGCCTAGGAACCCTCTGTGCAAATCGCAAATTTACCATTATGTAAAAGTTGGGGACAACATTGAACTGCAATGTAATGATTAGTGCTGTGATATGTTTAGTAATTATGTGGATATGGAGTATTATGGGTCGCTGGTCCCGTCTTACAGTGCTGATTTTCGTGTATTGTGTCTGTAACAACAGGAATGCTATGTCTCTGTTTGCTTTTTGTTATCAATAAAACCTTTATAAATAAAAAAATTAAAAAAAAATGCAGACTATAAAATGCATATGAAACTGAATGCACTAAGAATGTCCATGCTGATGTATCACTTTATCAAACCAAATTAGACCGGGTTTATACCTGGATGTGTACTTTCTGCCAATAAGCACTATATGTGAGAAGCAATTGATTATGTTGAAACAACCGAAAGTCCACTGGCCTTTCTATTTCATAGAGAAAATATGATCCACTGGAAGCTTCTGTATGTTATTCTTGGGGAGATTAATTTTCAGTATTACTTTGTGAAAATGTTGAAAAAATGATATATAAATGCCACGACTTATTTCATTAGAGAAGGATTAGAATGGTTCAATCCTGATTATTAGAGGTACTAGACAGGGGTACATTGTCGTCACTCAGGCGTGGTCGGTGGTAGGAGTGCCAGTCGGGCGGTGACGTGGGGCGGGGGAGGGGCAGGCTGGGGGGTAGTAAACTACGGATTAAGGCCTAATACAGGTAAGTAAACATTTAAATAAATAAAACGAATTTCGTTGTGAGCGCTGCATCGCCAAATGCGATGCAGTGCGCGCAGCGAAATTCGTTTTATTTATTTAAATGTTTACTTACCTGTATTAGGCCTTAATCCGTAGTTTACTACCCCTCACCCTACCCCTCCCCCACCCCACATCACCGCCCGACCGGCACTCCTACCACCGACCGCGCCTGTCGTCACTCCTCTTGTTGAATCATTTAATTGAACCACTATCACATCATGACACGAAAATAGAATGTCCTAGAATTCACATAATGAAGGCACTATTATACGCTGTTGATATCCCTATGTTTTTAGGTTCTCCAGATTCTACTACAGCAAACATTTTTTCAACAATATAAAGATTTTATGAATTGTGGAGATACCAAATTAATAGAGAAAAGCTGTAGGTTTGTTGATACATTTTGGAAAAAAACAAACTCACAGAAGTTCACCATTATATTATCACCATCAAACCAGTTTGATTCCTATGGATCATGGTTACAGGACATGCGTCCCAGATGCCTCAGATACATGTTGTAAACTTCATTACCATGCTAAAGAACTGAAATGGTCACAAATTCCCCTTTCTGTAGAAGGGTTGGTACATTTAATAAGAATGATGAAACTTTCCAGATTGTTTTTACCTCCAATGTCTCCCATGTTATTTAAACAAGACCCTTTTTAACTGACTAAATAAAGCATTGTTTTTCTTTATCAGGGATAAGAAAATCCCAAGAGTCTTCAGGGTTACATTACGCACCTCTCTAAAATTGGCTGGTTTGTACCAGAATTTAAGCTATAATGTTAGCGGCCATATCTCTAAATGTTCAGAAATTTTTAAAGCAGGGGGCAAAAGAAAGATATTGTTTTGTGGAAAATATATCAAATGACTAGAATTCGGGAGTTGAGTGTTTTGCGACAAATTTAGCCATCCCAAATATTTAAAAAGTTTGGTTTAAGAAATTACAGGATATGCATTACTGGAAAAGGTGCTTAAAAGAAATCAAGATAGAGGATATATTCCATTATAGCATATTGCAGCACTTTCTTTGGAAATGACCACTATAAATAAACCTAAAAAATGACCGGGAATCTGGGAAGTTGATTAAAATGAAATAAAGAAGGATAGATTTATGGAGATGCAAAAGATTTGGGGGCCGATTCCGATTCAGGCCGGAAAACGTACCGACCGACTCGGTACGGGAATTTAGTCCGACCGACACGTACCGGCGCTGCCCGATCCGCGTAGTACGATGCAATGCATGTGAATCACGACCGACTCGTACGGAACACAAGCCGAACGACCGAACCGCGCGGAAACCAGCTCTCCGGCCGGAAAACCACGCGAATCGAACCGACCGACACGCACCAGGAATGAACCCGACAGAAACGTACCCGCGAACTCCGACCCGCGCAGTACGATGCAATGCGTGTAAAACCGGACCGAGTCGCACGGAGCACAAGCCGTACGACCGACACGCATACAAAACGGAGCCGAAGCAACCCAATACCGCGCGACCGACGCGTACGCCGCACATGAAACCCAGCAGAAACCCAGCTTGAAAGACTCGGACAAGCTCGCACGAGCCAACTGCAGCGTCCTACTCGGTCAGAAGAACGTCTCCTACATGCCTAAAAACTACAAAGGAAAAAATACAAAAAAAAGGGCCAAACAAGCAATGACAAAGTCAATAAATACAGGGGGAAAAAAACATGGAACAAAGACACACCCACAACTCCACCCATATAAAGGCCACAAATCCCTACCATGATCCTTTGCAAATTCAACTAACCTGCCAGCACAGAACACCATCAGACAGCAACCACAGACACACCCACAACTCATCCATCACACAAGCCACACACCATCAGCACCTCCCAAATAGCACCCTCACATACACCCAGCAAAACCTACACTCACCCACCCTCACTTGCACACTCACACACACATCAATCCCCGCCACCAGCCATCACCATGCCCCCAAAGAAGAATCCAAAGTTCCTAGACAGTGAATTGGAAGTCCTGGTAGATGAAAACCTCAGGGTAGAGCCACACCTGTTTGGTACATTGGTCCAACAGACCCCCATGTCGCAGAAAACCAAGATGTGGGAGAGGATCGTCGACAGGGTGAACGCACAATCACCATGTTTGCGCACAAAGGAAGACATCCAGAACAGGTGGTATGATGTGTGCAGGAGGGTCAAGGCCCTACTGAAGAAGGATTACACCTTGAGTCATCGCACCGGCAGTGGCCCTCCTGCCAAACCAGTATACCTCAGGCCCTGGGAGGAGAAGGTGTGGGCCATCCTACCACCAGAGAGCGTACATGGACTATCAAACATCCAAGAGCCTGGTGAGTACACAACCAATATACCCAATATTGTGTGACAATACACACACATCACTGTCAAGGGGATAGTGAAACCATGCACCGTTAGCAAAGCCACAGTAACCAAAACATAATCATCCCAAGATGTGTATGCTAGTCAGACAAACACAACACCTGCCATCTCATAGTGATATGTAACTGTGTCATGACATGTACAAAACTAACAACAAATAGAGCAAGGCAGTGGCACAAATCTAACCAACAAACACAGTCAGACATTTTGCCACCACTAGAACACCACCTCACAGGGAAGCTCACTGAAAGGAAGGAATTCTGTGTATGCTGGTGAAGTCAGTGTAGCCAATAGCATGATGGGAGTTGTAGTCACAGATATTGGTCACCCTCACAATTGGCCCATCAACACCACTCTGAACCATGCTCACATCACAGGGAGTGGAAAAGAACTGACAAGATGGCTGACACTGGGTACTGCTGCGGGGAGCACAAGGCCCTGCTGGGAACTGTGCACCAACCAACAGCAGGACACCACTGACTGACATCCTGAAAGCCAACTTGCACTCCCTGCAATGGAAGCACGTTCCATGGTGGGATATCTGGCTGGGTGGGAAGGAGGACTGACAGCACTGACCATAGTTACCAGCAGCTTTTCTCACACACACCCTTAACACAAATTCCACACAACTCACCTTGGAGAATGCATTTCCTCACACTCTAATTAAATATCCCACAAAGAACCACCACCCTGGGTTATGCTGTGTGAAGCACAGGGACACCTTTGGGACTTGTAGCCAAACAAATGCCAGGACAACACTGTCAGCCATCCTGTCAGCACAGGCACACTACCCCACAGGGAAGCAGAGTCAAAAGGAAGGAAGCATGGTCATGCTGGGAAGGGAGGTGTAGGCAATAGCATGATGGGAGTGGTAGTCACAGCTCAACATCCCCCACCCACATGGCCCAGCAAGCTCACACTGAAGCATGCACACCTCACAGGGAGTGAAAAGCCACCTCAAAGATGTCTGACACTGGCCTCAGCTGTGGGGAGCACAAGGCCCTGCTGGGAACTGGGCACCAACAAACAACAGGACCACACTGTCAGCCATCTTGCCATTGCTGTCACACTCACACACAGTGAAGTCCACTCAAAAGGAAGGAAGTATGGGCATGCTGGGAAGGGGGTGTAGGCAATAGCATGATGGGAGTGGTAGTCACAGCTCAACATCCCCCACCCACATGGCCCAGCAAGCTCACACTGAAGCATGCACACCTCACAGGGAGTGAAAAGCCACTTCAAAGATGTCTGACAATGGTGCTCTGTTGTGGGGAGTACCAGGCCCTGCTGGGAACTGGGCACCAACCAACAGCAGGACACCACTGACTGACATCCTGAGAGTTAAGCTGCACCCACTGCAAGCGTGGCATGCTTCATGGTGGGATAACTGGGCTGGGGGGAGAAGGAGGTCCGGATGTCAACCAAATACCACCAATGCTGGTCATGCACACATTCACATTGAAATGCTTCAGGTTGGCAGGACAATGTGCTACACCAATATCAACCTCTGACTGTGACAACTTAGGACAATGCAATGTACAGGCCCGCATCCAGAGGTACAGTCACAACTGTCAGGTGTTTGAACCATTGATGCCTGTAGAAACATAACATACATTGTGTGTCTCTTCCAAAAACAGGTGATGATGGGGACACAGCAGCAGATGATGAGGAGTCCCTGTCCCAGGCTCCGGGGGCCCCTGAGCTCTCTGGTGTGGAACAGCCTCTGCCCTCCTCGGATGGCGAAGACCTACCTGGCCCCTCCGGTGTGAGTCATCATGCAGCACCAGCAGGACCACCATCTGCACCCCTGCACCCACTCCTCCAACATCTGCCAACACACAGACCACCCCCGCCGACACGGACATACCAAGGACACTCAATGACAACAGCACAGGGACCCCGGCCCACCGTGAAGCAACGGACAACAACCCCAGTACCAACACCCAATGGGGCCTAGGCTCACTTGTGCGTGCCACCGCAGCTCCCGCACGTGTGGCCAGGGGTGGTGGGAGGGGTGGTAGGCAGAGGTCGCTGTTTGCAGAGGGGTCTGGACTGCATGATGACCCACAACTGGTACGCTTTGCTGATGCGTACCAGAATAGCACTGGAGAGGTCAGCCAGGTAGTGGGGATCCTCAAGGACATTCAACAGCAGCAGGCTGCCCATCATGCCCGCTTGGACTCCCACATGTCCCGTGTGGAGACACACATGTCTCGCATGGAGTCCAAGTGGGACACATTGGAAGAACTGACAGCGGTGCAGAGGGACATATTGACATGCCTCCGCCAGATTAGCACCAACATGGCCACACCTCCCTGTGTGCCCACAACATCTGGTGCCGCAACAACTGCAACTGCCACAGGGAGGGAGGATGACTCTGGTGGAGAGTCCTCTGCACCACAGCGGCCTGCACGTGAGGGTCCCCCCCGAAAGAAGAGGGGTCGTCTGAGGAAGGAAAACTGAGAGGCCGATGGCCATGTACATCCCCCAGGGACCCAACACCTGTTCTGGAAATTCCCCTTTGTGTGCAAACTGTTCACCCTGTCGAATGCAACCCAACTCTCCCACATGACATGGGGAGTTCAAGTTGGACCAATGTATCAGATGACTGTGGACTTTACTCAGGACATTTCTGCTACCAACACTTCCAACTCATCTGGGAACTTTGGATTCCAATCCCAATGTACAGCACCCACCATCCTGTGCACTATCCTCACACATGTATGTAAATAAACTCACTAATACACCATACTTGCCTCTGCTGTGATTCCAACGTTGTTTTTGTCATGGAGATGATGATCTGCTAAATGACACTGTGCATGCTAACTGCTACAGCAAGTTCAACACCGTCATGTGAGTCATGGCGACGTGACACATATGAGGGAGACACACCACTAGGGCTACACAACACATACACACCAGGGCCATCTGACTCATTGCCTACACTGATGTTGCCAGGAAATACAGTGGAATGCACAGACACCACACCTATTCAGAGTATGTGTTATCTAGCCCACAGGAGAAGTAAGCAAATGTCAGTTAGATGTGTGACCACAGACAACGCACATCCCAAAGTGAAGCACAGGTTTATTACACATTTGCAACATGTTGTGTCCACTACAGATGCAAGGTAATCCCACGTGGCAGTGGCCACACAGTCACCAAGTGTAGAGGAAATAAAGTCCAGGGGTGTGTGGCACATCACCTGCAGGGAAACGACTGCTTCCACCCTGGAAGTTGAATCATGGTGTCGGGGGATGCGAGTTGACCAAACAACTCTGAAAGTACCCTGTGAAGGACAGACATGACACACAGTCAAAAGCACTGAAGAACAGGACAGAACTGCAATACTCATGCCCAATACATGTCACAAGATACCTACACAAAACCAAGTTAGCATGTCAACACTGTTGGGGAGTACAGACTACCTGTAAGGACACATCGCTGCACGCATACTGTCAAGTAGCACATGGCCACACTCAAACAGCAACAGAGCACCACCAACACTTATCATGCAAACTCAAATCATTGACATAACATCTCTGTATACTGACATTCAGCTGAAAAAGTTGGTGATGAGCTGTGTGCGGGCATCACCCTCATCATCCTCATCACTGGCATCGTGGCCCAGGCCAGGATCCTCCACAGGTGGCGGATGTTGGTCATCGTCATCCAGGATGAGAGGCAACTCCTTCCGCACTGCCAGGTTGTGTAGCATGCAGCAGACGATGAAAATCTTGCACACCTTTGCAGGGGCATATGGAAGGGCCCCTCCTGTCTTGTCCAGGCAGCGAAAGCGGCTCTTCAGGAGACCAAATGTCCGCTCGATCACTCTCCTGGTCGGACCATGTGCCTCATTGTAGTGCATCTGGGCTGGTGTCACATGGTTTCTGAGGGGTGTCAGCAACCACGGCATGTTGGGGTATCCGGAGTCACCTACATACAGACAATTGCACATTAGCTGAGTTGGAAAAGAGGGTGGAATTCAACATTGCAGAACACACACAATGGTACAAAGTCAGTACACACCGACAAGCCAGGCACGCTGGTTCTGCATCTGTGACATCATCCTCGGGATGCGACTACTCCTCATCACGTAGGCATCATGTGCAGAACCGGGGAAACGTGCACACACATGTGAGATGCTCATATCTGCAAGACATACCACCAGAGCATTGATAGAATGGTAATGTTTCCTGTTCCTGTATGCCTGCTCAGGTGCCTGTGGTGGTACCAAAGCCACATGTGTCCAATCAATGGAGCCGATGACATGTGGCATCCTCCCCAGGGCATAGAAGTCACTCTTGACGTCAGTGAGTTGTTGACGTTTAGGGAAATAGATGTACTGGTTCAAGTATCTCAACATCGCCTCCAAAACATCGCGTAGCACACGGCTGAACATGGTCTGTGACATCCCACCAGCAGACGCCACAGTGTGTTGAAAGGTACCGGTGGCAAAGAAGTGTAGGGCTGCCATCACCTTCACCTTGGGGGTCAGCGCTGCAGGGTATGGCCGGCCAGGTTGCAAATGTGGGGCCAACTGCACTGCCAAATCCTCAATAAGCGGCCTGTTGAAGCGGTACCGTCGGATGCAATCACGTTCAACCATGGTTGCAAGGTCAGGGAATGGTCTATGGACAGCTGGTGCCCTGCAGTGCATAGGTGAACAAAGAAAGATTGTCAGTCACCCCACATATGTGGCATTGACCATACTCAATATCACATGATACATCATTACGAGACACAAGTACTTGATGTGTGTGCCGTTCTGCATGGACATATATGGCACCTACATGGCCAACATCTAACATCTCAGTTCAACATGTGTTGACAACAAGTTCCAGGTTGTGCTATGGGAAATCATTCGGCTGTGTCACAGTACCCATGTACTGCTGTCACGTTCCAAACACACACCACAGTGACAAGTGAGGACAGATGTGCCCCAGGCATCACAGCTCTTTGACAGATAGATTCCCAGGGACCCTGTATTGCCACATGGACACTGGCATGACATGGCGTTTCATGTACACGCCAGCAAAACAACCATGACTCCCACAGGTAGTGGCCCCTGTTGCCTCTGCAGGACAGACATGGACGTCTGTGACACACAAACGCACAACATCAAAGTCGATGCACAAACAACGTGGATGTGGAGACTGTTTCCCATTGTGCACATGGAATCCGAGACATCTGAAACACAACATGCACACAGACTGTGGAGGGCCATCACAATTGTGGCAATGGGTTACCCTGTGACGTACATACCATCCCACATGGGACTCAGGGTGTATGTGACATAACATACACATACACAACCTGGAGATGTGACCATGCCACATGCTCTAAACTGAATAGTTGCACATCACAGTGGTCATGTGCACAACACACAAAGGATTCTGTCCCCATGAACACGTGCACAGCCTGGGAGTGGCTGCCCCCAAGTGCCACCCAACAAACCACATGTTGACCCCCATACACACACAGGTAATGCAGCCTTACATGTCTTAGGAGACAGTGTGGACAGGCTATGGTGTTGTAGGTGTGCCCCTGAGTCCCTGGCAAGTAAGTGTGGCTGGCATACGTTCACCAGTGACAAACATGGTGACATATGCGAGTGACTTGTACAGGGACGCCTTGTACAGCAATGGATCGGTGCGCACGCATTGGCCATTGCATATGATGTGGACGGATGCGTGTCGTTTTCCGAAATACGCGTTGTACAGCAATGGACCGATCGGTGCGCACGCATTGGCCATTGCATATGATGTGGACGGATGCGTGTCGTTTTCCGAAATACACGTTGTACAGCAATGGACCGATCGGTGCGCACGCATTGGCCATTGCATATGATGTGGACGGATGCGTTTCGCTTTTCCGAAATACGCGTTGTACAGCAATGGACCGATCGGTGCGCACGCATTGGCCATTGCATATGATGTGGACGGATGCGTGTCGTTTTTCAAAATACGCGTTGTACAGCAATGGACCGATCGGTGCGCACGCATTGGCTATGGACTGACATGGTAACGGACGCGTTTTGAAGCTTTTACAAGCCGGATGCAGTGAATTCAGTTGGCCACCCACAACAATGTTGCAAATTCATGGGTGTCATGAAGTTGAACTTTTGAAGGATGCTGTGGGCGTGTATAAGTGGTGCAATTCAATGGATTGGCCAGATTCAGAAGATGCAAACGACTTGGACCTATCACTTTGGACACATGGGACAGTATCTGCCTCTGCAGCACACATATAATGCTGGCTGTTCCCCTGAGAGCTCACTTGCCTGCACTACATGCTCCAGGACGACATCTGCCACCACCACTTCTGCTGTCTCTGCATCCTCTGGCTACTGCAATGGCACGTACTGTGGAGAGAGCCCCAGCCTTCAGCACTGAGGCGAACCAGGCCCTGCTGGACAGCCTCCTTCCACGGTACAGCAAGCTGTATGGGAAACCAGGGGAGCAGGTGAGTGTGCTGTCCACTGCCTTACTAATTGTGCATGTTGTCTGACTAGCAAGACTTACAGTGTGCACACCAGTGGCTAGCATGCTCACTGAGTAGTTGGCACCCCCAAAGTGTGTAGTTACATGCACTGAACAGGTATAGTGCAGTAACAGTGCATTCCAACAAGGTTTCACTTCCCAGGCAATGATACCATTTAGTAACTGCTGGACAACTGTTCATAGCCATAGTTGCACTACCTGTGTACATCATATGCCCCTGTGATTGAGACATGTATATCCAACTGTGTGATGCACGGATATGTTGCATGTGTAGTAATGGCCTTTTCACTTTGTCATCCTCACAGGTTGATGCCCACCAGAAGCAGGACATCTGGCTGACCATCGTCCGGGCAGTAAGATCTGTGGGGGTCTACAGGCGCAGGATCCGCAACTGCCAGAAGAGGTGGCAGGACCTTTGTGGCTGGACCCGGAGGATCGCAAGGGTCCAGCTGAAGCTGTCGCCTCCTCGCAGGAGGGGCGGACACCGGACCCTGACCCCCCACATGCTCCGGATTCTGGCGGTGGTCTTCCCTGACCTGGATGGGCAGCTGAAGGCCAGACAGCAGCAAGGAGGGGGTAAGTGCTAGCCTTTTCTGTGTACTATGACTAACATGCTCTATGCACTCCTTTAGCCTGGTTCCACTTCCACATTACAACTGTCTTGTCGTCCTGGACTCATGTCCCTCACTTGTGTCATGCCCCCTCCTCATCTGATACACAGGTGTGGCCCTTACAGTCTGTGACTTAGGTCACTTGGGTACTGTGTACTTGCAGTTACCTGTGGTTCAAGTTGGGGACAGCATCACTTACAGGGACTTTGTTGTGGGCTGCATGGGTGGTACAATTGCTCACACAATGCCTGTGATCTGACATGTACTCTGGGTATGGCTTTACAATGTGTTCCAATTGCTGCTCTGACTCACCACATGTCTGGGGTATGTGCCACACACCCATGCTGCAGCAGAGACCTAGGGGGGAGCCTCAGAAGTATGTACATCATGTGTGTGACACATGCATAGCCACCTGCCTAGTGTTCAGGGTAATACCATGTTGCACATGGACCAGGACTGTAATGCCTACTCCGTACATCGAAGGCACTCTGTTCTCCCACTCCCGTGTGTCAGCATACATATTGGGCATTGTGAAGAGTGCACTCAGGTGTCTGCCTCTGTGTCACCGTGGTGTGGCCTTGCTTTTTGGACTCCTGGAGTGTTTAACAATTTGGGGTGGCCAGCCATCTGAGTTGTGACTATAGGATCTGCACATTGGTTAATGCATAGGTCTCTGATCCCTTTACTGTGCACAAAGGTGTATGAAACATTGAGGTGCAGGCAGCTTTGGTTCATTCTCATCAGACGGTGAAGTGCCCATGTGTATGGATTTGTGTTTGCAGTCACTAAAATGTCTCATTTGATTGACGTGGGATCATCCTAGTCCTCATGATGAGGGTGGCCAGGGGTGCACATGTGCACCTGTCAGCTACAGGGCTTGCATACCCAAAACTTCCATGGTTGTGACACAGTGTAGACTGGTGTTGTGTGTATGCACTGCCCCTGTGACAGGAGACAGTTATGACTGACTTGCCAGACAGGCCTGTGCCATGACATTCAACTCGCAAAGGGTGATCCAGCAGTAGTGTGATATGTCCTGCAAGCACACCATTGTCGCATTGTCTATCAGGACATGAGGACATCATTGTGTCTGGTGATGGAAGCAAAACCCGCATATCGACAGGGACTCTGCCCGTCACTTTTCCTGACACATGTACTGAGTCAGTGGCAGGAGATGGCATGTGTTTGGAGTGACACATTTCCACATGTTCTCTTGGATGTCCAACAACTGTGTATGTGGTGCATGTGTGCACGTATGATTAGTCGCATACAACAGGCACCAGACAGATGGGTGCATGGACAGGTAGGATATGTGTGGCATGAATGACTGTCAGGCAGACAATGGGCTTCTTCAAATCAGTGTCAGCACTTATTGCAATGTCTAGCAAATGATGGCAGGGCTTGCTCTGTGATGTGCTGTACTTACTGTGGCATGTGTGGTCAGTACAGGTGACTAATGTTGCTCTGTTTATCCTGATTCTTTGCAGATACATCCACGGCCACAGGAGGAGACAGCTCCATGGACCAGGAGGAGCGGCAGAGCCTTACTGGGTCCACTGCAGGGGAGACCGAGGGACCCAGTGGCACGGAGGGTGAGGGGAGCCACACTGAGGAGACCTCAGCTACGACCACCTCGGCTGAGGACCACAGCACTTCCAGTGAGGACTCCCTTGTGGAGGCGGGTGTCAGCAGACCAGAGACAAAATCAAGCAAGTCTGCCCCCGCCACCACCACCATCTCCACCCTCCCATCTGCTCCCATCCCACATGTCCGTGGAGGCTCCCGTGTAGGGGAGCGTGTCTCCTTCATGCCAGGCACCGCACACCCTGCCTCTGTCTCCCCTGCTGCCCTGAGTGTGGAGTCTGTGGACTTGCTTAAACAGATCCATGTAGGGCAGACATCAGTGCTGAGTGTCCTCCATGCACACACAGGTCTGTTGACACAACTGGTGTCATTCATGGAGGGCATGTCATCTGGCATGTCTGCCCTACATCGGACCAATCAGTCCATGGCCTCCTCACTGACGGCAGCAGTGCCCCTCCTGCAACAGTCCCTCACCCCTCCTACCTCTGCCCCATCCACAATCCCCAGCACCCTGCCTGTCCCAAGCACACACACACCGGCACAGGCACCCACCAGCACAGACACAAGCAGCACACAGACACACACGCCAAAATGCAGACGCACACGCACGCACAGTCAGGGGACTGATACCTCACTAACAGGGGATGGGGCCCAGGAACACACACATGCATCCATGAACACTGCGCAGTCCTCAGATACCTCTCCCTCCAAAACCCCTTCCCTTGCCTCACCTGCAACCCCCCTCCCAGAAGCTCTTCCTCTGTGAGCTTGGCCTCTTCCCCACAGATCCATCTGACACAACGCACAGGCGGAAGAGGCGACCACCACACACAGAGGGGAGTGCCCCTCACACCCGGACACCCTCCCCCAGGCACAGGCAGACTGAGGACCCCCCGGACCAGGAAGGGCAAGACCCCACCACCACCACCACGCAGCTCCACCACACAGTCTCTCTCCTCCATACCCCAGGCCACCACTCCACAGGTTCCCCCGCCACACCCTGCCCCAGGTTCCCCCACACACCCATACTGCATCCCCAAAATGCTTAGGCCCTCCCCCCCTGCCACTTGCTCTTCCACCCCCAAGCCAGACGCTCGGCCTGTTTGTGCCATTGGTGTGGAGACCGGGTCCCCCCCCTCTGTCCTGCCCACCTCATCTGCCCCCCCTTCCACTCCCTTGGAGTTATGCACTGCAGTGGAGTCCACAACCACCCCGTCTGACTTGGGCACTGCAGTGGGGACCCAGTCCACTCCATCTGACCGGCCCACTGCAGTGGTGCCAGCACCCACACCATCTGACTTGTGCCCTACAGTGGTGCCGGCCCCCACTGAGTCAGACACCTCCACTGCAGTTGCCGGTGACCCTCCTGCACCCACCACCCCTTCACTGCCTCCTTCTGGCATCCCCTGATCCTGTCCCTGCGGTGCCTGGCCTGCCCCTTGTATGCCCCTCCGAGGGGGATGTCCCCTGTCCGTACCAGTGCAGGCAAGCAATGGGTGACAAGTTGTCACATATCACCCTGTTTGGACTGTGTATATGGACTGGCCATTGGCCTTAGTTTCTTTTGGAGTTCAAATTTTTTTCAACATTTGCTGAATAAAGCCTCTTTTTGTTTACTAGTGGTTTTTCTTTTGATGTACATGATGTAGATGAGTATCATCATGCATTTGCTGTTGTAATAGTGTTCAGATCAGGAAAATGAAGTGTTGCTGTGATGGACTCCATGTGGTCCATGGGATATGTGTCCTAATCTAGTCTGGATCCATAGCATCCTTTGCTGCAGTCTGAGGGTGTAATGTTCAGCATTTGACACAGGGATGTACGTTTTGCATTTGTAAATTGACATCTGTGGCTTACACTGATGCACATCTGGTGGGCTTACCACTGTTCAATGTTTCTATTTCCCTGACTGTGTGCCCATCTCCACTGGACATGCAGTTTGGCACATCAATGTTGAAGGACTCATCTGTGTACAGTGCAACTTGCTTAACACGTGTTTTGGGGTATATGCAGATGACTGACGTGACACTCCCGTACCCAGGCTGATGTGAGCAGTGCCTTCAGTGTGTTGTGATTGTTGACTCACTGACCGAGTGTTTTGCTGACATGTTTGAGTGGTGCACAGACAAGGTTTGGCACAGCGGACCTTCCACAGGAGTGGAGTGCCCTCATGGCAGTGTGTAATCCCGTGACATTGCCTGGGCCCGTGTTGTGTGTTGTGTAAGCATGTCTGTGTGTGTTCCCTTCCCTTTTCCTACACCGGCTGTGTCCCTACGGATGTTCCTGTTTGTGATGCTTGCTGAGTTGTCCTGTGTTCATCCAGCATCTTGTACCTGGTTTCTCCGTGATGTGGGTGCATGGCAAACTAATGTTCATCAAGTTGTCATCCCTAGTTGTCTTTGTTGTCAGGGCTGGGGATGTGGGCAAATGCAGATGAGACACAGTCAGGATTCCCCTTGGCACTTGTTGGTTACACAAGTCATGTAATTTACAGTTTGTGGTAGCTTTCAGTGATTGTGACACGTTGTGTGTGTGACTGCTGCCACTCCTCAGGGTCAGAGCTGCAATGTTGGAAGTTGTCTACGTGTGTTCTTTGTGGGTGACCTTGGCTTCTTCATTGGTGTGTGACTGTGGCCGGGATCCCATTGATTGGGGTGGATTTCACGTCATGCCCATGTACGGCGTACTGTGCAGTGTGTCAGACATTCACGAGTCTTGTTGACTGGCCAGGTGTGATGGGTTTCTGCACCTTAGTTCCCACAACCACCCCATGGATTGTCATGGGTGCATGTGCAATGTCACCTGTCCATGTGAGCTTCACTGCTGCACATTGGTGGAGATCAAGGTGTGTGGTGTTGAGTGTGTGCAAATGTGAGTTGTTGTACGGCTAGACCCCTACCTCCATTTTGGCCTTGGCTGACAGGCTGTGCTGATGGATTTGTGCTTGTGTAAGTGTGTTGGTAGTTTGTTGCTCAGGACACATGGCTGTGGTTCACAGTGTGAACAACATCTAGCTTTGTCATCACAGTGGGATTATCATGCAGGCTAGTGTCACCACAATGTGGGGTCCCTGGGTGTAGTGCTGTGGTGGGTCTGTCTCTTGCTGTGTTAGTTGCTATTCCTACAAGCTTGTGTGACATGTGTAATTTGGGCTCCCTCTCATCTGACAATGCCTGATTGCCCACATAGGGGAATCCGATCCATGAGTTACTTTTGTATGGCACTGTATACACATCTGTGTAATTGGAATTCAGGCCTCCTCATGTGTTGTGTGGTTGCCTGGGGACACTGGCACACCCCCCCCATCACCTGTTGTGTTTGATATGCAGTGTGAGGCTGCCTGTTTGTGTTTGTGCATCTGCACCACTGCATTGGCATATCTTTGGTGTGCCATTGCCTGTATGTTGTTTGGAGGATTTCCCATGCTGTCCCTGGGACTCCTAGGTCATCAGTCAACAGAATAATCATGGTTCGTACGTCCCATTGCTGACATGGTATGGTATTTGTTCACCTCACATCTACAGTCTCCCCAGGATATCTACATTTGTGTGTCCATTAGTGCAGAAATGTGGGTCTGCATTATAATGGTCACTTCTGGCATTGTGTAATTGATAAATGGAGACAATGTCAGTCCCCATGGGTGATGTTTGTCTGCACATGGCCAAAGGTATGTTTTATTTGCACTGCACTGTTTGCCTCACCCAATCTATGTTGCTATGGGACACAACCACTACTTTGCCACTGATGTGTTTGTTGTTCTGTGACCAGGAATCATCCATCCTGTTTGGCAGTTACAGCTTTTTCCATGACAACACTTACCTTTTGGTCACTGTGATGATGGGGGTTTGGACCCCATTGCCACAATGTTCAAAATGTGCTTCAGCTATGGAGCCCACACTTACCTTTTGGTCACTGTGATGATGGGGGTTTAGACCCCATTGCCACAATGTTCAAAAGGTGCTTCAGCTATGGACCCCACACTTACCTTTTGGTCACTGTGATGATGGGGGTTTAGACCCCATTGCCACAATGTTCAAAAGGTGCTTCAGCTATGGACCCCACACTTACCTTTTGGTCACTGTGATGATGGGGGTTTAGACCCCATTGCCACAATGTTCAAAAGGTGCTTCAGCTATGGACACCACACTTACCTTTTGGTCACTGTGATGATGGGGGTTTAGACCCCATTCCCACAGTGGTCATGGTCTGCTTGCATTGTGAAGGGGCACACACATTTTTGTGTGACACGTGATAGGGGGTCACATTGTATGTTCAATGTCATGTTCAGTGTTGTAGGCATTTGACACAGACTACACACTATTGTCATGATGTTGGGGGGATGTCTTTTGCTGACATTCATTATGTTGGAGTATGCTGGTTGTGTCATGCATTACCAGTCCTATGAGTGGGGATGGTAGTAGTGACAGGCATCCAGCCCCCATGAGTTGGGGTGGTGGTAGTGACAGGCATCCAGCCCCCATCAGTGGGGGGTGGTAGTGGTAGGCATCCAGCCCCCCTGAGTAGGGGTGGTGGTGGTGGTAGGCATCCAGGCCCCCATGAGTAGGGGTGGTGGTAGTGCTAGGCATCCAGCCCCCTGAGTAGGGGTGGTGGTGGTGGTAGGCATCCAGGCCCCCATGAGTAGGGGTGGTGGTAGTGGTAGGCATCCAGCCCCCCCTGAGTAGGGGTGGTGGTGGTGGTAGGCATCCAGGCCCCCATGAGTAGGGGTGGTGGTAGTGGTAGGCATCCAGCCCCCCATGAGTAGGGGTGGTGGTAGTGGTAGGCATCAATTCCCCTATGAGTGGGGATGGTAGTAGTGACAGGCATCCAGAACCCCATGAGTAGGGGTGGTGGTAGTGACAGGCATCCAGCCCCCCCTGAGTAGGGGTGGTGGTAGTGGTAGGCATCCAGCCCCCCCTGAGTAGGGGTGGTGGTGGTGGTAGGCATCCAGGCCCCCATGAGTAGGGGTGGTGGTGGTGGTAGGCATCCAGGCCCCCATGAGTAGGGGTGGGGGTAGTGGTAGGCATCCAGCTGCCCATGAGTAGGGGTGTTGGTAGTGGTAGGCATCCAGCTGCCCATGAGTAGGGGTGTTGGTAGTGGTAGGCATCCAGCCCCCCCTGAGTAGGGGTGGTGGTGGTGGTAGGCATCCAGGCCCCCATGAGTAGGGGTGGTGGTAGTGGTAGGCATCCAGCCCCCCATGAGTAGGGGTGGTGGTAGTGGTAGGCATCAATTCCCCTATGAGTGGGGATGGTAGTAGTGACAGGCATCCAGCACCCCATGAGTGGGGATGGTAGTAGTGACAGGCATCCAGCCCCCCATGAGTTGGGGTGGTGGTAGTGACAGGCATCCAGCCCCCCATCAGTGGGGGGGTGGTAGTGGTAGGCATCCAGCCCCCCCTGAGTAGGGGTGGTGGTGGTGGTAGGCATCCAGGCCCCCATGAGTAGGGGTGGTGGTAGTGCTAGGCATCCAGCCCCCCCTGAGTAGGGGTGGTGGTGGTGGTAGGCATCCAGGCCCCCATGAGTAGGGGTGGTGGTAGTGGTAGGCATCCAGCCCCCCTGAGTAGGGGTGGTGGTGGTGGTAGGCATCCAGGCCCCCATGAGTAGGGGTGGTGGTAGTGGTAGGCATCCAGCCCCCATGAGTAGGGGTGGTGGTAGTGGTAGGCATCAATTCCCCTATGAGTGGGGATGGTAGTAGTGACAGGCATCCAGCACCCCATGAGTAGGGGTGGTGGTAGTGACAGGCATCCAGCCCCCCTGAGTAGGGGTGGTGGTAGTGGTAGGCATCCAGCCCCCCTGAGTAGGGGTGGTGGTGGTGGTAGGCATCCAGGCCCCCATGAGTAGGGGTGGTGGTGGTGGTAGGCATCCAGGCCCCCATGAGTAGGGGTGGGGGTAGTGGTAGGCATCCAGCTGCCCATGAGTAGGGGTGTTGGTAGTGGTAGGCATCCAGCTGCCCATGAGTAGGGGTGTTGGTAGTGGTAGGCATCAATTCCCCTATGAGTGGGGATGGTAGTAGTGACAGGCATCCAGCCCCCCCTGAGTAGGGGTGGTGGTGGTGGTAGGCATCCAGGCCCCCATGAGTAGGGGTGGGGGTAGTGGTAGGCATCCAGCACCCCATGTGTAGGGGTGGTGGTAGTGGTAGGCATCAATTCCCCTATGAGTGGGGATGGTAGTAGTGACAGGCATCCAGCCCCCCCTGAGTAGGGGTGGTGGTGGTGGTAGGCATCCAGGCCCCCATGAGTAGGGGTGGGAGTAGTGGTAGGCATCCAGCCCCCCTAAGTAGGGGTGGTGGTAGTGGTAGGCATCAATTCCCCTATGAGTGGGGATGGTAGTAGTGACAGGCATCCAGCACCCCATGTGTAGGGGTGGTGGTAGTGGTAGGCATCAATTCCCCTATGAGTGGGGATGGTAGTAGTGACAGGCATCCAGCCCCCCCTGAGTAGGGGTGGTGGTGGTGGTAGGCATCCAGGCCCCCATGAGTAGGGGTGGGGGCAGTGGTAGGCATCCAGCCCCCCATGAGTAGGGGTGGTGGTAGTGGTAGGCATCAATTCCCCTATGAGTGGGGATGGTAGTAGTGACAGGCATCCAGCCCCCCTGAGTAGGGGTGGTGGTAGTGGTAGGCATCCAGCCCCCCCTGAGTAGGGGTGGTGGTGGTGGTAGGCATCCAGCCCCCATGAGTAGGGGTGGTGGTAGTGGTAGGCATCCAGCCCCCATGAGTAGGGGTGGTGGTAGTGGTAGGCATCAATTCCCCTATGAGTGGGGATGGTAGTAGTGACAGGCATCCAGCACCCCATGTGTAAGGGTGGTGGTAGTGGTAGGCATCAATTCCCCTATGAGTGGGGATGGTAGTAGTGACAGGCATCCAGCCCCCCCTGAGTAGGGGTGGTGGTGGTGGTAGGCATCCAGGCCCCCATGAGTAGGGGTGGGGGTAGTGGTAGGCATCCAGCCCCCCATGAGTAGGGGTGGTGGTAGTGGTAGGCATCAATTCCCCTATGAGTGGGGATAGTAGTAGTGACAGGCATCCAGCCCCCCCTGAGTAGGGGTGGTGGTGGTGGTAGGCATCCAGGCCCCCATGAGTAGGGGTGGGGGTAGTGGTAGGCATCCAGCCCCCCATGAGTAGGGGTGGTGGTAGTGGTAGGCATCAATTCCCCTATGAGTGGGGATGGTAGTAGTGACAGGCATCCAGCACCCCATGAGTAGGGGTGGTGGTAGTGACAGGCATCCAGCCCCCCCTGAGTAGGGGTGGTGGTAGTGGTAGGCATCCAGCCCCCCCTGAGTAGGGGTGGTGGTGGTGGTAGGCATCCAGCCCCCATGAGTAGGGGTGGTGGTAGTGGTAGGCATCAATTCCCCTATGAGTGGGGATGGTAGTAGTGACAGGCATCCAGCACCCCATGTGTAAGGGTGGTGGTAGTGGTAGGCATCAATTCCCCTATGAGTGGGGATGGTAGTAGTGACAGGCATCCAGCCCCCCCTGAGTAGGGGTGGTGGTGGTGGTAGGCATCCAGGCCCCCATGAGTAGGGGTGGTGGTAGTGACAGGCATCCAGCCCCCCCTGAGTAGGGGTAGTGGTAGTGACAGGCATCCAGCCCCCCCTGAGTAGGGGTGGTGGTAGTGGTAGGCATCCAGCCCCCCATGAGTAGGGGTGGTGGTAGTGGTAGGCATCCAGGCCCCTATGGGTGTGTATGGCATTGGTGATAGCCATCCCGCCCCTATGGTTCTGCTGTTGCTAGTGTACGTCATTTCTGCAACCCTATGTGTGTGTGTGACATATGTCGGGTACGTGTCGTTTGTTTGTGTAGTGGGTGTTTGACTTACCGTCTGCGCAGTACGCGTCCGTACCGGTTCCGGTAATAGATGTAGAGTATTGGTAGGACCTGCGCGATGGGATTCATGGTTGGTTCGTCTTGTTCGTCTTTCTCGTGGCTTCGACTCGTACTCGTAGCTGGCTTGTTCGTCTCGTAGCCGTGGATCATCTTGTGGCGCGAATCGGAGCTTATGTGCGGCTCTCCCGGATGCTCTGACGTGCCGGACGTAGCGACCAGTTCGGCGCGTACGGATGGCGGATCGTACTAGTCCGGCCGGAAGGTGCTGTGTATTTACTTCCGTGCGACTCGAGTCGGCGTTTCCGGATCCAGCTCGGTCGGGGAACTGGAGAAGGAATGGGTACGTACGGCTCGATCGGAATTTTAGCAGTAATGCGCAGCGTACCTGCTCGCTCGGACGACTGTTCGAATCGTTCGGGAAAAACGCGTTCGGTACGTATTTTTTCGGGACGAATAGTATTAGGTGCACTTCCGGCCGAGATCGGAATCGACCCCTTGGTGTAGAAAAAGGATTGTCTTTTTTAAGAATGTGCAGACCTGGAATAATTTTTAAGGCAAAATTGAAAAACAGTACTTAAATGTTTGATGAAGTATTCCTATGGAAAATGAGTAAGGACAGTATTGGGTCGCTATGAAAACTACTAATCACCACAAGAATTCAATGTAATGAAAAATTGTGGGTCAGTTAGGTAGAAAAGCTAGAAACTCTGTAAGCATAGACACCTAAGATAAGATAAATGAAACTATTCACATAAATATTGTTAGCTCCTACTTATGATGAATACAATATTATTGTGTATTCTGCATGTATTATACCCAGTCAGATTAATGAAGATGAAACAAAGTGGGGGACCGCGAATATGTTGCCTGGCGCCCATCTCTCCAAACCACTTCTCACTGGTGCTGAAATAGTTAACCTTCTTCAAAGGAGATTCTTCTGTGCATCAATTTCAGTGAACCATCAAAATTCCTCTATTTTTCTTCTCACTATTGTTTTGTGTAGACATAATATCCCAATAGCCTTATTTTATTTGAATAATACATTATTCATTTTTACCCAAAGTACACGTCCAACACATGTTTCAGGGAAAACCCCTTTCTCAAGACTGCATTAAGTACAACAAATATATGTAAAAATTATTAAACTACACCGTAGTGTACATATTAAAATTATGCTGTTTATCTATTTTCTTTATACACAAAATGATAGATGATAAAAAGATAAGAGCCCATCATAATCTGCATCTTCTCATGTGTACATAATGAAAAAAGAAACCTTAAGTTCAATTGTTTCACTATATTGTAAGAAAAGGAGAGTACAAAAGGAAAAAAGAAGAGGAAAAAAAGAAAAGCTAATAAAGAAGAGCAAAGAAGAGGAGGAAAAAAGAAAAAAGCAGAACAAAAAAGCATGCATAAGTTCATTTTCCTTGTAGTTGATTATAACTGTTGTTGTTTTCTGTATTATAAGAAATGTTTAAATAAAATTCCTATGTCACCAATTTTAATGCTTTCAAAGAAATTATTGTTTTCAAAAATTTCCCAAAGCCTTTGATGTTTCAACTTATCTTCATTATCTAAGAAATTTGTATTTTCATCTTCCATTACAATGTAATCTAACACCACCAGACAACACTGCAGCTCCATATTATTAATACTATTCCATACTTTACTCTACTATGTTCCATTTCAACAATTTGTACCAGTTGGAGTTGTTTATAAACCCACATCATTCTATATCATTATCCTTTATGAGATCGCCCATATGTGCACATGTACGTATAATAATTCCTCACCTCCCTTGTGACTGACACATATGAAGATTATAGGCTCATATCATTCTTTTTCCATATCACCCTCATATGGTATTTTAGGACCATTTATGTAATTATGTTTTTAATATTGTTTTTAATACACTTCTTCCTCACCGTAATAAGGTGAATCATTTATATTTAGATGATTTATTTACCGCATTTTGATTATACCTTGGACATTTTAGATTCAAACATTTTAATAGATGCAGTTTAGATAGCCTCTGATTTTGTGATTTCTTAGGTAAAAACATACCATAATTATATTGTTAGTTGCTCCATTTTCATTATATAAAATTAAGTGTAAAATTCTTTAGCTGTTCGTTCAGACATGTTTTTACTAAAGCTTTTTCTGACCTTCTTTTGTTGTCATATACTTCTTCGTTATCTAAAATTCCATTTGGATCAAATGCACAAACGTGCCGGTTGTCAGTTTTAAATAATTCAATACTCGAAATTTAGCATCCCTAGATATTATATCATAAATCTAGGACTTCCTTTCTCTTTTATTCTTTCATTCTCCTTGCAAAGATTCACCAGCAACTCCATGTGGGTGCACCTGCACTCCACAATGAGCTTTATAAAATACTTCAAGCCCCATTTTCTTTCCCCATAAAGTCATTTCTTGAAAATAAAACATCAGACACTCACCATGGAGCGCACCACACAAAAGTGACTGTCTTTTTAATTATTACAGCAATTTCAACAGTTTAACATGACTAAATATTACATTATATCTTCAGGACTTCTTTTTCATTGAGTACAGGGACTTACGAGCAACTCCATGCGGTCACAGCTTAACTGCATGAAGGGTTCTCCAAAGTAAACCGAGCACCATTTTCTCTCCCCTTCAATAGATGTTTTGAAATTCCTTCAAACATGTACCATGCTCCTCACCAGGAACACATCAATAGGTAACACTGCAAGATAGAAGAAAGACTTCTCCCGGAGACTTTCATTTAATTTCATTCTGTGTTTCAAAGAATAATAATAATGATCACATTAACAATCTTTGGAATTTTATTTCAAAATGACTCTAATGTAGAAATGCTAAAAACTCTAAACTTCCTCATTGAGAACCATCTAAGGTATTTTAAGGGGAAAGTGAAATAACCTACTTTTATTTTGACCCAAAATTTGGTTTTAAAACGAATGTGCATAAAGGTTTGTATTATTTGTGGGGAATCAAACCTACATCTTCTCAATAATAACAGCTGTAGAGTCAGTATATGCCACATATCATTCATTGCTTGTCGATGTGGAATCTACCTTTGTACATAATGTTTTCTTTCTCTTTACGATGTTGATGTAAAAACAATATGTGAATTAAACATGAAGTTAATTTTATTCATTCCAGCATAATATATGAAACAAAAACAAAGTTGTTCTCCTATCTTAATCTGTCAACCTTAAAAAATACCTTAGGGCTATGAATTATTTCCAGGAGAATTAAACCCACATGTGCCAAATGATAGTCAGTAGAGAATCTCCCTGTTCTATACATTATTCTCTATTAATTACTACGGGTCGCAAAAATGTGAATCCTACTTCCTCCTCAGCATCGACATTTTGTATCAATAAAAACTATAGCTGATTCTCATAGGTTCTAAATCACCATGTAGATCAGAGTAAAGTAAATAGTTCCCTATCTGTATTTAGAGTGTTATGAGTTTGTCTGTCCCAAAGGTCTCTCTCCATCTAAGTTTCTGCTCCAAGTCTCCCCCTCTTCGATCTGTCTTAATTACCTCTAGACTTATGAATCAAATTTTATCTTCATCCACAATGTTATGTTTTTGTTCTCTCAAATGTGTTACAAGAGGGTATTTGTTGTCATTATTATTTACAGTTCTAATATGCTCACTCCACCTCTCTTTTAGTTTACATTTTGTGGGTCCCACAAATTTATACCACAAACACAAAGAATTATTTATATACAGCCCTTAGAATTGCAGTTAGGACACAATCTTATTTGAAATGTTCTACTTCCATTCCAGTCCTCAAAGTCTTTTGTACCATCCTTGACAAACATTCAGCAATTACAGCTTCACCATTATATTACAACCTAAGAAAGGATTCGGAAGCCAAGATGCTCATAATGAAGTTGTTTCTCTTACTGGCATCTATTTTATGGGATCACTAAGAGTGAGGAAGGTCTTTAGTATAGATGCTTTTGTGTACATCATAAAAGGTCTATCAGGAAAGGGTCATCAAAGTGGAGCTCAGTCAGAAGAGTCAATTAGCAAAGTCCAAAGCTGTGCCATAAGACTCTGTGAATATCAGCTACTTAGAAGAACGAGTAAGTCATTTGATGGGGGGGGCAGTGTCTCCACTTTAACAGGTGGGCTACAATTCAGTGCTTGGCCCACTGCTACCAAGGCACCAAAGTGTAGTGGTGTCTTCTCAGGGAGTCCTTAGACACGGAAGAGCAGCGAGAGGCCTAGATGAAGAGTAGTGGCCAATGGTCTGAAGTAAAAAGGTAGGGAGTGTAATCAGAGGCCTGTTCAACAGGGTTCTCATGAGTTAGAGGGATGCAGCTTGTGCTAACAGAGAAAGAATCAATATTTTTAATCTGTACTCTAAAAGTGAATGAAGCCATGAAAGATCTCTGAGAGTTATCAGGTACCATAGTTGCATTTCTTTGGGTAGGCTGGTGCCACTGAGATGTATGTAGAAAATAATGAAAATGAAGTAAAGATACACAGGAAAATAAAAGAGCTTACATCATCACCTGCAACTTCTGGACGCACTTTCATGACCAACCGGTTTTGCATTTACATTCAGGGTCGATCTAGACATGTCTCTGTATTGTATCATTGACACTTCCATTCAGTTCACGCTTTCCATATCAAAGCATCTCTGATGAGAATGGGTAGAGTTCCGGCACTGGCAAGTAGTACGAGGGCAAGAGCCAGAGTGTCCTTGCTTCAGTGTTTTCCATAAAATGTTACAGTTCATCCAAGTCTGTCAATTCCAGTGTGTCGCCATCGATGGTGATGAGCTTGTTCAAGAGGTCTGAATTTGATAAACATCATCCACAATATAGGCAGCAAGTGTAGGAAATTTCTCCTCTTCACATTAGTTTAGGATGAAAAATCCAAAGAATTAGGTGTAGTGCGACCATCAGAAGAGTAGGGGCCATGTGTCTCTGTGAATTACATGATTTGTCTTGCATTTGCATGATCTGATGAGGTCAGTTAGTGTTGTCTTGTCAGCAAGGTCTGAGCTGGTGGGCCCTCTGGAGTTCTAATGTTGGAGAGAAATCGATCTTGAGGAGCTGAGATAGGAAACTTTATTAGGAAACTTTCCATGTTCCCCTTTTCATGGAATTGCACATTAATGCTTTGCGCCCTATTCTCCACTTCCATAACTATATTGCACATCTTGTGCCTAGCAAAGCAGCTTACATAACGTTTGTAGGGCTTCAACAAGTTTCTCTGAGGTCTGAAGCTGGCTTTGAAAGGTTGCAATGTCAGCTTGAGAGAACTTGATCTCAAGAGACATTTCTGTCAGTTTGCTCTCCAAGGTGCATACAGCTGAGGTTCAAGTTAGGTGCTTTAGACTTTGCATGTGATGTGTTAGTATCCACCGATCAACTCACATACATGCTGTGATGCCATTGTGAACCCATGGTGTACCTCGTTCACTTGTGTCATTTCTGCCATCCTGGTGAGCCTCCATTTCCAGTGATGCACTTCATTATTGTGGGCTCACTGGAGAACTAACGAGAATGGCAAACTTGAGTGCTGGACAAATTCCTTCCTCCTTCTTACGGAATTCTGTTACATTTTGATAAATCCTATATAAAACCAAGTCAACAGCTTGAATGTGTATGAGACCTCTTGCACACCTGCGTCAGAAAGGTATTTCTCCCTCCTCTATGAATTCAAGGCCATCTCTCAAAAGCTTATAGAGAAAAGATCAGACAGAATATCGACTTCAAAAATATAGATGAAAAAAATATCGAGGTAAAAATATAGAATGCAAAAATATCAACTCCCTATACTTAAACAGGTAAGTACAAAAATATCCCCCATAAAATATCGATGTCAAAAATATAGTTGTACAAAATACCGATTTATATATATATATAAAATAAAATAATAAATATTAAATATATTAAATAATAACATTAATTTTAATAAAATTATTTAGATTTAATATACATTTTAATAAATATAACAAATAAACTTAATAAAAAAGTTAAACACTCAAACATAATAATTAATATATACATATATATATATTTCCTTTAAAACAATTCATAAACTATTAATAAACTATTAATTTTAATTTATTTTATAATTTTAAAATTATATAAAATTTACAAATATATATATATATATATCATTCTATTATAAATTAAGACATTAAACTATTATAAAATCTTTACACTTAAATTTCTCACTACAGTCAGTGCAATAGTAGGGAAAGTGTTGGATAGCAGAGGGGTAAAAACTACTATTCCCAATCCAAAGAGTTCAACAGTAGGGAAAGTGTTGGATATCGTAGGGGTAAAACTTTCTATTCCCACTCCAGTGAGTGCAACACAAGGGAAAGCATTGCATAGCGGAGGGTTAACATTTACTCTTCCCACTCCAGTCAGTGCAACAGTAGGGAAAGTGTTGGATAGCAGAGGGGTAACAATTACTATTCCCACTCCAACGAGTGCAACAGTAGGGAAAGTGTTGGATAGCGGAGGGGTAAAAATTACTATTCCCACTGCAGTGAGTGCAACAGTAGGGAAAGTGTTGGATAGCGGAGGGGTAAAAATTACTATTCCCACTCCAATGAGTGCAACAGTAGGGAAAGTGTTGGGTAGCGGAGGGGTAACAATTACTATTACCACACCAGTGAGTGCAACAGTAGGGAAAGAGTTGGATAATGGCAGGATAAAATTTACTATTCCCACACCAATCAGTGCAACAGGTGGGAAAGTGTTGAATTGCCGTGGGGTAACAATTAATATTCCCACTCCAGTCAGTTCAAAATTAAAAACAAACAAATATTTAAAAAACAAAATAAATAAAAAAATATATAAATATGTTAAAAATTAATATACAAATATATTTATTATTAAATATTAAAAAATAAAAATATATTATGATGTTAAATACATGCAACAAATACCTACAAATATATTAAATAATCTAAAAAATAATTTTCAAACAAATAAATACATTAATTATTACATAAATTTCGTATTTTTATTTCCTACCCTATAACACCACACAATTCACAACCCACATCTAAATTTTAAAAAATGTACTTCCATAATTAACAAAATTAATTACCACTTAAAGAAATATTATTAATTAAAAACAAATTACAACTCATAAAAATTAATTAACTTCCCACACTTTACCCCTATAATCCCCACAACCCACAGCTAAAATTAAACAGTAAAAAAATTAATTACACAATTAAAACTTATTTTCAATTAAATAACTAATAGTATTTAACAACTAATTACAAAGTAAGTAAAATTAATTTACTCCCCACCATTTACCCCTATAAAAGTAAAACTCACACAAAAAAAACCAATTTCCCAAATTAAATATCAATTAATTAATTAATATTAATGATCAACTAATTATTAATTAATTAAACATAAATTACTTCCCACCCTTCACCGCTATAAACCCCACAACCCACACCTATAATTAATTACACAATTTACATATTTAATTTTCAATTAATTAATTAATATTAATTAACAACTAATTATTAATTAATTCAACACAATTTACTTCCCACCCTTTACCCCTATAAACCCCACAACCTGCACCTAAAATTAATTACACAATTCCCATAATTAATTTTTAATAAATGAATGAATATCAATTAACAAATAATTATTAATTAATCAAAAATAAATTACTTCCCACCCTTCACCCCTATAAACCCCACAACCCACACCTAAAATTAATCACACATTTTCCATATTTAATCTTCAATTAATTAATTAATAGTAATTAACTGCTTATTATTAATTAATTAAAAATAAATTACTTCCCACCCTTGACCCCTATAAACCCCACAACCCACACCTAAAAACACTACACATTACCATAATTAATTACCAATTAATTATTTAATATTTATTAAAAACGAATTAATAATTAATTAATAATAAATTACTTCTCACAATTAACACTATAAAATCTCAATTAAATAAATATTAATAAATAAATAAATAATCATTAATTTATCATAATTAAATTACTTCCCACCCTCTTCCCCTATAAACCCACAACCCGCTACGGAATTAAAAAACTGATAACTACTAAAAATGTAACACATATATTAAAAAAACATAAAGAATTTTTATACAAAAATAATACATCACATACATTTAAATTATATACTAAAATACATAACACTAATTAAAAAATCGATATTTTAAACAACAATTTTTTTGCAAATGATGTTAATGACTTCTATATTTTTAAATTCGATATTACTTACCTTCTAATCGATATTCTTAACAGCGATATTCTTGCACTCGATATTTCCACTCCACAATATTTCAAACTCGATATTCATGTAGTTTAAATTTTTTGCCTTGATATTCTGTCTCATTATCCAGATCATCAATGTTCAGGGGGAGATGGCCCATTCTGTAATGTGGTCCCCTTGGTAGATTTCACATGAAACCTCTAACATCTAATGAATACAGAACGCTCAACGACATTGAAAACAGGAGGAAGCAACCAGAGCTTAGAACTGGAGAGAAGTATCAGCAATCCTCAAAATGCTTCATTTTTTAAGTCTGTCACCCTTGAATCAAGTGGTCCTGATAAAAGCAGATAATCAGATTGCCAGGATTGGTTCAGTATTTATACCTGGTGCCATCTTTGAAGTGGGGGAAACTTCTAGGCTATCCCCCATCTGGTTCTGGAATGGTTCTTCCTTCCTCTTGCTGCAAGTGGTCAAGAGTGACAAAAGGGTGAGGTCAGGTTCCTTTGTGAGTGTGCTGGAGACAGCCCTTTGCAATTTAAGTGGGGCAGGGAACAGCTCTGCCACACCCATCCTGGAAGGATGTCCCATTATGTCAACATCTAATCCTTTGCCTCACTGTCTGGGAGGAATACATAAAGGTTAACTGTTAACTATTCACAGCCATGTGATCCAAGACACAGGCTGCAGGCACCAACTGGTTAGGACAAGAAAATTACAACTTTCTAAAAGTGTCCTAGCCGTCACATTCAAATGCTGCTAAACCAATTTAACAGACTAAAGGCCATCAATTCAACTGATATAGGCTTGAAGCATTTATTTGCTACTTCATTCCATGCCCTTTACTCCACATTTAATCATAGGTCAGGTAAGTGCGGATACGTTTTAGTCAAGAACAAATTATCCATATTAAGGCAACAAATAAAACAAAAACATACAGATTTTGTAATGAAGTAATGTGATGTAACAAACAATACATGAAGAGTGATACATAACAACAATTAGCTAAACATTATATCACCAGTCTCAGTTCACAAAAGGAGCAGCTATTAGGACATCCTTTACCATCCACATTGTGTAACCAATTTAAGAAGCTGCTACCCACGGTGAAAAGAAACATTAGACCCAGTAGTGAGACCATTCAAAAACATTTCTACTGGGAGAAACTTAATTAAATGCGAAAGTCCCCGTGTTGTGTAATGCCGATGCGTTTCGGTTCCCAAGGTGGTTTGCGGGATTCTCTTCAGGTCGTGGACTGGTTTATTTAAGGAACAAAGGGGGGCATGAATTATAGATGAGGAGAGACTCTAAACTTCCCAATTACTCAAAATACGGGGTAATTTTCTCAAAAGTACCTGTTTGAATAGAGAAATAAATGTGCATGTTGCAGGCGAGAAGAGGCAAGTTAAAATGTAGATGGCACGATCTAGAATGAAAATGGATCCACCATCAGTCATGTACATGGTTTGGTGAATGTTAATATTTTGTAACTGAAGGAACAAGAAAAAGCACTTACTTGCGCCAGTCTGGCGGTGCTTTTACTAAAGATATCGGATTGCTTGCTGCCAGTTAATTGGAAGCCTAGTTGGGCTTTAGAAGGGCGATCTAAAAATAGAGATGAGTGCTACATCAATAGAGTATCTGATTAGATACATTGTGGCTTTGTGGGCAAGAGACAACACTTACTTTCGCCATGCCGGCGATGTTTTCATTAATGCTTCCTTTCAGATCTCAGTTGGTTTAATAATAATTGCCAATAGCCGGACGGGGCCGCTCTGTTGCTTAATTTATCAAGTGGTAAAGAAGGTTGCTACCTTTAAAGTTCACACAGAAATGGACCACATCGCGTCTCTCTGTGAAAACAGAAAACAACGTGTCAACTTGTGTCTTATTCTGTAAAAAGATTATACACGCCCGTGTTGTGAAAGTTTGCATAGTCTTACTTGTAATCGGCTGTGCCAGTCATATAATGGTGTCTCCTTCCCAGTTTCTCACTCGAAAACGCTTACGAGTCACAGGAAGTTTAAAGAGTGACCTGGTCCCATTGCATTATGTTTAAGTGAGTTTGTGAAGTTATGAAAAGTAAACTGTGCAACAGGTTAATCTTATCCAAAGAAAGGATAGATCATATATATCTTTTTCAAGATTTGTGTGTACATTGGTATTAAAATGTATATGCATATTTTCAAAGATTGTTTGAATCATGGTGCAAACAAGAAATTCAAAACCAGGACTGGAACTGTTTTAACATCTACCCATTTCTGACAATTCATTCAGTCCTTTGGTGGTGCTGTTGAAACGAGCTATCATGTAGGCTTCTTTTCTTAACAGTGAAGCCTCAGTGTCACCCCCTCTTGGTGATGGTTTGATGACAGATTGCACAGTCCATTTAAACTCAAGTTCATGGTGATTGGAGTCAATGAAGTGGTCCACCATAGGTGCTGTTACAACTTTATTTTTTATCCTTGATCGGTGCTGCGCTACGCTACGCATTGACGAATCTCTTGCGCAGTTTTACCAATGTAAATGTAAATCCTTGGGCAGGGACAAACAGTTGGAGAACTGTTTCCTGGTCCACTTAATGTCGTCGTGTATAAAGTCAGTACCCACTATCGTGTTACTACAATTCATGCAGGTACCACATTTATGGTGTACACCAAGAGAGTCTTTGCTCATCAAAAAAGTCAAACCCAAGATGGAGAAGTTGGTGTGTGTTTCAACATATGCACCACACACGAATGCATTCCGGTCAATTATACGAAAGTATTGACACCTAATACAGAATTCTGACCTTGGGATTGATGTCCCTTTCTTCGCTATGAAGAAGAATATGAGCATTGGACAAAGAATTGTAAGAGCAGACTTACCCCTTCCAGCAGAAAAAAAGGATCAGAACGCTGTTTAATTTGAAGCAGTTGACGGGCCACCATAAATGTGGTACCTGCACGAATTGTAGTAACATGATAGTGGGTACTGACTTTATACACGACGACAGTAAGTGGACAAGGAAACAGTTCTCTAACTGCAAGACAAAAAAATGCCTTTTATGCAATTGTTTGTCCCGGCCCAAGAATTTACATTGGTAAAACTATGCAAGAGATTCGTCAACGCGTAGCGCAGCACCAATCAAGAATGAAAAATAAAGTTGTAACAGCACCTATGGTGAACCACTTCATTGACTCCAATCACCACGAACTTGAGTTTAAATGGACTGTGCTATCTGTCATCAAACCATCACCAAGAGGGGATGACGCTGAGGCTTCACTGTTAAGAAAAGAAGCCTACATGATAGCTCATTTCAACAGCACCACCAAAGGACTGAATGAATTGTCAGAAATGGATAGAAGTTAAAACAGTTCCAGTCCTGGTTATGAATTTCCTGTTTGCACCATGATTCAAACAATCTTTGGAAATATGCATATACATTTTAATACCAATGTACACACAAATCTAGAAGAAGATATATATGATCTATCCTTTCTTTGGATAAGATTCACTTATTGCACAGTTTACTTTTCATAACTTCACAAACTCACTTAACCATTTAGCAATGGGACCAGGTCACTCTTTAAACTTCCTGTGACCCGGAAGCGTTTTCGAGTGAGAAACTGGAAAGGAGACACCATTAGATGACTGGCACAGCCGATTACAAGTAAGACTATGCAAACTTTCACAACACAGGCGCGCAAAATCTTTTTACAGAATAAGACACACGTTGACACGCCGTTTTCTGTTTTCACAGAGAGACGCGATGCGGTCCGTTTCTGTGTGAACTTTAAAGGTAGCAACCTTCTTTACCGCTTCATGAATTAAGCAGCGGAGCGGCCCCGTCCGGCTATTGGCAATTAATAAACCGACTGCGATCTGAATGGAAGCATTAACGAAAACATCGCCGGCATGGCGAAAGTAAGTGTTGTCTCTTGCCCACAAAGCCACAATGTATCTAATCAGATACTCTATTGATGTAGCACTCATCTCTATTTTTAGATCGCCCTTCTGAAGCCCAACTAGGCTTCCAAGTAATCGCAGCAAGCATTCCGATATATTTAATAAAAGCACCGCCCGGCTGGTGCAAGTAAGTGCCTTTTCTTGTTCCTTTAGTTACAAAATATTAACATTCACCAAACCATGTACATGACTGATGGTGGATCCGTTTTCATTCTAGATTGTGCCATCTACACCTTAACTTGCCTCTTCTCGCCTGCAACGTGCAAATTTATTTCTCTATTCAAACAGGTACTTTTGAGAAAATTACTCCGTATTTTGAGTAATTGGAAATTTTAGAGTCTCTCCCCATCTATAATTCATGCCCTCCTTTGTTCCTTAGATAAACCAGTCCACGCCCTGGAGAGAATCCCGCAAACCACCTTGGGATTCGAAACGCGTCGGCATTACACAACACGGGGACTTTCGCATTTAATTAAGTTTCCCCTAGTAGAAATGTTTTTGAATGGTCTCACTACTGGGTCTAATGTTTCTTTTCCCTGTGGGCAGCAGCTTTTTAAATTGGTTACACAATGTGGATGGTAAATGATGTCCTAATAGCTGCTCCATTTGTGAACTAAGACTGGTGATATAATGTTTAGCTAATTGTTGTTATGTATCACTCTTCATGTATTGTTTGTTACATCACATTACTTCATCACAAAATCTATATGTTTTTGTTTTATTTGTTCCCTTAATATGTATAATTTGTTCTTGACTAAAACGTATCCGCACTTACCTGACCTATGATTATATGTGGAGTAAAGTGCATAGAATGAAGTAGCAAATAAATGCTTCAAGCCTATATCAATTGAATTGATGGCCTTAAGTCTGTTCAATTGGTTTAGCAGCATCTGAATGTGACGGCTAGGACACCTTTTCTCTTAGTTTATTACGGCCCCGTCCAGATGCCTAGGGCCAAACCCCTTGTTGCTATTAAACTTTCTAAAAGTGGCATTTTTAGAATTGTGACTTAAAATTTGACTTTAACATTAAAGAGGATTTTAAATTACAATTAATTTGAGACCAAACATAAAATTTCTACCTTCTTGCAATTAAGCGTTAGCACTTATTATGTATAATAAGGTAGCCAATGGTATGCTATAGGAGAGGTAGGTCTCATAGTAGCGAAAAATGAATTTGGGAGTTTTTTACTCCCAGAACATGTAAAACTTAAAAACAAATATGTCCCGCCAATTTTAATACAATGCACCCTGCCCTGGGCCTGTTTGGGCCTACCCTAGGGGTGACATATGTATTAAAAAGGGAGGTTAATTTTTCCAGGTCAAATTGGCTGTTTAAAACTGCACACAGGCTGCAATGGCAGTCCTGAGACATGTTTTAAAGAGCTATTTAAGTGGATGGCACAATAAATGCTTCAGGGCCACTAGAAACATTTAATTAGCAGGCCCTGAGTACACATAGTACCACTTTACTAAGGACTTATAAGTATATTAAAAGTGCCAATTGGATGTATGCCAATTTTACCATGATTAAAGGCGAGAACACAAGCACTTTAGCACTGGTTCGCAATGGCAAAGTGCACAGAGTTCTAATGCCAACATAAACAAAATTCAGAAAAAAGGAGAGGTGAAGATAAAACTTTGGAGGTGACCCTGCTGTGAAGGTCAAGTCCAACAGTAATGTTATTGTATCTCTAGTACCTATCTGTATTAAAGCCTACAGATAGGTATGTTGTTCTCAGATAACTAGATAACTTGCAGTTTTTTTCTCTGGCAGCAGGACACATGGTAGGAAGGCAGTCATTAACCTACATTGATTTTAAGGTCTGGCTTGACAGTGCAAATGTCACCTCACGCTATATGATCAACAAAAAATAGCTTTCCGAGGCCCCACTCATATGTTGGTCCCCCTGAGTACAGGATTTGGTTGGGCCATATTTATGTGCTTCCACTAAGACTGAATGTATTGCACTTTTTGACTTGCGACAAAGTTTTTATTTGTGAGTCGCGGTTGATGTAGAGTTCACAATGGGCAATTCTGTCAATAAAGACGATATTTCATTTTCATCGATGTATGCATCGAATTCCATATTAACATTCCCCTCTCTAGTTGATTTTTCATCTACATTACCTGACTCATGCATTTCGACAATTACTGTACTTGGGGCCTGTTGATCCTTAAGTTCGCTATTGACAACCACTACCTCCCTATTTACTTCCATTCTACCCAGTTTTAGGACTATGTTTTTAAAGCAGGTTATCCCCAATTGTATAACCCTGCATAGCAATTGAAACACAATGATGACTGGCAACAGTGATTTACATAAACCGGATATCCATTGTGGGAGACAGGAGAACCAATTCGGAAACCACTCCTGCTCATGGGCACTTCCCTCTTCACGCATGCTTCTTTGTAGATTATGCAGTGCTTGAATGGCATGCGTCAGTGTTCTATTGTTTATATTGTTCCCTGGGATTAACGTGCAGCAGGCGGCGCCGATCTTGGCACAGACACCTCCCTCTATGGCAGTCATTAAGTCCAGTACATAACGGTGCTGCATTATCATGAGGCAGATGGCTCGCATTTCTTCCTTGATTGAATTGAGGCAGAGCTCAGTGCTGTTCATCATTTTGAGCATTTCCCACTGGGTAATTTGCAGCCAGAGGGCGTTAGCTTTTATCTGCAGGGCAAAGAAGGGTGTTGACCCCCCTACCCCAGCTGTGCTTCCGTGAACAGCCTATATTCTTCTGGAATATCTTTCAACTGAGCCCAGCCAAAATAGTCTGCCACTCTCCTCTCACAAGCTTGGTGCAGCAATGTGGTCTTTTTTCTTTTAGGGTGCTGGTACTAGTCGGTTCGCTCTTCTCCAGGAATGACCAGGGTCAGGTGTGCAGTGTGACCAGGGAACACAGTCCTCTTCATCCAGGAACCAACTGAGTATAGGCATGCTCACCACACTGCCAATAATAAGTGTGGAGGTGCCCCGTTGCCTATCCAGAATATGTAGTATCACTCCACAGATAGCATTCATGCCCATCAGAAGCGTTCCTTCTCATCTGAAACATAAGGAATACAGTCTATGTTTCTGCACAATCAGGGGTTGACCTTTCCCTTTTAGCCAAGTGTATCCACCTCGGTGTCACAGATTTCCTGACACAGGTTAGTCATACTTTCATTAAACCATCCCCCATGCAACAAATTCCCTTTTTTATCCCCAAGTTGGTTGGCCCTACACAGGAATTACATATTGGGAGACCACTTGCTGTTTAAAAATACCGCCCCAGATACAGTAAGAGCCACTCTTGGTCCACAGGTGGATGCTGGAGCAGACGTGTTTGTATACTGAGTTGGGGGCTTTGCTACCTTCGGAAATCTCTTTTCCAGGAAATCTCTGGATCAAGTGATATCTTCCCCTAGGGTACCCTTCCTACGTATCCTGCCCGGCTCGGTTTGGATATCAGTTAGCTCAGTGAAGATGTATAGCACTCTTGGGTTGGTGTTGTATCGGGTCAGGTTTACAACTACCCTGTGTGATTCTATCTTGTTGGGTTGGATCTTGGCCCTTATAGTACATAGGTAGAGGTGAACAAGGTATTTTGATTTCTCAGGGGCTACTTCTTAGGACAAGTAAAGCCTAATTGTGCCTACAGCATGTGGGATCAATGAGCAGACATAGCATGACCTGACTTATGCTTGGGAGCTGACTGTGGTCATGTGCTGGTACCATGTGTTATGTGAAAGGTCTCTGTGCAGTACATGTGGGATGCTGATGCTCTGTTTAGTGTAATTGTAGATGACGTTTGAGATGTCCCTACGCAGGCGCTGTAGTCCCCCATTAATGAATCTCTTTTCATTCAACAGCTCCTCTGTAGTACTCAAATGTGGGACTTCACATAGTAGGCAGATCGTACCTAACCATAGAAATATGCATAGCTTTTGTCGTGATACTGTAGTTCACTGTATGGGTCCCTTGGGAGTCATCTGTGCTCCTCTGGTAACTGTGTTTCTTCTGAGCAGTTTAAAAATCTTAGCGGTATTTAGTTCAAGGGTGTCACTGCCACAGGTCCCACGTGGGTGTTAAGCAGACCCCTCGATGAGGGCCCGTGGTTTTCTCCTCTTTACATTGGCAAGCTCGGCAATGTCCCTTTTTCCCTTTGAGCAGTGGGGGTAGATGACAAGTCAATGTTGGTGGACTTCATTGTCTCTGGTGGTTACCTGTTTTTAAAAGAACTTTGTTGATTGTTATTTCAGCTAATTACATATACTCCCTTCTCCATCATTTTGGAGAACCTGTACTGTCCCCTGGGGTGCTATCCCATCAACCTACTAGTCGCCGTCTTGTGTGGTATCATAAGTAGGCCTAGGCGGAGCTCTCAGAATTTCACTCTGAGGAATTCTGCGGAGTTAGCAAAAAACTCAGCGAGATTCCTTGGAGTTCCGCAACCGGGCGGAGTCAGTATCCCACCAGCTTATAAGGGACAATGCACGAGAATAAGCCATTTAAGCCGCCAGCAACCACAAGAAAGTAATAGTGTTGAAAACCACATGAGCATCTTTAATGAACTTCGCCCCCTGTCAGCTTCCCATTATAAGACCAGTTGTGAACATCACAGCAGTCCCCTTCCCCACCAGTAAAACCCCACTCACACCACTCGAAAGACCTCTTGCAGCTCATACAAGTTGCTGGTGTCCATGGCCCTATGGTCGGGTCTCTGCTGAGGGGCATCAAACCAGTGGTCGGGCTAGGGTGGAGGAGCTGGCAGGATGCACCAGGCATGATGGGAGTGCTCGGACAGGGAGCCCAACCCCCTACAGCAGCAGCTTTGTAAACAAGATCGCCCGCCCCTCCTCCAGAACAGGCACAAAATGAAGGCGAGCTGCAGAGGGCGCCCGGGGGAGATCATAGAGTCTGGAGATAGTCTGGCTCCCAAGATCACCGAGAAGGAGAGGAAGGTCCAACCTCTCCACTCAATTGGTGAAGATGAAAAACCATCAAGTGGCATTAATGCCTTACGAAAAGGCCATAGAGTATCAGCAAGTAAGCCGCACAACACACGCTATTTTAGCCACTTTGCATTTTGGGCCATGTAGTTTGCCGTGACGCTTTTAATCCTTATCTGACAAGTCTCAGCAGGCAACGTCTCGGTTTGAAAACATGCTGGCAGGTGTCCCATATGAAAACTGACCACATGGCTGCTGTCATGATCCGGTGCCCCTCCTTGCCCATGACAAGCACTGGGCTTTGTTTCACCTCTCTCTCTCTCTGCTCTTTGCTGCTCCTATTAAGCAGTCCCTTCCTCCACCTCTTCATTTCCCTCCCCACCTCCATCTCCCACTGGAAGCTGAAAGAGTGCTGCTGCTTCCTCAAGCATAAAGCCACATGACTTTCCAAGGCCAAAAGTTTAAAGCGGCAGCTTTGCCAAACGAATGACACATCTCTCCAGCGTTAGGGTTGAGCTCTGAGCACTCTGCTCTGCCGGTGGTTGGCGGATTTTGCTGAACACCATGCTTCAAGTGGAGCGTGTAGTGGACAAAACTCTGTGAACTCCGCAGTCGGAGCAGAGTTTACCACCCACCCCTAATCAGAAGGCAACCCCTGTCGGAGGCATCGTTTAGTGATTTGGGGAGGAAAGGTTATCTGTATTATTATGTAGACAGTATTTATATGAAGATCTTATTTATATAACCGGTTGAGCTCCCTTCCCCCAAATCTTACGTGGGTGTTTTTCGGACCTTCTCTGACTTTTCGGTTCTGGGTGGTCAAATCAGTGTTAGGTATGTTTGCGAAATGGTCTCGTGAGTACAGGAACGGATAGAATTGTGGCTTTTAGCAGGAGTCCTATGGGTGATGCTAGTTTTGCCAAAGGTGCCGCGCCCGGTGCGTGCCTAAGATCATGGTTGCAGTGCAGCCCCTTCCCAAGGCTCTTCTCCTGTTGAGGGCCACCTGTTTTTAATGTTTATCCCTCAGTTGCACCTGCTGTAAGTTGTGCACTTTAGTCCTTATGATCACTATTAAGCCCGGGTGGAGTTCGCGTAGCCGCGCTATGCGGAACTCCGCAAAGCGGTTAAAAGACTCTGCAACACTACGCGGAGTTCTGTGAGCATGCAGAGTTGCTTGTTCCGCATGCTCATGAGACGTTTCTGATGTTCAGTAACGCGGATTGCGTGTTCGGGGGGAAATAGCGTGTGAACTTCACCATCTTGTTTTTCTACTCTATGTTATGTTTCTGAGGCCTGTTTTAAATCCTCCAATATCTTTTTAATCAATTGTTTCTAAAACTTTTTTCTGATCTTTTTTATTTATTATCTATTTCTTTCTCTTCCTAAGTGTATATTTTGCATTTTTTTCTACTTTTACAGCGTTATTGTACTGTTTTTCTATTACTTGCATTTTTTTTTTACTTCCCTACCTCTTCTCCTGACTTTATTTTTTACTTCTACATTTTCTTTTCCACCCCCTGCCCCCCAGAACCATGGCTAAGAGTACTAAGACGAAGCAGAGTGCAACCAGGAGCCACCTTCCTTGCAGAAGGTGGCGCCCAGAAGGGGTGCAGCCAGGGCCTTATTCTCGGAGGTGGAGATGGCTGCCCTAGTTTTTTGTTCAACAAGAGAGGGTTTTGGCTCTTAATCAGCAAGGCTAGGCCAATAATATCAATAACAAAGCGGAAGAAGTGCCAATACTGATGTTCGATCAAAATTCACTTTATAAGATCACACGTGAAACTCATTGTGATCTAATCATCACTTTTCCTTTTTATTTTTTCATTTCAATAGAAAAACGGTCAATCCATTATTTATGACAATTTTTTCGATTTTTTCAATGGTCAACACAAAACATAATTCTTCAAATATTTACATGAACCACACTACACCACATCTAATCAATAAACAATTATGCACACATATTTAGACATCACACTTAATTGACAATGAAAGACAAAAAATAGACAAAGATTAATACATTTTGTGACAAGTAAACAAGCTCAAGTTCCAAAAGCTTCAAAAAATTATAAAAGAAATTATAAAAAAGGGAAAAAAGAAAAAAACAACAAGGCACGTGACCACGTCCAAAAACATAGTCGGAAGGAAACCTCGGAACCTTACTGAAAGACGGAAGACGCTGGACGCTCGAAAACAGTACTAAAAGGTATGAGTTTTGACTCAACCATTGTCAAAAAGAATATAACTCACGAGAGTGTTCCTTTATCGAGACGCATCAATCAGTAACGTAGGACTGCTTGAGCGCTATATGAGTTGTTATGCTACAGGTAGCAGCCGTGCCATGAGGCGATATAGCAGTTGAACCGAACAGGGCTTTAAGACAAAGAACAGACAAAATTGCAAACGCGCTGGTCATTAGATCACATTGCTTTGCGGTTGAGCATTGTTCAAAAAATTAGTCACAACGGATAATGAGGCTGCTTTTAGATATTGCAAGCAAAACAACGCTATTATAAACCTTCGGATTTTCTTTTCGTTTTAAAGGGCGACACTAAGATGGGAGTTTATCCTTGCGCTCCACAATTATCCTTCAAATAACAAAAAAGGTAATTTCTAAGAAGATCGGATGGATATTTGACATATAATACGCAAAATTGCATTTTCCAACATTGTTCTTTGATTCCTGTAGGTATCTTGAATTTACAGCGTCTTCGAATTATTAGCGTTTCGCTCCAAAATCAAGTGAGTTTTCTGAGACCACCTCTAAGAGCTTTTTTGTAAAAGAAAAACTACTTCTTAAAATCCTTTTTTTACTTCTTTAGATTCACCATGCCCGTGAAAATCACTGTCCTCCCACACCTTACCATCCCTGGAGTTTCAAAAGTAAGTTTGCGTGAAAAAACCTGCCTCATTACTTATATAGTTCACATACACAGGACAGACTTGGACTGATTTCTGCTTTCTATCATCTTTTCCACAGTTCTTATTCAAAACACGGTGTTTAAACGCTGCAATTAAGATTGCCTCTTCTTAAAATCATATGATCTGAGATCGGCTGACCTCAGACTAAGGTAATTCTTTATCATCTAGAGGAGGTTACGTTTAGCTGTTTTTACCCATGAAAATGGAGTCGTAAAAAGTAATACAACTTTCTCTTTTCTTTTTTCTACCTTTCTGTTCACTTTTCTAGCTCTAGTTCTAGGTCCTGATGAGAACCCACAAACAATTTTCTGGGTTCGAAACGCGTTGACCATACAATGACCTTTCAAGTGAAAAAACAGACTGTCAGGCCAACCTTCTTTTATAATGTTTGAATGAACTGCTCAAAACAAGTTTTGATTAAATCATTAGGTTGCCCTTGACTGTACACTGTCTGGTCTTTGCCCAATGACTAGGGTTGTTGAAATATTAATTGTTTAAAAATTCACCTCTGGGCCTTGTTGTTTTCTTCTTTTTTCCCTTTTTTATAACTGCTTTTATAATTTTTTGAAGCTTTTGGAACTTGAGCTTGTTTACTTGTCAAAAAATGTATTAATATTTGTCAATTTTTTGTCTTTCATTGTCAATTAAGTGTGATGTCTAAATATGTGTGCATCATTGTTTATTGATTAGATGTGGTGTAGTGTGGTTCATGTAAATATTTGAAGAATTATGTTTTGTGTTGACCATTGAAAAATCGAAAAAATTGTCATAAATAATGGATTGACCGTTTTTCTATTGAAATTAAAAAATAAAAAGGAAAAGTGATGATTAGATCACAATGAGTTTCACGTGTGATCTTATAAAGTGAATTTTGATCGAACATCAGTATTGGCACTTCTTTGGCTTTGTTATTATTATTATTCTTGTTTTTTGTGCAGCGCCACCTCCCCTTAACCTTGGCAGCAGGCGGCAGGCCTGGTTCAGGCTATGGGATCCAGGAGGGTCACCGCCGGTGGGTGAGGGTGCGCCGGGCAGTGTTTCGCTAGTCTGAGGTCCGGCACATCCACAACCAACTGACTCACCGGTGGTCCGACGTCCTGTGCAGGGAGCAGGACCTGCTGGACCTGCTTGGTGTTGAGGTTGTGGGGCTTGGTGAGTAGCTAATTTTTATTACTATTGTGTGTTCTGTTCTGTGTTTTTCCGAATATTATTTATTTCCCAAATAGCAAGAATGCTGCTGCTGCTTACATGCAGATAAGTTACATTTAAAAATCTTATAATATGATTGTTATTCTTCTAGACAGGTGCTCGGCGCTGCTAATCTTACTTGTTTGCAACTTTGCGCTCGCTTGGGCTGATTATGTAAGAGAGGTTAGAGAACTTAAGTTAGGTAATGTAGACTAGAGAGACTCCTTTCCTTTGACCTGTCACTAAGATAGTGGTAGGTAGGTAGTTATAGTTAGTTACTGAGGGCCCGATTCTGATGCGGTTTGGAAAGCTTCCCGACCAAATGGGTTTGGGAATGGTTTCTAACCGAATCAGATCGGGAGAGTCCATCCGACCGAGTACGATGCATCCGGATGCTTCCAGATACGATTTGGTTGGACTCCCATTGACTTCAATGGGAGCCTTTGTTCCAACCGAATTCATCGGCTCCCATTGAAGAAAGGGGTGGCTGGGGAAAATCGGGCACCCTGTGGTGGGCACCCCCTGGTTCCTGCCACACTGTGCTTGGCTGGTAAGCGGAGACCCATGGGTACCCCCATGGGCCCGATTAGGAAGGCTCCAGGTACAGGGGGGCCCACTACGGGCCCCCAAAGTCTGATTCTGACTGCCGATTCGAGTCGGATGGCACGATTTGGAAAGGCTGTCCAAATCCAGCATCGTACTCGGTCATTTGGAAACGCAGCCCGTAGAGACGTACAATTCTGCTCCGTACGGCTCGGTCATTCCAAATGCCGTCGGTTTTGGATTGGGATATTCCTAATGCCTAATTCGCATCATTCTCGGTCGGATGGAAACCTTTCCGAGTCAGTTGGAAAGACACATTCCCGATCCAAATTGGACGGAGCAAATGCCATTAGGAGGACTTCCTAACCGCATCAGAATCAGGCCCTAAGTATTAGTTGGTCATTTTTTAGCGGTCTGCGTGGCGCGTCCTCCATCACATGCTGCTGACTCTTAGTAGAACCTTTTGTAGTTTGTTGGTGAGTGAATAATATAGCAACTCAGCATCAGAAACCAACCAACAATTTGGTGTATCCAATATGCATGCGTCCATCTATGCATTTTTGAGGACTAAAATAAATGCAGACTTAGTGAATTGGCCCATCAAAGGGGGTTGATTCATTGATGATTGCGAATGAGATCGGAACTTAGAAGAATTCATTCCAAAGTCTTTGGAATAGGCGGGCTAGGTGGTACTTAGGTTTAGGATTCTAGAAACAGAATGGAACAGTGGAATAATAAAGAGATAGGACAGTCAGCGACAGCGATACTAGGCTACTACTACTAGTCGATCTGATTATATAGGTCAATTTTATTGCAATTGCCGTTTTCTGTCAAAAAATCTTTTTGGAGCGATTTTTTAAATATTTATTATTTGTTTCACACCAATCAATTTTTGTCTCTTTATTATGTCTTACATGATCAGCATCCAGGGGCAAGAAGACGACGGGGTCTGCCGAGGCGGGAGCTTATTTTGTTCGAACTATTATTTCCGTTTCCTAATTCTATATTTCACCAAATCTTTTTCGATCTATCTGTTTCTAAATTCTTGTTATCCCTGCATTACCTACCAACTTAGTTATTTATATTTCTATTGTCTGTGTTTTCTTTTTTACATCAATCTAACTGCCTCTGAGTCTGTTCTACTATTAGTCTGTCTGTAGCTTGCTTTATAATTTATTCTGTTTTTTCAGTCAGCTTTCCCTCTCCCCTAATATTTTGTGGACTGCCTAGTGGTGGTACTACTGTAAGACTCAGAGAACACATTGGTCCGACCTTTACTAGTACTACTACTCTGCTGTGCAGATTGCATGCCCAACTAAGGTATTCTATGCATGTTTGTTGAGATTAGAAGGCTTTCTTTTACTTTCTTTCTCATGCTCAATCAGTAAATAAAATGATGGTCACGTTGGACACCCCAAAGTGGTGTGTTTGTACTTTTTCTCGTCTAGGCATAGTACTATTATTATTAGCAGCAGTTGATTGTGAACAACTGATTACCGTGTACCATGGCTGGAAGGAAGTATGAGGAGTATGAGGGCACAATTATATTTTCCAACCAAGAGAGAGGACTCAAGAGACCTCGTGTCCAATTGTCCGCCCAGTTGGCCACTCTTTTTCTTTTTAAAACGTTTAAAAACTCAGATTCACCTAGCCACTGAGTCCAGTACTTTGGGTTGTCCTCTTCTTGAGAGGCTTTTCGAAAATTGGCACCAACAAAATGCCCAACCAGATATTTTATTATTTTTGATAGGATAAAACCTACTGTCTACTCTACTCTAGTACCCGATTTGTACTGGTGATGTGTGTGGTGTATGTATGTATTGTATTTTCAATTTTGCTAGTGAAAAAAAAAATAGGGGAGGCGTATTTGGCATCTAAAATATGTGTAATGCTTTTTCTAGGCGTACCGACCACCAGTGCCGGGGCCAGCGGGGAAGGCGACGCCAGCCAGGAGGGACCAGATGCGGCAGCTGCAGGGGGTGAGCCAGCAGCAGTGGAGGGCAGTGGTAAGTTATATTCCTTACTTATTGACAATACACACTCGCTGCAAGGGTGTACACTGTACTGTTGAGAGAGACTAAGTTGTTGTGAACAACGGTTGAAGAAGACACCCTTTACTTAGCATTAGCAATAGCATTAGCGGTGGGAGTTGAGTAACTAATGGCCTCTTCTATCTGACTTCAACTCAGCTGGGAAAGTTTTATGAAGAAGACTATGAGTCAGACGACCTTGATGGATGGGTTGAACGAAAAGGGAAAGAAGGATGGAAGGAGGAAGGACAGGTGACATGTAATATATGACTGGCAGAGAAGGATGCGTGGGTGAAGGAAGGGGGCCCGGGATGCTTAGGTGGCTGATAGGATGCATGGGTGGTTGAAGAATGGGTGAAAGGTGAAAGAAAGGATGCCTGCCTGGGTGGGTGAAACTGTATGGGTGATAGGAATCCTCCGGGGGGTTTGATGGGTCAAACTTAAAGGCAAGCAAGGACGCAGGGGTGGTGGTTTAAAAAGAAATTAGAAATGTATGTTGTTGGTGAAAGGTTTGTTGAGAGATTAAGAAGAATGATAGCCATGTTTACTTTGAATGGATGGATGCCTGGATGGTATTCAATCATAGCATAGGTGCAGACTGTCACTGGATGAAGAGAATGTAAAAGAAAAATAAACCGTGCCAGAGTAGCAAAGCCAAGGGTGAAGATAAGAATAAGGTTAGAATAAAAAAAAAAAAATGCTAGAAGAGCAATGCAATGATAAATGGAAAAATCACTGGGAAGAAACAAGGACTGTTTTTTTCAAGGTTTTTGATTCAAGGTTGTATTTCAGAATACTCCCTTGACTCACAGTAGTTTGCAAGCACAACATATATATTGTGTATGTATGTACCCATACCCACCCATTATCAATCGCCTCCTTCCGACTCCGAGGCCCACTCCCTACCTATGTCATTTCGACCGTGTCAGCCATGGGTGGCCTATCAGCTGCATGGTTACACAATCAAACAATAGTAGTACCTCACGTCGTCCCATATATAATCATTCATATCAGATATCATCTGCCTTGTTGTAGTAGTCAGGGTGAAAGTGAAATTGAGCAGTTGCCATTGATTTAACAGAGTGTGGCCATAATAGAAAAATAAGATAATTGTGTAGCTGTAGACTACAGCTGCCCCACCTGCAGACAGCAGTAAAGTAACGTGAGTCTGCGATTGCTACATGAGTATGTCTGTCTGGGGCACAAGCTGACTGAGCTGGCATGCCTACAAGGTTAATTTAGCTAAACAAGAGAGAGAAGAAGAAGACTTGTCTACTCCATAGTGCCTAGTAATGCCTGAAACTCCCACAAATGTTAGAGGCCGAGGAAGTAGGAGGATACCACAAATGTTATGTACTGTGCTTGCTAGTGCTACTGTGCCACTATAATTTTATGTGTATAATTAATTTTGTGTTACTGTTTTGCTAAGAGTATTGGTTACAATTGTCTTTTTTCTTTCTTGATATAGCTACTCCTTCCTAACTGAAACAACAACCCAACAGGAAGGAGTTAGCAGCCATGGCCTGGCAACGGAAGCTGGCGGCCATCCGTGATGAATATCAGCGGCTGGTGGTTCTGGCGGAGGAGGAGGCGGCAGCAGCTGCAGCCTCCTCCAATGCCCCAGGCCCCAGCCAGGCCCCCCTCAGTGCCTCCAGTGGTACGGCGCCGTGGTCTGGCAGCCGCCCGCTGCACTTTTTTAAACACTGCTGCCCACCCCTGTTCATGCAACTGCAAGACATTTCAGCGCTGCATGCTCCTCCGGATGGCGCGCCTAGAGGGGTGGATAAACACCCTGGAGAGGAAGATCCGGCGAGCCCGCCGCTAGACCTCCGTCGCTAGACCTCCGTCGCCTAGCCCCTTTCTTAATCTTTGTTTTGGTGGGTGGGAGTTGGGCGTTGCGGTGTCCAAACCTGCGTTCTGGTTCCAGCGTTGTGCTGCACTCGTTGCTCCGAGTCCTGTCTCCCACCGTACCTTTGCCACTCTTTCAACCGCTACCTCTGGCGCGCAACCTCTATTTAGAACTGATACAATGAGTCTCCGGAAACAAACTCCAAGTGACTTCTTGAAGCAGATCATTGGAAGACCAGTGGTGGTAAAATTGAACTCGGGAGTTGATTATCGAGGTGTCCTGGTCTGCTTGGACGGCTACATGAACATCGCTCTGGAGCAGACAGAAGAGTATGCTAATGGACAGCTAAAAAACAAGTACGGCGATGCCTTCATCAGAGGAAATAATGTTTTGTACATCAGCACACAGAAGACAAATGTGACAAAGGAAATGTTTAAGTATTTTTTGTATTTTTTTTTTTTTAATAAAGAAGAAAAAATGGCGGATTCAGAAAGATCCTTCTTCGGTTTACTACTTTAACACTGAGGGGTCGATTCCGATTCGGGCCGGAAATTTCTCCGACCGAGCCGGACCCGGAGAGATTTCCGACCGAATCGGACCCGTGCAGTCCGACCGAACGAGTACGATGCGTCCGTATGTTATCGGACTCGAGTCGAGTCGGACTCCCATTGATGTCAATGGGAGCCGGTCGTACAACGCGTACGCGGGCTCCCATTGACTCAATGGGTGCGAGAGTCGGACAAGGGCGCCCCTACAGCGGGTACGCGGCAAGCGATTCGTGCCGTACACGCACAGGTAGGGGACCCATGGGTCCCCCTGTGTGCGACTCGCGTGGCTACGCGTACAGGAGGTCCGTGTCGGACCCCAAAGTACGGCTCCGACTGCTCTTTCGAGCCGGAGTGCGCGGCTCGGTCGGACTGCTCGCGGCGCGCATCGTACTTACCCGGCCGGGAAACGTCTCCATTGCGCGGTGCGAGTCGAGTCCGAGCGAGTCGGTCGGAGCGGTTCGAGCCGGGAGCGAGTCGGTCGGAGCGGCTCGGGACGCCCGGACGAGTCGGTCGGCGATTTCGCATCGTACTCGCTCGGCCGGACCCCCGTACGGTTCGGTCGGGAAACAGGGCTCCGAATCGGATCCGGTAAAGCCGAATCCGATTCGGAGCACTACCGGCCGAGATCGGAATCGGCCCCCTAATATTGCTCTCCAGTGTTCCCATCAAGAAGTCGAGGATGCGGATTGTTGGGAAGGAATGTGTTCTTTTTGCCTCAAATGCAAACTTGGAACAATTCAAAAAATGTATATACGTTTACTATTTTTGTCATGAAGAGCCATTGTTCACACATTTGTATCTTCTATGTTCCTTGTTGAATAAAAACACTTCCCAGCAACAAAAAACAAAAAAAGAAATTGGGCATTGGGAAAAACTTGGTTTTTTAATGGACATTTTAATTTATGGACATTGGACTCTTAATGATGGACATTGGTTGGGGTTGGGGAGAGGGTGGGTCAGGTGTTGTGGGTTTTTTCATTCTAGTTAGTTTATTTGTTAGGGGAATAAATTATTTATAGTTTACATATGATGTAAATCTTTGGTGGGGGATGGGGGTACTCTTTTACTTCACACTGTTTCCTTTGCTGCAGGGCTGCAACCAGTTTTTGATTGAAATTTGCTGATAGTGTAACACACCAACAGATAGATGCGGTACCCTCACTTGTCCTACTAGTACTGACAGTGTCTCCTCCTAGTCTATGCAGTCTGCAATTAAAACCCCTATGGACTCGGAAGGGTGTGGGTGTGTGAATTAATTAATTTCCATAGTATATACATTATGCCTCCCCCAAACTTCTTCTCTTACCTGTGATTGATGTTTATACTTAGGCGAATCGATGGCTGCATGATGATGGTTTGGTTTCCCAAGGTGCCATGGTGGTGGTAGTAGTAGTAGACACTGACAGTAGCATTTGCAAAAAAAGAAAATGAGACAGTCAGTCACCTGAGGGAGACTAGGGAACGAGTAGTAGAAGTACAGTACACAAGAAGACTACCAAACAAGAAACCATGATGATGATAAGCAATGCTAAAGTAAAAGAAACCAGAATGCCTGGAGGGCTAGCCTAGTACAAGTTACAAACTGAAGTCGACACGAGCTATGAAGCGGACAAGCGGCTTCGTAACCTTTAGTGGTGGAACTAGGATGATTGATGACTCGATGCTGGCAACCAGTTATATTACTATGATGGATTATTTTCCTCTGGCAAAAAAAAATTAATATTGAATACTGTGCATGGGTGGGCAATCTAATATTGCCAGTGTGGGATATAGTATATATACTTAGAGCAGTAGAAGATCCTCGTCCTGCCTTGAGTTAGTGTTGCTTTCACCACATCCGCCCCAGCAAGTGTGTGATCAATAATTGGTGTAAATTTAATTTAGTCACACCTCTATATATATCACACAGCCCGGGCGAAGAGGGTTAGGGTTTGATGAATGGTTGGGAAGGGGGATTTGAGGGAAAGGTTTGACAAAGACAAACACTACACATAGACAACACATATAATCTTGGTAGCCGACCATCATATAAATCTGTTAAGGGAGAAAAAGGAAATGCATGCATTATGATGATGACTTGATGAGTGTAGTACTAGACTAGTACAGGGCAGTACATTATTAATTATTATGCAATTGCCTTGTCTGTCTGCCCACAGAGAAACCCAAGTTACATACATTTTATGTTCTGTTGTTGTACCGGGCTTCCTCTGAAAGATAGCAAAGATAGTTAAAAAATATCTGTAGGAGTCAAATATATAAGCAAACATAAACAACAACACACACAGTTGTAATGATTGAAGAGAAAAAATTAATCAAATGAAAATGATACTATAATTATTGCCAAATTGGGAGTTGCATCTCCGCATTCCTCTTGGTCCTTCCTTGGACTGTCCGTCCGTCAATCTTGGGTGCCTGCCTGGCGGATGCGGTTTGGTAAGGTCAGTGTGAGTTGTTTTTCCCAGTATAGCGCAGGGTAAAGGCCGGCCTGTAGATGGAAAAACAATAAGGATATTGAAAAATCAAGGAGAAACGTTAAACTGCATAAATTAAGGGGGGGTACAACAAGAAGACTTTCAGAGGCGGCATGGCTAAATCATGTCTGTTTCCAGCAGTTACCTCCAACAACAGGAGCAGGCCTGCCCACCCAACCTCCACATAGCTTAGAATTTGAGCCAGACAGCACTGAGCACACATACACACACAGCAACATAGCATTTTCCAAATTAAGTAACAAAATCAATGCACTGCTGTCAGTCACACCACCACACTCGCCTCCACCACTACACAGACATGTAGGTCTGGTGTTGTTGTTTACCTTTTAGGCCACTTCATGAAACGCCCCGAGTTATTCCATCAATCATCTCCGATCCTACTGACTGACTGCGAGTATGGTATGGTCATGGTGTCCAACTCTGTAGTGTCCCGAGTGAGTCCAGACTCAAAAAATGCAATGGATCGGCCTGCAGTAGTACAATTTTGTACTTTGAACAACAAAAGGGAAACATTGACTTGAGTCCCTTTTTTGTGTGTAGATTAGAATACTAGTAGACATCATGCACAACAAACACCAATCACTCAGAGTCAGCGTGCAATGCATGTCATCATTTACCTGTTCTTCCGGGGCAGTCCCTCTAGGCTCGGAAAGGAGGATAGATATATAGTCAGATTTGGAGGGACTCGAGGCGGGCACACATTTCACATCTGTTGTACTATTCTCAATCCAAAGTCTGGCTTGAGGGAAATGGATTTGGGCGAGTCAGGACTCGGAGGAGTGGATTTACTTCTTCACTGACGGCACACAGTTGCAACTCCAATCCCGCAATAATAGAGTAAGACGGTAGTGATGGATTTGTTGTGATTCGAACCAGAAAGACAGTGACACACACAAATAATAAAGTAAATAATATTCGTTAGCTATATCTTTTTTGTGGGCTTTTTTTGGGGCGTCAAAGGAAGAAAGAAAGTAACTCGAAAGCCTAGTTGTCAGGGAAGTATGGCTCGTCCTCAAACTCTGGTGGTTCACCCAGAAGTAGGTCAGTAGTCGCCATCATCATCTTCCTGCTGTGCTACTTCAGGTATGGTGTAATCCGGAGGTATAAAGTGCTGATTCATTTTGATCATTGTTAGCCTCTCCACATTTTGGGGTTAGAGACTGGCCCTTCTCACTGTCAGAAAAGCACTAGCAGCACTGAAAACACGCTCAGAAGAGACACTTGTGACAGGGCAAATCAGATCGTTTATCGCCAGCCTGCTGAGCACTGGCCATTGGCGCCTTTTCCCATACCAATACAGCAATGGGTTTTGATCAAAGTAGACCTCTGTTGGGTCAACCAGATAGGCCTGGACCATCCGCTCAATGCTTCGCTTTGCTCGGCCTCTTTTGCCTTTGCCTCAGCACTGGCCTGTAGAAACCATTCCTCTGCCGATTTTGGGGCTCATGCTCCTGTTCTTGTTGTTGTTGATGTTGTTCTTGGTGTTGTTGGTGGTTTTGGCTGCTGTGAGCCAACCGCACTGCCCTCAGGCTCTGAAGTTGAACTTAAAGGCTGACCTGCAGTACTTGTGCCCTGAAGGAGCGGGCCTCCAATTCCCGCCCGTTCTTTTTCTAGCTGACTGGCTTGCACAGCTATCCAAGTTTTGTAGCTGGCAACATCCCCGTCTGAAAAAGGAATGAAAGTGTGCAGTAATGGTTTGTACCGTGGATCAAGAATTGTGGCACAAATGAAATGGTTGGATGACACAATGCCTGTTTGCACCCTTGTATTTTCAGATAAGCGAACGATTAAGCTCTCCACAAACTCATATGCTTTTTTTTCCTGCACATCTGCATACATTGCAGACACCTCCTTTAGCTGTTCCTGTAGCATGTGCAACAATGGGATAGCTTGGCCCACGCTGCAGTCCTCCTTGTTGACTTCACGTGTGAAGACCTCGAAAGGAAGCAGCATCTCTGCCAGGCATTTAACTAGGCCCCATTGGTCCATCTCAATGATCATGCCTTTCACAGTTGCATCCCCTCTTTGCATGACATATTTATTGATTGGTCTGTACTGCTCAAATAGACATTCAAGCATGTAATAAGTTGAGTTCCAACGTGTTGGCACCTCCTGGATGAGTGCTTTAACTGGCATTCTATTATCACGTTGAATGATCCTCAGCTGCTTCTGGGCTTTAAAAGAAGGGCTTAAATGTGTGCAGATTCTTCTGCAGGTGGTCAGTAAGTTTCTGACTTGGTCTTCTTTTTTCAGAAGTCTTGAACAATGATGTTAATGCAGTGCACCAAACACAGGACCCTGAAATAGCCACCATCGGACATGGCCCTAACTATATTACTGCTATTGTCCGTGGCAACAAAACCAATGTTAAGCTTTCTTGGTCGCAGCCAGTCAAAGACCTTAATGTTAAAGTCTTCCAAAATGTTTGCAGCAGTATGGGATTTCTCCATGGCGAACATGGCTACTGTAGCATGCTTCCGAGTGCCATTAAAAATGTCAGCAGTATCAACACCTGCAGATATCTTTTCTCTAACCACCACAAAAGAGATCCAGTATGCAGTGATGCACATGTAATCAGTGGCTTGGCACCTGGTCCACATGTCTGTTGTCAGGTGGATAGTGTGAACAGCACTCTGCTGCAAAGCGTGTCCATGCAATTCCAGCACGTCGTGATGTAGTGCTGGAACAGCAACTCTGGCAAAATAGGACCAGCTAGGAACCTTCCATTTTGGGCAGATGGCTGCCACAAATTAAAGAAAACCCACCCCTTCCACAAAAGAAAAAGTGAGGAGGTCCAGCGCTAACATTTTAGCCAGCTTCGCATTGTACAAACGTGCCATTGGGTGGTTGCGTTTGTACTGGCCCTCCGACCTAAACATGCTGAGAATGGTAGCCTGGATTTTTTTCTTTTCTGGTGCCACTGATGCAGGTGACTTGTTGGCGCCAGATGTTAGGATCAATGCACGTTTTTCGTTGCGGTACTCTCTTGCCTTGGACCCCTTGGTGTCTCAGCCTGGCTCTTGTGCCATTGCGATGTTGCTGATGATGATGTGGGCGGGACCACTGCACTGCTGGGGACAGGGCTGCTTTGTATAACGGAGAAAATGTCTCCCTCTTGTTCACCATCCACCGTGATCGGATCTTCTTCTTCTTCATCCCCTCCACCAACAACACGTGCAGTTTTTTGGCCGCTAAGGTGCACCTCCCACTGGATCAAGTGGTGTTTTCTCGGATGGGTTGTTCGGCCTCCGGTACCATAGTTTGTACCAAACTTACCCCGACTAACACCTTGTCCACAAATGGAGCATATAGCAATGTTCACCTCCTTCTTGCTAACCAAAAAAAAGTCCCAAACTGGGGAGGTAAATTTTCTGGCGGTGCTGGTGCCACTTGCAATGTCGGATGAACTGGTAGGTGGGCGTGACGTTTGACTCTCTGCAGTACCTACTTCTACTGAGGTGGTTGTGGTGGATGTAGGCCGCTGCCGGCGAAATATGGAAACTGGAGGTGGTGTTGGTGGTATCATCTGTGTTGGTGGTATCCGTGCCACATCCCTCACAGCAATTTGGGATGGGGTAATGTCGGTCTCCACTGGGGCGGGACTAATGTCCATGATGACTGGCTCGTCATCATCCTTCTCTTCTACATATACCTCCATAACTCTAAGGCTTTCTGGAACCTTCCTTTTCCCTAGCCTTTTCTCGTTGCTTGTCTCACTCTCAGACTGAGGTGGCTTCTAAGTGGCGTCTAGATCATCAGAAGGAGGGCTTGCAGAAGAATTTGATGGACTAACCCTCCTTTTCCTTGCTGGGAATCTGGAAGACAATGGATCTTCTGAAAGTGTGGCTTGCTCTTCTTCTTCCTCTGCAGGAAGCTCTATCTCCTGAACTGCCTCTACTTCGGGAGGAACAACTACTATAGAGGGTGGTTGCAGCTGTTGTTGCTCACTTATCTGAGATTTTCCTGCATTAATTGGGTACTACTTTGCGATAACGATAAGTCACTTTCAAAATCACTGCTCGTCGGCGTTGGACTCGTGATTAGACTGGCTGCCTCTATGACAGACATGGGCTTGGGCCTAGGTTGGTGGGGTGGGTTCACTGATGCAGGGGTGCTGCTCCCAGCTTGCTCCCCGGTCACCGCTGCTGCAGGCGCAATTTTTGGTTTCCCAAAAAAGGTCTTGGGCGACATACCGGTCTTGGTAAGTGGTAGTGCCTTTTTCTCACTGGCAACTTTCTTGGTACTGGAACTGGTACCTTTCTTTGAGGCCATCTTGAAGATGTCAGCAGCATGCAGTGGTACAAGTTGAAGAGATGTCTGTGGTCACATGTCACGTGACATTGTGCGCAGCGGGACTTCTATCTGGCAGTACAATGGGTCATGTTGTCTCCTCTGCTTTTGTGCACCTAAAAGCAAAGAAGCAAGAAGAACATCAGTGAAACGTGGCATTCATCATTGTTGTGCTCAATTACTACTAGTACAAACAAACAAATATAATATATAACTTAGTGTGTGGTCCCACTTGTTAGTGTTATTAATATTATTAAATGTATTACCTCAGTTGTTAAAAAAACATAACAATACAGTGTAGCCATTTGTGAGACTTTGACAACAACAAGGGCTTTCATGGTGTACTGTACAGTACACTCAGGAAGGATAGGAAAGAAGAAGAAGAACAACAAAAATACAAATGTAACGGACCCGGTTTGGCATTGTGCATCACGTGGGATGCAGCATTCAGAGAGCTGCAGCTGACAATGGATGGAAGCAATAAGCGAAGAGGAATAAAGGAAAGACATGCAGGCCTATGGCAAAAGCACGCTCACTGCCACCACAAAATGGCTGCCAGCCACATGGTCACTCACAACGACAACAAGCAGGAGGCCTGGAAAACAATGAACTCAAGCAGGCCTATATGGACACAGACTTTACAAAATGGCCCGTGGCCACATGGGGAGGCTCAGCAAAGGCAAATGCTGGCCCACTATTACAAACACACTCACACACTGGCCAAACAAATGAAGCATGCTAAACAACACATCTTTAATGCAACAATGCCAAAAACGAAAATCCACAGGGCTAAAAAAGGTTTGCAAGTTACCACACACATCCAACAAAGGCACATGAATAAAAGTGAAATACCCAAAAGAAACACATTTTGCATTTCAATCCAATGCCATCCATGCCCTAAATGATGTTTAAATTCAACAGACCCCACAGAAACAGTTGTTTCATGCACCCATGAGTAGCTCTGGGCCTATTGGTTGGAAAAACTCATTGGCAGACTAGGCCACATAGTGAATCAATTCAAATCAATAATGCAAATTTATTAGAAAATGTAGTGAACTGTGCTACATTTTTTGCTGGGTAAAAGAAGAAAAAATTGCATGCAAAACAGCAACCAGCAAGAAGGCACGGCCACCGCAAAGAAGGCATGCCGGCCTAATGCAGAAGCACAATGGCTGCCCCTTCACAAAATGGCCGCCAGCCACATGGCCAGGCCACAACAACAAGAAAAGGTAGACAGACAATGCAGGCTTATGGCAAAAGCACACTGACTGCCTTCACAAAATGGCCACCAACCACATGGCTAGGCCACAACAACAAGAAAGGGAAGACAGACAATGCAGGCCTATGGCAAAAGCACACTGGCTGTTTTCACAAAATGGCCGCCAGCCTAGGGTCACCAGGCGTCCCCGATTTGCCCGGACAGTCCCGGGTTTTCACCAGCTGTCCCGGCAGATTTAGGCAATTTTAGCTCATGTCCCGGTTTTTAGAGGGGGTCAACTGAAACCAGTGAGAGGCACTTATTAGGTGTTCTAAAGTTGTGCTAGTTAGCAGCTGTTATAAGCAAGCAATTTCATTAACAGGTATGGTGCTCGTTTTAGAAATGACATTTTATTTATTTCCTTAGTGCTTCTTCTGTGTTCCTATGCTGATAAGAATTGTTATTCTGCGCTGCTCCGTTGATGTAAAATTGTAGTCCTTCTTCTATTTTTGCAAAATATCCTAGTTTTTGGTTCTCAAGATCTGGTCACCCTACGCCAGCCACATGGCCAGGCCACAACAACAAAAAAGGGAAGACAGACAATGTAGCCCTATGGCAAAAGCACACTGGCTGCCTTCACAAAATGGCCACCAGGCACACGGCCAGGCCACAACAACAAGAAAGGGAAGACAGACAATGCAGCCCTAGGGCAAAAGCACACTGGCTGCCTTCACAAAATGGCCCCCAGCCACATGACAAGGCTACCACAACAAGAAGCAATAAGCCAAGAGGAACAAAGGAAAGACATGCAGGCCTATGGCAAAAGCACACTAACTGCCTCCATAAATGGCCACCAGCCACATGGTCACAAAGTCACAACAACAACAAGCAGGAGGCCTGGGAAAACAAATAAACAATGAACTTAAGCAGGCCTATCTGGACACAGACTTTACAAAATGGCCCCTGGCCACATGGGGAGGTTCACCCAAGGCAAATGATGGCCCACTATTACAAACAAACATACTCACACACTGGCCAGACAAAGGAGGCATGCTAACAACACATCTTTAATGCAACAATGCCAAAACCGAAAATCCATAGGGCTAAAAAAAAGGGTTGCAAGTTACCACACACATCCAACATAGGCACATAAAAAAAGTGAAATTCCCAAAAAAACACATTTTGCATTTCAATCCAATGCCATCCATGCCCTAAATGATGTTTAAATTCAACAGACACCACAGAAACAGTTGTTTCATGCACCCATGAGTAGCTCTGGGCCTACTGGCTGAAAGGCCTATTGGCAGACTAATGGGCTACATAGTGAATTAAATAAATATTGCATATTGATGATTTCAAAAGTTGGAGAAAATGTAGTGAACTGTGCAACATGTTTCCTTTATAAAAGAAGAAAAATTACTCACAAAGAAACAACTAGGCCCCTTCTGAAACTACAGGCCCCCCACCACAATACATTTTTAAAAAACAATAAAAAGTACAAATAAATCTAGGTGCATTGCCGCAATCAAACAAACAACACCAATTTTCCAACTTACTTGTGAAATCTCAAATTCAAAAGTCCTCAAATCCAATGAGATATGATGAAGCAGCCACGGTGATCCTTCCAGCTCCAAATCCAAAGGTAAAGTGAACAGAAGATGGATAAAGCACTGGGAGGAGCCTGCTGGGCATGAACAGGAAGTTGGAGACTCTGGGGCACTTCCTTCCTCTTAAAAAAAAAAGTAAAAAAAGAAAAAGGACTCCTTGCACAAAAGAGTGCAGCCAAATGTCAATCTGAGGAGTTTTTTAAATCCAAATTGTCATTTCGAGAAGATTTTGATGCTGCTCGGGAGATAAACTTCTCCTGATTGCAGATTCTGCAAGGTCGGGATCGTGTTCTTCACAAAACTTCTGCCGGAAGTCCGATGGCACGTCCGAATGACGTGTTCGCGATCGCAAACTCTCGCGGGACCATGCGACCACCTAGCAAATCTCGTGGTGCTCGCGAACAGCTCGGGAAATCTCGTCAGCGATCGCAGGCACCCGGTAATGTCACTCCCGCGCAAGCAAAAAACGCATTTTGGGCACGCGAACAAAAAAAACCTCAGCTCCGTGGAGAGTTTTACTGCAACTCCGCGTTCTAAGAGGAACGCGGAGTTGCCAAAAATCTGCAAACTCCGCAAAGGGAGCGGAGTTTTACGCCCAGGGTTAATCACTATATGTGCGTGGAATCATGGGAAGAGGGGGCGTGTTTCCGTTTGGTGTTGCTGGTGCTTGCTACATACCCTGTGAATGCATTTTTATGCCTGTGCGTGGTGTACAACATGGCCCTCCATTTTCACCTCAGATACCTGACTTGGCTAATCTCGATTCTCAACCCTAATTTCTTGTCTGCAATATTCCTTTTGGGCTAATTTTGGGTGGCTTTTTCTTTTAGCTGTGGGCATTTTCCTTGAGCAGTATTATTCATTGTTTCCCTTGCCCAGTGGGGAGAGGGTCAGAGGCTGCTCTGTGGATCTTTCCCCCTACCCTATACCCTAACTTTGGGCGGCTTTTTCTTTTACTTCGGGTGTTTTCCTTGACCAGTATTATTCATTGTTTCCCTTGCCCCGCGGGGAGAGGGTCAGAGGCTGCTCTGTGGTTCTTCCCCCTTACCCTGTCCCACCCCCGTGGGGTCGGCTGTCAGGGCCGGCTGTTTCCTGGATGGAGCCTGCAAGGTTTGGGCATTGTGAGTGGACTAAGCTACTGGAAATGAAGATGAGCCTCGAAGGGGAGCACCCTGTGCCCTGCGTTCCCTCTCGAGCAGGGTTACAGACTCAGATGCCTCCGTCCCTGGCACCGCCTCCCTCGGACCACACCCTGCTTTCTATCAGCGTTTCTGGTGGGCCCGCTGTCCCTAGCTTTTGGCTGGGGTCTCTTATGATCTTCAGGCTAGATACAGACGTTAACTGCCTAACAAAATTGAGAGTGAGAGGCAGGAGGAACCCCCAGCTGGAGTCTCATCATCCTGATGATGCCAGATTTCTGAAATCAAAAAAATCGGGACATCTCACAAAAATAGTAGTAGGACAACAATTTCACATTACATAGGGGCGCAGAATGATTTGGAAGACAAGACCGCCACCCACGCACTCATAACCAGCAGACTCGACTAGGGAAACGCCCTCTACGCCGGGATCAACAAGTCTCTGCTCCGCAAGCTCCAAACCATACAGAACACCGCAGCCAGACTCATACTCAGCATCCCTCGACACGAACACATCACCCAACACCTGCGGAACCTCCACTGGCTCCCCGTCGAGAAGAGAGTCACTTTCAAGATACTTACCCACGCCTACAAATGCCTCCACAACACCGGACCCCAATACATCAACAAAAGAATCTCCTTCCACCTATCCAAAAAAAAACTTCTATCCGCCGATCTCGCACTCACCAAAACCCCTCGCATCTGCAGAGCCAGAACAGGTGGAAGAGCCTTCTCCTACATTGCGGCCAAGACCTAGAATGAGCTCCCGATCAACATCAGACGCGCCCCCTCCCTGAACATCTTCAAGAAGACACTCAAGACCTGACTCTTCGACTGAACGGAGCTGCTACCCCCCCCCAGCGCCTTGAGACCCTCACGAGTGAGTAGTGCGCTAACAATTCCCCTGATTGATTGAACGCTTCACCTATGGAGCTAGCACGGACCCCCGAGGTGTTAAGGGGCATACTATCATGGGTGCTATTTAGCCTCGTTTCTGCAAAGGATTGACACCTATTCCTGCACCAAAACTCATAAAAGCTGATTCAGTGGAGCTTCTCTTAAAACATGGGAAACTCTGTGGGAACAGATAACTAAAAAGAAAAAAACTGGACTGTCTAGGCAAATCTGAGATGTCTGGTCACATCACACTGAGGCCTCTTAGCCTACTGACTTTTGCATGTGGGGGCAATACAGGTTTAGGGTCTTAACATCCCAAGTGCAAGAAGAACATTGCTCCTGTCACCCGGGATGGCTTCGTTTTTAACTAAAATGTTGGCCTCCATTGATTAAGAGGCACTTGGGCCATTTGGGGGCGCTGTTGGGTATACACACCACGAAGGAAACGTCAAGCTTGGGTGTGATGCCCAAGGAAATTGGGACATGTTGGCCTGGTGATTGGAATACGTCCCATTAGACTTTGGTTACAGGACCTGGGTGACTGCTCTTTAAACTGTTTTTTTCCATCCGCCCCCTCGCCAGTCTGTCCTAACCCTGGGGGGGTGGCCAGTGAACCCTTCCCTGAAGGATCAGCAACAGAGTGGGGCCTACTTTCTGTAGGTGCTTTAGGCAACCTGATTATTCTGTGCTCCCACAGACTCGTCATCGATGTCGGACCTAATGTTGACACCTGATGACACAGACCACAGAAGACCTAAATTCCTGGAAGCAATAAAACGTTTTGAAACCCCAAATGCTGTCTGTCGTCCTTTCTGTTCTGATAAAACTTTTGGGAAAAGTAGTTAGGGGGATGCTGGTCGTTTCATCATCGGAGGTGAACTACTTGGGGATGAGTCGTTGGGGTTAATACTGCCTGTCTTCATCTACTGGGGGGTCTATTTTACTGTGGATTCTGGTCCTGTGATTGTGTGAGGGCGCTACCTCCCCACACTGTCACCCCTCCTTGCTGTGATTGTGGCCTTGGGACAGCAGTGCTGGGTTCCCTATCTGTGGTTGTTGCTGCCATTTGCTTGCCCCGTTGCTTCATCCCTCCTGCCATTGCTGCCATCACCTGTTTGTGCTTCTAGACTGCCTGTTTGGAACCCTCTAAAGTTTTACTGTGGAACCCCCATTGTGACTGGTGCCATCTGCACAGTTGCTCTGTATCTCAGTGGGTAATTCTTTCTTAATAATATTGCAGAAAAATATGACTTGTGGGCCGATATACCTACGGCTGTCCGGTTTCTTGTCCCCATCTTTCCCTCATTCTATTTAAGAGATTGTTTATGCTTTCCTCTGGCTTCATGGTCTCTTCCATTAGCCCTCCTACATCTGGGTGGTCAGAGAATATTTTTCTCAGGGCGGTCCGGAACTGGTGCCTGTGCGAATTAAACGTGGCCCCATCATGCTGGATATTTGTTAGCGTGATTGCTGGAATGTGAGCTTGGGTGAACACCATGTTAGTCTGCTCCCTGATTGGACTGCTTAGCAGACTCTTAATAACTCCTATCGCTAGGTTCATACCTACGATGTTTTTCTCAAAGCACACAATACATTTCCCTGCCCCATCCAGCAATGAAGGTAACTTGGTCCTCAACCCATCTTCCATCATGGCCCAAAGCACATATACAATCCCTGCCACACCCTTCTGTAGTACCGGGCACACTTTTACGCAAGGTGACTCCAGAGGTTTCTCCTCAACATAGGATTCTCATCTGGTGAGGCATCACTGCTTGTAGAGGAAGCCCTAACTAGGGTTTCCTACTTCATGCCTAAAGCAATCCTTCGCTACTGCCAGCTCCTCTGGCTCAAACAATCCTTCTCACAGCCAAGACCTATCATATTGGTACCTCTCCTCAGTCCAATATGCTAACAGGTCGCAAAATGGGTAAGCAAAAGTCCTGCCTTCCTTTGTCGTAAACCCATGTGGGGCAGTGCGTATCCTCATCGCTGCTCCCCTCGCGTGCACGCACAGGTACCATTTTGTTTTTACTACATCGCAGGTGGGTAAGCAGCAGGCTGCCTTGTTCCTTTGTCTCTTGGTCAGCCCCTCTCCTTTGTCGACTGAACAGTGTGGCTCTGAGCCCTACTAGTAGCCTTTTATCTACCTCTGATTCTTCCTAGCACTGTGCCCTGTGCCTGGCCCCGCTTTCCTTGTAAAAATAGTGCACTATCCTATATTCTCGTTCTAACTCCCGGTTGCGTGCCCTTTCTCTCTCAAACGTCAGCTCATGCCTCTCTTCCTCGCGCCGTCTGGCCTGCCTCTTTAGCTTTGAGCTCCTCTCTGCTTTTGTTAGCCTTGCTTCGCTTTCAAATTCACTCTCTGTTTCTTCCTCAGCTATCTGGACACACCCTGTAACCCCACCCTCGTCATAGGTTCGTGGGGGACTAGAGCTCCAATCATCTCCCAAGCTTCTGAGTCACTATCGAGAACTGCCACAGACTTTCCAGATACTCGTTTTCGCTCACCTGAACTGGTGGAATGGGCTTTTTTCCCTGCCTTTGAGGTATCATGTGTCGAGTGTACTGTATGGGGAGTCGAGCTTCCCTAGGGACTTGTGCTGCACTGGAGGTGTCTGGGCTCGCTTGCTTTTAGATTTCTTGGGTTTGGACCAAATTGTCCTTTTTCAGTGGGGTGTTCATCGGCTTCTACTATTATTGAGTTTGAATATCCTAATGCAGGAGAGCTTTTATGAGTACATCCATTCCTGAATATGGTGTAGGAGGTGCTGATGCCTTGCTCACTATCGGCATTGTGGGGTTATCGATTTGAACTTCTTCGAAGATTGCCGATAATTCTAAAACTGACTCTCTTTTGTCTCTCTTCTGTCCTGCATATTTAGGGCCTAATTACGACTTTGGCGGTGTGGCATAACAAACTCACATTACTGGACTGCAGCAGGCCCCAAAGACCAACTGACAGCGAACTATGAGTGCACACGGTCAAACTGAAATTGGAATTGGACTGCCAAAGGAAACATTTGTCCAACGAGTGAAACCAGATGGCTGTCCCAGGCTATCTGGCTGTGAAGTTAGATATGCAAGTATTGCAGCATGAGTGAAGCAAACTGATTTGAGTCGAAATCCTTCACACCAAAGAAGATACTTTATGGTGGCTGGAAGAGAGGTCGATGGGTTTGAGGGGTGTTTGGACAAAATATTGAGCTTTTAATTTTGTGATTGAAAATAGTGTGTCACAAATAACGTTAGTGCAGAAATATTGTGTCACAAATAATATAGTTTTAATAAATATTGTTTACTTAAAAATAGTTGTAAAAATATAGTTTTTTGTGTAATTTAATATTTTTTAATTATAATATTTTAGGTGTTAATATTGCTAGTATAATTCTTATTAATGTTTTGGAATGTTCTTCGTAATTTTAAATGTTTAATTTTAAATGTTTTAATTCTGTTTATCATTTAAAATGTAGTAGCAAGTTGTTGAGTTTCAGGGGAATAGGGTGGGAAGTAAATTAAAATACAATTAATTTAATAATATTGCTAATTAATTATTGTAGTGTAAATGAAATATTTTATTGATTTATAATTATTTAAATAGTTTAATTTTTAAATAGTTACTTTATGTATTTAAGTTTCATTTGTTATTTTTATCCTATATTTTCTTTGTCAGTTTTGATTAATTAATTGTATTGCAGTGGCAGGGAGTTGGTTTTTGCTGGGGAACAGGGTGACATGTTTTTAAAATGACTAATAATTTTATGCTAATGGTAAATGATTTTTAATTGTTTATTACTGATTTAATGAATTATTACTTAAATTACTTTATTTTTTAATTGTTGGACTTTTTAATTTGCTGTATATTTAAATGTTATTTTCGTATGTAATTAGTATTTTAGTAGTTCATTGTTGATTTTGTAGAGGTATTGGGTGGGAAGTTAGTTAAAGGATAAATAATTTAAATGTAATGCTAATTAAATTTTAACTGTTAATTATGTAATTGATGATTAATTATGTAAATGTTTGTTTTGCAATTGTTCTATCAATGTATACTTTTATTAAATTTTAGAGTATATTTAAATGTATACATCTATGTTAGTAATGTATAATTTACTAGCGGGTTGTTTGTTTTGCAGGGGAGTTGAGTGGGAAGGTATTGGAACTATAATATATGCTTAATTAATATATAATTGATTATGTGTTATGTTTGTTTAGATTTTGAATTGTTATGTATATTATTTGTATTATTTAATAATTGATTGTTGTTAATAATCATGCTTGACCCATGCACTTTTTTTATGTAAAATTGAGGTTTTTGTTAGGGTAATAGTTTTTAACAAAATTGCATTTATGATGTAAGTTATTGTTTTTTGGTGTTTCCTATTTTTTGTGGTATGGAAGTACATTTTATTTACATGTATTTTGTTTTAAATGTTATTATGTATTCATTATTGTTTTACTAGTATATGATGTTTTTCTTTTATTTATAACATGAAATTAATGTGTATTCTGATTTTAGGTATTTACATATTTTGTTCAAAATGTTTATGAGTGGATTGTTTTTTTTAGTCCCTCCAAGTCCTATATTTTCTGAACTGTTCGTTACGCTGGAGTGTGAATAGTGAATAAAACCACATTAGAGTTCAACACTTTCACTACCTTTGTGTATATTGGAGAGGTAATAGTAGATGTAACCCCTAAGGAGTCCAACACTTACCCTACTGTTGCTTAGAGTGGACTGGGATTAGTAAATCTAACCTCTCAGGAATACACCACTTTCCCTTCTGCTGCTTAAACTAGAGTGAGATTAATAAATCTAACACCTCCGGAGTCCAACACCTTCCCTACTGTTGCATATATTGGGGTGGGAATAATAAATGTAACTGTTCCAAAGTCAAACACTTTTCCTACTGTTGCGTACACTGCAGTGGGAATATAAAATCTAAGCAGTCTAGAGTCCAACACCTACCTTATGGTTTAAAAGGGTGGAGTAAGAATAGTTAAATATTGTTTGGGAAATTAAATATTTTATATAATGTTTGTTTACTTGCATTTACAGTAATTGTTTACTGCTATTTAATATTGTATGTTTATATTTTGTAAATTATTTCTATTGTTTAGGGTTTATAATATGTTTACAAAACAGCTTTTTTAAACTGATTTTTATATGCTTTAAATTAGTTTAATAAATAATAATTAATTGATATATTTTGTCATATGTTTTTATAACTGTTTTACTGTTAATATTATTTTGGGATTTGTTTTTAATTGGAAATATGTTGGTATATAACAAATTGAATAAACATGCAATAACAGTTGACATTGTATTTCATTCAACTATAATGATATTTTTAAAATATTACTTCACCTTTTTAATTAATTAAAAAATTGATATTCTTACCTTGTATTGTCACATTATTTTTGATATTCCTATTGAATGAATGAATGTGCGGATTTGTAAAGCTCACAGATACTACTAGAGTGTCCTGGCGCTAGGCATAGGGCTGAGAAGAAGGGCGACCAGTTTAGTCTTTAAACAGGTGAGTTTTCAGTTGTTTGTGGAAGGATATTTTGTCCGGGATGCGTCTAAGGGCCCAAGGGAGTTCATTCCAGTATTTGGCTACCAGAACTGAGCATGTTGATCTGCCCCATTTTGGGAACATAATATTCATACTAATGATATTTTTTGGCAATATATTTGTGTGACAATATTTTTGAACTCGATATTTTGTATTGGAAGCAGTTTTAGATGAGCCTGCTTTGCAATTGCTATTCTTTTGCGCGGTTCTTAGACTATGGATAAATTATTTGTGTTACGGGTTCCATTCTGTAAATCTCTGGTGCATGTTGCTCACACAGCACAAGTTTTGTGGATCCAGGAATTGGAAATGTGTTGGTATATACCAAATTCAATAAACATATGTAGTTTACATTGTTATAAATTGGGTTTCTGGTTGGCAGAGGTGTGCACCCTGTCCAAGCAGGAACCACAATCCTAGTCAGAGTAAGCTAGATACACACTAAAAGATAACCTGTGCTCACCCTCTGGTAGCTTGGCACAGAGCAGTCAGGCTTATCTGAAGAGGCAATGTGTAAAGTGTCTGTGCAACACATACACACAGTAACACAATGAAAACACCACAAAAAGACTCCACACAGGTTTAGAAAAAAACAGACAACATTTTTATAAATAAATCAAGACCAGTACGGCAAAAATCCAATAAATAGAAGTTGAGTTATGTATTTTAAAAGAATAAGTGTAAAATAGCCCTTGGAAGCAAATAGCGCTTAAGGGATTACTTCAGGTCGTGCTGCACCGGGGGGGGGGGGGAGGCACAGTTCAAGCCAGTCATGATGGATCCCGGGCTGGGTACAGGAGCCAAGCGGGCCCGAGGAACAGAGTACCTTGATCCTGGTCGCAAACACGAGATGTGGGGTCGATGCGTCGATGTTACTCCTGCATTCGAGGGGATGCATTGATTTCATACACACGTTGATGGCGATGCGTTGGTTTCTGAAGACGAGCGTCAGAGCCTCAATGTGTTGATTCCGAAGCCAATGTGCCGGTTTTCTCCACGCTTGTCGAAGGGATGCATTGATTGTCCTTCAGTGGTGGCCGCAATGTGGTGGTCTCAGTGTTGTGTCGATGCCAATGCACTGGGTTTCTCTACGCTTGCCGAAAGGGATGCGCTGATCGTTCTTCTGTGGTGCCGGCAATGCCGTCGTTCCTGTGGTGCTGTTTGGGCCCCAAAAGTGATGCACCAATTCTACTCCCACAAAAGGGTCAATGTGTCCAGTGAACCAGGCACAGGAGCAGGGGTAGAGACTTTGATTTCCCTAAGTCTCAACAACAGGAGGCAAGCCAACAAGCCCTTGGAGCACACTTGGAGGAAAAGGCAGAGTCCAGCTCTCCTTCGGCAGAGTCAGAGAGCAGCAAAAGAGAAAAGCAGGCCTTCCAGGTCAACAGTCCAGCAAGGAGTCCTTCAAAAAGCACGACAGTCCTTCTGGCAGGGTTTCAGTTGTTGATCCAGAAATGTCTGATTTGGTGTGGTCAGAGTCCTAAATGTGTCTTTGAAGTGGGGGTGACTTCAAAGAAGAGTCTTTGAAGTGTACAAGTATCCTTTCTTCCTCAGCCCTGGCTCCAAACTACCTGTGGTGGATATTCAGCCCTTTGTGTGAGGTCAGGCTACTACCTATTCAGATGGGTCAGCCCCTCTCTCCCTTCCTGCCCAGGAAGAGTCATCAGAACGCAGATAAATGCAGATCAGTGCATCTTCCTGTGTTTGTGGCTGTCTAGAGGGAATGCACAAAGTGCAGCTATCACCCATTCCAGACTTGTATTGGAGACAAGCTGCAGGCACCCAAAGCTAAGAGCAGAGAAATGCCTACTTTCTAAAAGTGGCATTTCTAAAAATGTAATGTTAAATTCAATTTTAATAGTACAGAGGTTTTATCATTACCATTCCAAAGATATAAAACATAATGCAGCTACTCCTTTCGGTTCAGGAATTACAGCTTAAAAGTGTTTTAAGGAATTCCCAATGTTAACCGATGAGAGGAGTAGTCCTCACAGTACTGAAAGATTAATTTGGATGTTTGTCACTACCAGGACATGCAAAAGTTAAAAGTACATGTCCTACCTTTTACTTACGCAGCACCTGCCCTATGGGCTACCTAGGGCCTCCCTTAGGGGTGACATATATTATAAAATGGTTGTTCAAGGCTTGACAAAGGGTTTTAAATGTCAGGTTGAAGTGGCAGTAAACTGCACACACAGGCCTTGCAGTGGCAGGCCTGAGACAGGGCGGAAGCGCTACTTGTGTGGGTGGCAAAATCAGTGTTACAGGCCCATTAGTAGCATTTAATTCACAGGCCCTGGGTATATGGGATACCACTTTACAAGGGACTTATAAGTAATTTAACTATGCCAATTGGGTATACACCAATGTTACCATGTTTAGGGGAGAAGCACATGCGCTATAGCACTGCTCAGAGTCCTAAGGCCAACAGAAAATATCAGCAAAAAGAGGAATTTTGGGTCAAGACCACCCAAAGGATGACAGGTCTAACAACATTGTATTTTGTTTAACTATAATGATATTTTAAAAATATTCCTTTACATTTTTAATTTATTTAAAAAAATTATATTCTTACCTTGTTTTGATAATATTTTCTTCCATGATATTTTTCTCCCTAATACGTCCCACTTCCCATTTTAAATTAGAGTGATTTCATCATAAGGGAGGGCAAATTTACTTCTGCTGAACGGTATCTTAGAGGTCATATGCTGTCCTGTGTAAGTTGGCACAGGTCTCTCTTGCAGAGAAACACTTCTAAATGGAAAGAAAATCCACATCATGGACTTTAGGAACATTTCAAATCTCCCAACAAGGCTACTATTAGTAATCCTCTTAGTGCCCTTGAAGCAACTGTGCTTAGCTTGCTCCATAAAAGGCAATGAAAGAGGTATGTGATCATGTCATGCCATAATACAATGTGACCAACTGTGTTGAATCCCTTACCTTCCATATTGACAGTGACCTCAACGTCAATGCTCCCAAAAATCATGGCCAACTGACATCAAGTAGCACTGATCCACAGAGTGATCCAATAGAAGAGTTGGGACGTCATTTATAGTTTGGCTGATGGCCCGTCAACCCATACACTCAAGGGGACTTTGGCCTCCACTACCCTGGTGAAGAACCACCCGCCATAGTAGGAGATCCTCACCTATGTGGGTGCTCAAGTATGAATGTTAAATATGATGAGCATAAAATCTCAGATTTAATTATATCAAGGTAGGATTTGAAACCAAAGGATGTCTTTGCATTCAAACATTCACCCAGCAAAGAACCCTCTCTATCACTACAAGCATTAACGTCTTCTTTCAGTGCCAGTATGGTGGCTTGCCGACAGAAGAGGTGGACACGATCATTGATCAGAGGTGCTCACATCCACTTTGTTTGATGTTTTCTCTACACGTATTTCCCATTGGCACTTGTCAGAATCTTTCATGCACATAGGTGGTGATTATGATGGCGGGCGGATCGCCACCGCCACCCCGGTGGTGGCTATCCGCCCGCCATCTCAACCTGATTTACCCCCGCCATATTATTATGGCGGGGGGGTATCGCGGCAGACGCAAAGTGCGTCTGCCGCTTTTCCGCCAGTCGGCAATCGTTCCGATTGCCGGCCGGGCGGAATTGGGCCTCAATATGGTGGCGGTGCCTAGCAGGCACCCCCATCCATATTAGGATGGGTGTGAATCAAGGCCTTTCCATGGCGGCGATGCCGCCATGGAAAGGCTGGCGGGGATTCACTTTGGGGGCCCATTGCGGGCCCCCGGGGGGTGGGGGGGCTGCACTTGGGGGGTACCATTGCTATGCACAAGGTGGCAGGCACTGCACGGTGCCTGCCACATTGTGCATGGCAATGCACAACATGCCTTCTCACCATTGCGGCGGGTGCTGCTTACAGCAGCACCCGCCGCAATGTTGGAAATGCGGAATGCGACCGCCAGGGTGGCGGTCGCATCCTAATTAGCGGTGCGGGACCGCCGCACGTCTGGCGGCCGGTCCCAGCACCGCGAGGATGGCGGGCGGACTTCATCCTAATGGGCCCCATAATGTTTAGAAAGGAATTTACGTACATTTCGAGGCCAATATTCACATGTCTGACCCAAAAACAAAACAGACTGCAGGTGGATCACATCATCAATGAAATTCCCCCAAGTGTCACTCTAGTGATCTGTCAAAGTGTCAGGCCAGCCTCACTGTAACAAAAGGTATCAGCCCCATCAGCTCAATCACTGTGGCCCAGATTTACAAAACTCTCACACAATGCAGCGCATCACCCAAAGTTGAGTGAGAGGGAGAGAGGAGGACAGAGCTATACCTACAGAAATATGGCACTCTCCTCCTCTCACCCAAGTGCCGGAGCACAATCAGGCTGCAGAGCGCCAAGCACACACCGTTGCGCCATAGTGCAAGGGTGTGTGTGTGTCTATTATAGGTTTTGTACAGGAAGGGTACCCTTCCACTACAAAATACTATGTTAAGACTAACTTTAAAAGTTTCCCATGTTGAATGTGTGCTGTACAGTACAGCACACATGCAAAGTGGGAAGTGTTCTGAGAAATAAAAGCATTTCTCCTTTATAACGCTAACTTCAAAGTGGTGTTATTTTTATGCGCAAAACCCTGTCTAGTATGGTTAGTAGATAGGGTTTTGCATCAAAAGACATGGGTGGTTGCATGGCAACGCCCATGCACTATCCATGGAATGACCCTTTGACACCGAGTAATGCAAAGCAGGGCTATGCGCTGCTTTGCATCGCTTTAAGGCAACTTTGCATCGCAAGACAAGTTTTGCACTTGAAATTAAATTAATAAAAAAGCATATTGCACAGGTGTGCATCATTTTTGTGATGCAAATCCAGCACAAAACGTTTGTATATCTTCCCCTATGTGTCTTCATGCAAGCACTATCTATCCCCCTTCTTACACTAAGCATTGACATTGGTGCTGTGTTAGTGAACAGTTGAAGGGGCTTTAACTTTCCAATTGTAGTAGGGATCAGCAAATTGAGGCATTCCTTACCAATATGATGCCTGTCCATGTTAGTGTTACTGAATACTAGAAGAATGGCTTCAAGTGAGTGCATTATGTGTAGACCAATCTAATAAACCATAATATATAATTTGCCATTTTTTTCAGGGTCTCCACTGTGCCTAAATTGGATTTCAGAATGGCACAGTCATTCCCCAATAACATTTCAGTATACATTTATGTAGGAGCCATCACAGAATAATATCCACACTTAGGGTTTGGGGTAATCACCTTTTCCTTTTTTTTAATCTAACTCCAAATAGTTTTCAATATGTTTGCAGGTTCTTCCTTCTCAGCCTCAGTATACTTTATGTTGTCTTTTAATCCGCGAGACCCTAATTCTCCTCTGGGAACCTAAGTTACCAACTAATAGACTGTTACAGGGTGCATGTACATCTTGGTCTATAACAGTCTCGCTTTTATATATAGCTGATTTACTGTGCTTTTACTTCATCTGTTTTCGAAACCTAGCTACTAGCAGTGTTCTCTACTGTAGTGGGTCTGCATTGACAGGTCATAATTTACCTTTCAACTCTGAGCCAGAGGTATCCACGCTATGCACCTTTCACATTGTACTATGGGGCATATTCTCAAGGATCTATCGCCGAGTTATCGGCACTTTATCGCAGCCAAAGTTGCGATAAATTCATCGCCCCATTCACAAGCTGGCGCTAACAGCCCATAACACCAGTTTACCTGCGAAAGCAGTCGCAAAAAACATTGCCACAGATGACCCCGGCAACTAACGCTAATGATATGCAGAGTACGCGTTCCCGTGCAAAAATCCGCGACAACACCACCCCACAACATTCCCAACGACCAGCCACATCGGCGATAAAATCACAAAACATGCGATAAGGCGCGTTAGCAGCAGGAAATTAACACCTGCTCTTACCTGGTGTAAAGTCGGACGACAACCGGCACCAGACAAGGGAGCACAGCCCATAGCCACACATGAAGAACAACAGATGCCCTGGAGCAACCGATCATGCAGCCCGGAGCCCCAATAGGCCAACAACACCAACCGCCACCACCCCCAGGACCCTACCATCCCCACCCCCCTCCCCGGGGCCCCACCCCGGACATCCCCCCCCCTTGGACAAAGATATTGCACATCAACTCTACAAAACCATGAACCAAACAAATCGCCAGAAGTCGCACAATCACAACACCTAACATACATGTGTGGTCAGAAAAAGGGAAATCATACATTCATATCATAATATCCAAATAATACGCTTATTACAGAATAAACCAAAAACAACAATTCTGAAGGGCATGGCGGGTCTTCTCAGGACATTCTGTAAGTCACAGCCTGCAAAACAGAAATCTGGATAAGAAGGTTTGCTATGCGCCCATCAAAGTACAGAGAGAGAGAGCGAAAGAGAGAGAGAGAGGGAGAGAGGGAGAGAGAAAGAGAGAGAGAGAGAGAGGGAGAAAAAGAGAGAGGGAGAGGGAGAGAGGGAGAGAGAAAGCGAGAGAGAGAGAGGGAGAGAGGGAGAGAGAAAGAGAGAGAGAGAGAGGGAGAAAGGGAGAGAGAAAGAGAGGGTGAGAGAGTGCCGACACTGCGGACCTAGGCCTCACTGCTCACCTGCTGCCACCGGTGTGTCTCCAACCACGTGCCGGTATACACTGCAGTCCCCCAGGTTCCTTATCTGAAACAGTGTCCAGAGACATGAATGGCAGAGTCCATACAGTTGCACACGCCATCATCGCTTGCCCGCCCCTGCGCACACAGGCTGCTGCACCCCAGCCCCTCCTGCCGCCCAGCGGTGATTGCCCGCCCCTGCGCAACCAGGCCTCACTGCTCACCTTCCGCCACCGGCGTGTCTCCAAGAGGGCCCACCACGTTCCGGTGGGATCTCCAAGCCCGGGGCCCGCGACCATGGCACACTCCACATCATGCAGCCCCTCACCGCGGGCCACCAGGTCACACACCTGACTCTGGGGCTTGATTTCGCAATGGCAGAGACCACATCAGTGCACACGGCATCATCGCAGGCTGCACACCCACTCAGCGCTTGAGGTGCCACTAACTCTGTGAACCGCGAGGCAACGCCACGTGGCGGGAGGCCCGCACTGCCCGCTGGCTCAGGCCTACACTGCGGTCCAGCAGGGCTCACACTGATCCTTGCCAGTCCGGACTGCCAGGACGGCGCATCATTGCAGGCTGCACACCCGCTCAGCACTTTAGGTGCCCCTATCTCACTGCACCGCAAGACACCATCCCGTGGCGGTGTGCCTGCCGCAGTGTATCCGGTGCCACCAAGTCTGTGCACCGCTAGCCATGGACCCTTAATGATTGAGTTCCGTGGTGCGGACGTCATCATGTCACCCCCGGCATTGGGCAATGTGAGGTGGCAGGGCCCTAGGCCCTCATGCATACATGAGAACTACACGGAGACACCCAGTTAGAGAGTGGAAATGGCGTCCAGCACGTGTGCCAGGCCCTTTTATTGGCAGGGTCACATGTCCTGTGATGCCTGTGCTGGATGGGTGTGGTGTGGGTGTACACCAGCCGTGAGGGATTGGCTGTGGCATGCTGACAACTAGACCTGTGAGCTGCAGATCCCTACAGTGAAGACATGGGACATGTGGCGTTGTCGTCCCCCCCTGTGTGCGTAAGCGGAGTGGGCTGTCCTGGCGTATGCCAGTCCAGCGTAAGGGTGTGAACAATGACCCCGGAGCTCTGGGCGTGGTTCCGTCCTGGGCTAGACAAGGAAATGACTAATGGATGTGTCTCTGTTGTAGTGTCGGCGCCACCCGGACCGCAATCGGCAATCTGTCACCCTGTGACAAAAGTCCCACAACATGAGCAACATGGACGTAAGGGGGAATCACTGACCCTACATTCATCCATACTTCCTCACTTGAAAGATCATAGACATGACAGATCTGTGTGAATATGAATGTTTATTACACATTCAGTGGAGTGTTGCAGCTGGAGAAGTACAGGGCCATGCCAACCCCACTTTACATTGAGGGCCAGCCAGTGTCCTTCAGGGAATGACAGGTACATCAGGAGAGGAGGAGTTCAGTCCGCAGTCTGATAGCTGTGTCATTGGTGACCAAACAGAATTTGGCAGTCCATGTCGAGGTCCAAGGTGAGTGTCGCAGAGTGCATCGGGGGACAGTGGAAGGTGATGATGCAGAGGGCAGAACCAAGCAGAAACAGGCCACATGGCGGAGATGAATGCTACTGCGTCCTTCTGACCACGAAGGCAGATTCATCCGCATCTTCGTCCTCTGCTGTTGCATGTGCCTCTCATGTGGGTGGTGGTGTTCTGTCTCCAGCACTGTGTGGCAGTGACACCTCAGGGGCCGGAGGTGGAATGTCTGCCGCACTGTGTGGCACTGACACATCAGGGGCCGGAGATGTGGATGGGGTGGTAGCAGCAGCATGCATCAGCGCCAGGCCTTGTGGCAGCAATGCCATGAGGAGGGTCTTTAGGGCATTGAGGGAGCCAGCTACCTCTAGCTGGTGTGCAGCCGTGGCAGCCGCTCTTACCGCCTGCGTCTGCTCCATGTTCTCCATGATCCTCCGCATGTGTCCCAACTCCCGGGCGAGATCGCTGGAGGCACTCTGGCTAGACAGTCGTTCTTGTCGCAGAGTCAGGACTCTAGCGATGTCAGCCATGGTCCGTTGGAGAGCATGGAGAGGACTGTGGGTGTCCGTTAGGGACTGTGAGTGGTCCCTGATGGGACTCAGACTCCCATGTATGGCGTCTAGTTTGGCTGCCATACGGTCGAACCCCACCTGCACCTGTTCAGCCATCTTCTCCTGGCACCCCAACACACGGCGTTGGAAGGCCATGTGTTTGTCGTGGGGGTCCTGGGAGGCAGGCGTGGTGGTGGGTGCTGCCTGCTGTGTGTTCTGTGCAGGGGGTGGGTTCTCCTCGTGGCAGCTGGGCTGCCCTGCTCCTGGAAGTGGGCTGCGGAGGCTGTCCACGAGCTGTTGGAGGGCGTTGGAGTCGAAGGTGTGGTGGTCCTCTTCGTCATCAGAGTAGAGAGGTTCGGACTGCTCCGCAGAAGGTGTTGGATTTCCACCTGCAATGTGAAGGGGAGATGCAGTTTCACATTGTGTTAACATGTATGTTGACGCATTGTACATGTTTACATTCAGACTGCCTGACAATGTACATTGTGACTGTTTGGGGAGCTGCCTATTTGATGCGGGACAGTGAACATTCCGACTACATCACGGATGTGTGTTTGTACTTGTACATTGTCAACTAACATTTCCCTGCAATGCCAAATGTGATTGGCCAGTTTCTACGCACATGCGGCACCAGTTGTGTCCTCTGTGTTGCGGTTTGTACCACATCGTTGTCAATGTTGATGTGCTCTGCATGTAATGTGTGTGTGCCGCATTTTGGGGGAGTCGCCCCTGCAGCTCTGATGTAGCTGCCCCTTATCCCTTACATGCGGTGTGCCTCGGGCTTCTGTGCTTATGCGGTGCTGAGATGTTGCATACCTGTGTGCATTGGTCTCTTGGTGGGAGTTGGGGGTCTGGGGCATGGTTTGTCTGCAGATGTGCTATGCTTAATTGTGCATGTGTGCCATTGTGCCCATCTCCCCCATCTCCCCCGTCCCCCCAGTCCCTGGTCGTTACTCACCCTGTTGCTGTTGTGTCCGGTCATGTTGAGCAGTGTCCGGTCCCCCAACTCCTGCCACCGTCGCCCCACTGATGACTGTGGACACCATTTCCTCCTTCTCGTCTAGCTCCTCCTGTGGCGATGGACTCCCACCTCCAGTCCGCATTGCTGCCTTCCGGTTGTTTGCAAGTTTCAGCTTGGTTTTGCGCTTCACATCATTCCAGCGCCTCTTGACCTCGTCCATTGTCCTCCTCAGCACTCCGACTGCATTCACCTTGTCTACGATGGTCTGCCATATTCCATTTTTAGTTGCCAGTGACACAGTGGAGGTGACGAACAGTGTTTGATGGTGTTCTATCACCTCCGTTATCAGGATCCTGTTTTCCTGCGGACTGAACCGCTTCTTCCTACTCTTCTTGTCCTTGCCCTTCCCTGACCCCGAGGTCCCAGGCTGGTCCTCCGGGGGGCTTGTGGGGTTCTGGTTGTCCTCTGTACTTGCTCCGGATGCCTCCATTGTGCTTTGCTGTTGTTTGGCTTTTGTTTGTATGTTTTTTTTCTACTTTTATAGTGCATTTTCCCGCATGACGCGTGGGAATTGCAGGCCTGTGGCTGGTTTTCGCAAATTTTTGTGTTGCGATTGGCGTCATCGCTACTATTTTCGCGTTTTTGGGGCGTCGCGTTGATTTTAACGCATTCATTTGACGCGTTATCGTTTGACTATCGCATTGTACCGCTGTGTTGGGAATACCACGTTATCAGGGCGTTATTTTCCCGCGATGGACTGCGATGTGAAGTGTTGCGTTAAGCTGAATTTGCGGTAGTTATCACACGTTCTTGAGAATATGCCCCTATGTTTTTAAGGCATTTAAGACTTCCCAGGTGGATGCCATCATCCTAGCTTAGGCTCAGTAGCCTGGCTCTCAATCCTGGATACAGTACTTCCTTTACCTCGGATCATTCTCTCTTAGAATCTCCATGACAACTTCATGCTGTAGCACTAGTTCCATCTAGAACGCAACTTCTTTCCTAGAAATCGTGGGGGTCTAAATTCAATCAGATAAGATCAGTAATCACCCTAATCTAGTCTCCCCCTTTATCCCAATGGCTCCCCTAACAATGTGTCTGCATTGGATGGGGCCTTGTTACTTATGTGGGGAATTATATTCCGAATGTACCTCACTCGTCTCTGAGAGTCTGGGAGTACCTTTAGTCAAACTGTCAGTTTTAGAAAGATAGTGATAAATTTCTTTAGCCGACACTGCATCAGGTACTATGATACCCTGTGGCCTAAAAGGAATCACTCACTCATCCCTTATTCACACGCTCAGCCATCTGTCCAACTGGCTGCCACTCAACATCTAGTGAAAGAGAGCACATGGTAACCAAAGCATCTATCAAGAAGATCCTGGAAATTCACTGAGACGTCTACACTTGTAAAGTCCCCTCACAGCAATGGTCATCCCAGTCTCAAGGACTGGCACTGCGAATTTGGGCCTGAACTGGGAGGCAAGGTACTCTCCCATGCTGATTATGTGAGGTGCCCTAAGTAGCATGTGAAAGCAGGAATGACCCTAGGCTATGTTTCTGATGACTTTTTTATTATCACCACCTCCTTCTGACAGGAATGCCCTGTCCTTTCCGTCCACCTCCTCCCTTAGTCTTCAAACTCCACCACCCCTCTCTTCAGAGAGAGAGAGAGAGAGAAAGAAAGAAAGTTAGAGGGACAGAGAGAGAAGTAAGTTGTTTCATCCAGCTTGAAAATTGTGTTAAGGTATCACATGAGCTGTTCCAAGTGGCACGATTACTTGATCATTTGCTGTCCTTGTAAAGGGAATGTATTTCTTAACACTCTCGGCCACAGGCAACCATCAAGCCACATCAAACTATAAAACAATCTAGATGCCCAGATCAAATGGAACCTGCACCAAACCATACCTAATTGGACTTCTATCTAAACATCAAGTTTATCATATCAACCAGCACTTATACAACTCCAAAATATCGAGTGCCAGCATATCGTAAAGGTAAGTAGATGAGGAGTTAAGAATAGCTAATCTATACTTACTAATTTATGCTTACCTTGATAAGTTGGTCATCGACATTCTAGAGTCAATATAGGTGCATGTAGATTTTATTGGCATCTATATTTTTCCATACAACTGCATAAGTAAACTATACAGTGGTTACACCTACGTTCCTGAGGTTCTCATTCTGTCTGATGATGTACATATGGTCCTGCAAGAAGGCTTTAACTCTGTCAAGGGTCAATGCCATGCACAGATCCAACCTTTGGCCACGTATTTTTTAAGTGTCTGGCACTGTGAGGTACTCTTATCACAAGCACAGTTGTTGCTTTGTAACGTTATTGATCAAAGTTGCAGAGCCTTCAAGAAAGTGGTAGCAAAGGTAGAATTTTGCAGTAAACCTGCCTCAGAGATCAATTAAATGTGAGCAAGATAAGGGATAAGAATGAAGAATGAGTCAATATAGACTAAGGGCCGAGAGATAGGTGCACACAATCATTGGACTTTAAGTAGTTTTTACTGTATAAATGCACACACAGAGGTTTGAGGCGGAGAATAAACGACCTTAGGTGGGAGACTGACCAAACTCTTGGGGAGATCCACAGTAGCCATGACGCGACTCACACCTTCAAACCTGATTGTATTCTGGTGGATGGCAGCAGTGGACACGTGCCCGGGTGAGTTTCAACAAGACCAACTGTCCTTTAACCCAATTATTCTTAATTCATCCTGTCTTGTAATACATAATATGTCCAATGTATGTTTATTAATGTATATTCATCTGGAAATAGTTACACCCACCCACCTGAAGGCAATCTTACCAGTATGGAAATTCAGTCTTCATAGTCTGAGAAAAAACACTCTTTCTCCAAGATAATCACTCCATAATAGTCAGTATATTAATTGTATTTCATTTAGATACCAGTCATCAAATCCAAACCAATGAATTATGGTTTTAAATAGGGAAATGTAATTTTATTCATGTCATTTGCCATTTTTTATGCAATTAAGATTTTTGTAAGCACATGTTGCTTTTACTTAACAGCCCTGAAGAAGCAACTGTGTCGCGAAACACTTGTTGGCTGTGTTGATCATGCTTATATTCAAATGACGAATGTTACTCTGACCACGTTTTGTATTTGATGACTGGTATCTGAATGAAATAAAAGTCAGCTACTGATTATTAGGGAGTGGTTATCTTGAAGAATGAGTGTTTTTCTCAGAATATTAAAACTGAATTTCCATATGGACTAAACATCGGTTGGTGACTGGTGATCTGAGAATGTTAGCGCCGGGACAATCCTACACCCAAATTTGATTATTTCTGTATTCTTACCTATAGCCACCTACTCACTAACCCTGTCTCTAGAGCTGACGGCCACGGTATCTGCCAATTTACTATCCAAGACACTAAACAAAGGAATCAAACAAAATATAATGTATTGTTTGAAAAAGGGCCAGTCTCAGTGTTAGCAGACAAAAAAGTGCAGTGTATGGACCTGATACATCAATCAATTAATCAATCAGGGAATTGTAAGCGCGCTACTCACCCATGAGGGTCTCAAGGCGCTGAGGGGGGGTCCGCAGATCTGTTTAGCCGAAGAGCCAAGTCTTGAGGGTCTTCCTGAAGGTGTTCAGGGAGGGGGCGCGTCTGATGTCTGCCGGTAGCTCGTTCCAGGTCTTGGCTGCAATGTGAGAGAAGGATCTTCCGCCTGCTCTGGCTCTGTGGATGCACGGGGTTTCGGCCAGTGCGAGGTTGGAAGATCGGAGGTTTCTTTTGGGTAAGTGGAAGTTGATTCTGTCGTTGAGGTATTTGGGTCCATTGTTGTGTAGGCATTTGTAGGCATGAGTGAGGATTTTGAAAGTGACTCTTTTCTCCACGGGGAGCCAGTGGAGACTTCGTAGGTGTTGGCTGATGTGTTCGTGTCGGGGGATGCCGAGGACGAGTCTGGCGGCGGTGTTCTGTATTGTCTGGAGTTTGCGGAGTAGGGACTTGTTGATGCCGGCGTAGAGTGCGTTTCCATAGTCCAGTCTGCTGGTGATGAGTGCGTGGGTGACTGTCTTCCTTGAGTCAGGGGGGATCCACTTGAAGGTCTTGCGGAGGATGCGGAGGGTGTTGAAGCAGCTGGAGGTGACGGCGTTGATCTGTCGGTTCATGGTGAGTGATGAGTCTAGTACGATGCCGAGGTTCTTGGCGTGGTCTGAGGGGGTAGGTGGGCTTCCGAGGGCGGTCAGCCACCAGGTGCTGTCCCATGCAGAAGGGGTGGTACCGAGGACGAGGACTTCTGTCTTCTCGGCGTTGAGCTTCAGGCAGCTGTTGGTCATCCAGACTGCGACGTCTTGCATTCCTTTCTGGAAGATGAGTTTGGCAGTGGTGGGGTCTTTGGTGAGGGAGAGGATGAGCTGGGTGTCGTCGGCGTAGGATACGATGTTGAGGCCGTGTTGTCGGACGATGGCTGCGAGGGGGGCCATGTAGATGTTGAAGAGGGTGGGGCTCAGTGATGAACCCTGTGGGACTCCGCAGGTGATTTTCGTGGGGTCGGAGAAGAAGGGTGGGAGTCTGATCCTTTGGCTTCTTCCGGTGAGGAATGATCGGATCCAGTCCAGGGCTGTTCCTTGTATGCCTGCGTCGTGTAGTCTGGCGACTAGTGTGCGGTGGGAGACGGTGTCGAAGGCCGCTGACAGGTCGAGTAGGATGAGGGCTGCGGAGTGGCCTTGGTACAGGAGGGTGCGGATGTCGTCTGTGGCGGCGAGTAGGGCGGTCTCTGTGCTGTGGTTGCTTCGGAATCTGGATTGGGACGGGTCGAGGACGGCGTTCTCTTCAATGAATCGTGTCAGTTTCCTGTTGACTGTTTTCTCTGCAACTTTGGCTGCGAAGGGGAGGAGCGAGATGGGCCGATAGTTCTTGAGGTCGGTGGGGTCAGCTGTGGGCTTCTTGAGCAGGGGTCTGACTTCTGCGCGCTTCCAGTCGTCTGGGAAGGTGCCTGTTTTGAAGGTGGTTGATGGTGCGTTGTAGTTCGGGTGCGATGGTGGCCGCGGCTCTGTGGTAGATGTGAGGGGGGCAGGGATCGGTGGGGACCCCCGAGTGGATGCTTTTCATGGTCGAGGCGGTGTCTTCGGCCGTGATCGGTGTCCAGTTGGAGATGGTGGGCTGGCTGGTGTTTCTGGGGGGCGGGGGGCCGTCTGTGGCGCCTGGTGGATGGTCGAGGAAGTTGTCGTAGAGGTTTTTGATCTTGAGGTGGAAATAGGTTCCAAGCTTGTCGCAGAGGTCTTCGGATGGGGTGATGTCTGTGGCTTCGCTGCGTGGGTTGGTGAATTCCTGAATGACACTGAAAAGTTCCTTGGAGTTGTTGGAGTTGGCCAGGATTTTGTTGTGGATGAAGTTCCTCTTGGTGGCTCTGATCTGGTTGTGGTAGTCCGTCATGGCGTCCTTGTAGGTGGTGTGGTTTTCGGTTGTCTTGGTGTTTCTCCAGTTCTTCTCCAGGCGTCTGCAGGTGCGTCTGGCTTCTTGGAGAGCGGTGGTGAACCAGGCGGCTTTCCTGGGGCGTTCTCTGTCGGGGTTGCGTAGCGGGGCGAGCTCGTCTGCGCAGTTGAAGTTCCAGGTGTGGAGTTCTCTGGCTGCGTCGTTTGCGTCAGGTGCCCAGGTGTGGTTGTCTCTGATGAGGGTGGAGTTAAGTTGCTCGTCGGTAACCTTGCTCCAGTTCCTTCGAGGTGGGCGTGGGGCTGGTTTGGGTGCCTTGGGTTTGTTGATGGCGAAGTGTACGCAGTGGTGGTTGGTCCATGGTGGCTACGTTGTGTGGCTGAATTGGATGCTGTTTCCTGCCGCGAAGATGGGGTCGAGAATGTGTCCTGCTCTGTGGGTCGGTGTGTTGACGAGTTGTTTAAGTACGATGCTGGCGAGGTTGTCACGAAGGATAGTGGAGTTGGGGTTGCTGGGGTTGTCGAGGTGGAAGTTCAGGTCTCCAATGAGTATGTAGTTTGCTGAGGCGATGGCGTGGGGTGCGATGAAGTCGGTGATGGTGGTGGCGAAGGGTGTTCGGGGGGCGGGGGGTCTGTAGATGAGGGTTCCTCGGAGTGTGGCTTTGGGGGTGGTCTGGATCTGGAAGTGCAGGTGTAAGGCGGAGGGGAAGGTTTCGCTGGAGGTGGTGAGGCGGAGGGTGCTCTTGTGGGCGATGGCGAGGCCCCCTCCTGGGTGGTTGGGGCGGTCTTTCCTCTGGATCTTGTATCCGTCTGGGATGGCTGTGCTGATGTCGGGGCGGAGGATGCGTTGGTCCAGGTCTCTGTGAAGAAGGCGATGTCTGGCGAGAGAGAGTCGAGTAGGTTTTAGATGTCCATGGCGTGTTTGTGTACGGAGCGTACGTTGAGGAGGATGCATTTTAGGGTGTCCCCGGTGCTGGCGTCGGCGGTGTTGGAGGCCGGGGTGGTGGTGAGGGTCTGGCGGCAGTGGAGGCAGGAGAACTGGCCGTGGGTCGTGTTCGGCGAGGCCTGTTGGCATTCTCTAAGTCATCCAGCGTTGAGTGGGAGGAGGGTGGTGGTGTCGTAGCGATGGGTAGTGGGAGGTCCAGGGTTCCTGGCGCTGGCCGCGGTCGGGTCGCGGACGGGCGCAGACGGGCTTGCCATACATCAATTTTGTATGCCATCAGCTCACTTATCAGTCATGTAAACCTGACAAACATAAAAGACTAAGATTAACATAGAGGTTTATGGATTTAATATCTATCAATTTTAGCTCATTTAAAAATTATTTGGGAGAGGTGTAGAGTTGGTAGAGGTCTGTTGAATAAATATTGTTCGAGCAACAGCTTGAGCTGGCTGCTCAGTTATTTCTCTCTCTGGAGTTTCTTCAGTTTTTTAATTTTCTTTATCTTCTCTCAGTTCTCTGTGTTATTGTACACATGGTATATTAATGTTTGAATATTTGGGATAAAGTACCCTCTGCTGTACTTTTATAGAGGAGTTTCATGACAATATAGAGGAACGAAGCAGAATGACAGTAAATGTTTTCCAAACTGATATGAGAATCTCACCAACAGCATTTAGGTGTTATGAAAGAGACGTTTTTGTGCACACATACCCTTGCTGAGTACGGGTTTATGTATGGTGCTTGTTTCTTATATACATATAATTTAGGGATCACCCATGAAGGCATATAGAACACATTGCTCCACAAGGATGATTTTTGCTTAGTCCAAAGTAGAACGACCGAGTTTAAATCCCAGTTTTCCTTTCTTGATCAAATTGCTCATCCTTGGCAAATTACTAATTCTTTCATTGCTTCAGTCCTTTAAACTCCAAATTTTAGTAAGGGCTTAAAAATAAATTAACCATCACTTCTGGGCATTGTCTAAATTAAAAACTGTACATTTACTGCTTTTCCGACCCATGGACTTTGATTGTTGATTAACCTTTCAAAGATTTGATTTCAAGCTTTGAGTCCTACATAAATGTGTGGCACACCTTAGATTTTGTGTTTTACTGGCATCATTTATTTGCCCCACTTCCCTTTTATCTAATTGGTCAGCAGTCTCAGTTACACACGGTACTTCAGAGAGACAGTGAGCGGTATTTAATATGCAAAGAAATGTTAGCGTATGGAGTGCATTAGCATATCGTGGCATATCTTTCCTTATTTAAATAATCTAAGAAAACTTGTTAGAAGATACACCTTCAAACAATGGAACACAACCAGGTGTAAACTTCAGGATACTTTTACATATTTTATGATGCATATTAAATTAAAGACTACACATGAGCATATGCTTTCCTTGGAAGAACACACACAGACAGCAGCACACTTCTTGTCAGATGGTAAGCAAAGGTCTCCCTTACCATGTGGACAGAGAAAGCAATTGCTTGTCAGTGGTCAATGTCCTCAGACAGATGGCCATTCACTTTTTAATTTTTCATTTCATACCTTATTTTATCCGTAGGTGTTTTTCACTGTTTTAAGCACGGTAAATAACAGGTGTTACTATTGTCGAACGTAATGGCACCCTCTCAACTTCACAAAGCTCAATTGTTCTTGCCAAGATTCAAATTAGTGCCCAATAAACCACATCAGATGTCAGCGACCACTGCTTGGCTTGCTGAGCCATCTGCTGGTTTATAATAGAGCACAGAGTGCGAAAGTTAAACTGGACAGAGGGATGGGTGATATGTGCCCTCCAGTAACCCCAGAGTAGGAAACGTTGCTATCTACTCACAACTTTAGTAGTAGCCATAAGGCATTATAAACATAGAGGTGACACGTGAACTCCAGAATAACAATATGGGTTCAATTATGAGTCAGTAGGAGCGGAAATACCATATGGAATTCTACTCTGCTCGATCACAATTGGCCTGGCATTCCATCAATCAGGTTTACCTGAATTTACCAGCTGGGAATTCCGGAAGGTAAAACCACTTTGCGGAGCGCCGCACCTGCACGCATTATCTGTGGAGGCGTATGCTAAACAGATACTACACTCATCTCTCTGCAAAGCCTTAATTATTGCATTATTAAAACCCGATAAACAGCCCGAGCAGTGGAAGTCTGGTGAAAATACTGGCCTCTAGGCTTTAGCCGTTGATGACGAATCTGTTTCTGCCAGATCAGTCAGGCTTTATATCCACCTGCTCTACAGTGCACGACCTGTGAACTCTTTTGCACTGCACCACCAGCTCGACCCAGCTATGGAAGTAGCGGCGGCTCTAGTAGACACCTCTAAAGCCCTTGATTCCACTGAGTGGCCATTCAGGTGCATAAAACTACATGGCACGGGGATGCCCAAATCGATACATCTGTAATATACTAAGCAGGTAGCCTGGGTGCGTATTAATGGTAACATGGCGGAGGTACTGCATATACAGAGGGGCACGCGACGGGGGGCCCACTGTCCCTGATGTTATTTTCAATCACCCTCGAGCCCCTAGCCTGCATGACCCACCACCGGCATGCAGCTTCCGCATTGCGGTTCTGGATGCAGCCGATTAGCATATCTCTCTATCCAGATGATGTGGTGTTATACGTCTGTAACCCCACAATCCATTTAGCACCGATCATCTGGGAATACTTTCGCTTTGAACAGTACTCCAGCTTAAGTATTAATTGGTTGAATTAATTGGAATTCGGTTGTAGCCTCCCTGACCCCGAGTACCCAGCCACACCTGCCAGAATTTCCTCTGGAGTGGTGCTTTGATCCTGTCAAATATTTGGGGATTTGGATAAATAGGAATCCGGACGTAATTATTTGAGAAAATTATGGAAGGGCAATTTAGAAATTGGAGGAAAAAATTGCTAGATGGTCCAGACTGCCATGGTAGATAGAGTGGCGATCATGAAAATGTTTGTGCGCCCCAGATTTCTTTACCTTTTTATTAATATACCTATAGTGTTGCCACAACACTTCTTCAAAACTATTAGATCATACATGATCACACTAGCATGGGCAGGGAAGCAACCTCAGGTCTGCTGGGACATGCTGACACTCCCACATGCACAAGGGGATTTAGTGCACCAGATTACACCTGTATTATTTGTGCACCCAGGCTCAGTTTGCACATTATTGGTATCACCCCCATGCTTGCACACCACATTTGATGATAGAGACAGATGATGCCCAACCCATTTCACTTAGTGGCATCATGCCACACAGACGCCCTGACATCAATAGATCAGAGATTAACGTTATTCATTGCACTACGAGGGCTTGGAAGGGGCTTGGGGCGCGGGCCAATAAAAATCCTTTGTATGCTCCCGCGCTTCCCCTGAAGTTTCATCCTGCGATATCAGTCACACATGAGTCTGGAGCACTCACAATGCTTACCAGAGAGGTGTTGAAGACAATGGGAGATGTGTATCCGGGAGGGATCCTTGCCACCTTAGCGGACCTGTCACTCAGGCAGCGCCAGACTCCATTCCTGACCTTCATATACTATGGTCTTCGGGCGGCGACGAGGGAGCTGTGCCCCTCCTTCCCTGTAGAACCTCCAGCACTGGGAGTGCTTCAGACTCTACTCACTAGCCCTACATGCCTGAGCCTCATCACAAGATTATACAATGTAGACAGACAGACCATCAGACAGAAATCTAGCTTTTGACAAATGGAATGCCGTACTGGACAAGCCACTGGAACTCGAGGGTTGGGGTTTCTGTTGCACGCTAACCAGTATGCTCACAGCAAACTAACGTGCGGATCACTCATTTTTTATTTACAACAAATGCACTATACTCCTGTAAGGTTGTTCTGGTATGGTCTGAGGGGAAATGAGACCTGCATGCGGTGTCGGGCATTCGTGGCAGATTTCATGCATCAAGCCTTTGTTTGCACTGCAATCCTTCACTACTGGGCCCAGGTGGTACATGTCCTATAGAACATGGCAATGGAGCCAGTGAACTGCATCCCCCAGATGTGTTTACTTGGTTTGGTCAAACCTTTGCAACCGGCTCATCATAAGTTCATAGCAGGGTCATTACTGTTGGCAAAACACAGGGTGGCCATGCATTGGAATAAAAGATCTGTTCCCCAAACTTAAGCTGTGGTTTATTGATCTAGTATATTTCATAGAGGAGCTGGAACTATTTGCCGAGGAACTACCACTGCCCTCGTGCCCTAGAGATATTTGGGGTCCACTCACAGCGTACCTACTGTCAGCTTCAGATATGGACTCGTGCGTTGGAAAGTTCAGGGGGCGCTTGTCCAGTAAATGTGGGGCTAGAACAGTGGTAATGACATCAGGGGTATTCTACTGTAAACGTGATATGTTTTGCTGCATGTGGCATTGTCTTTATACTATGTTGTTATATGCTGAAAAACTCAATAAAAAATAAAATAAAAAAACACTTAGCAGAATGAGCTACATTGCAGCGTGACCCATTTCCAACTCCTGCCCTACATAAGCAATGGCACTGAGGGATTATATAATCTCCCTCTCAACCCTGCACAGGCGACAGTCTCCCATTCCCTTCCCTACCTCTCCCAATACCCTCCCCTAACCCCCACCACACTCCAGCCCCCTAGCTCTTATTTACCACCTGTAACCAAGCGGTAAATGTGAGCATTAATTCTCTTGGAATACGAAATACTATGAGGCATTCCACTAGGTAAAACCGGGTGTGGCAGAAATTCCCATTTCATGGGAATTCATTGGTAATTGGAGGAACTGCATGAGGAAACTCCGGTCGGTATGAATAATTCTGGCTGCCTGCACTTTCCTCATGGAATTCTAAATTTACGAGCAACAGCCAAAAAAACCCGGACAACTAAGGGGCTTATTTACAAGCCCATTGCGCTGCCGGTGCGTAACTTTTTTTGACGCACCGGCGGCCCACTGTGCCTCGCCATATTTACAAGACCTTGGGGAGGCGTAAGGGAGGCACAACAAGGAGAAATACCATTATTTCTCCTTCTTTTTCCTTTTTCTATGTATGCTGCATTCTGCAACACACTTAGAAACAGGAAAACACCTCTTGTGAATATTTTTGTGGAGGAAGGTGTCCCTTACTGCACACAAGCAATCAGCCCTAAAATGCAGACACCCTTGCACCATGGCGCAAGGGTTCCTGTGTTGGTACATTGTAGCCCATCGTGCGCCAGTGCAGGGGTAAAAGACAGGAATGCGCTGCATCTTGTAGATATGGCGCATTCCTGCCCTTTACTTTTGGCGCACAGCAACGAAGGAGGAAGACTTGCTGCGCTGCTATGCACCAAAATATTGTAAATAAGGCCATAAGAGTTCACTCCAGCGTGAGGGAGCTTGCTGCAGGGAGATTTGTGTCTGAGCCGAGGGCCCATATTACAAGGCGCACTGTAGCACCTCGAGCTACCCCAGTGCAGCCAAAAACTTGCACCTGCCCTGGGGGCAGAGCATTGATGTACGATGGACCTTTAGTTTGAAACCACTGGAACTCTTTTCGATCTGTATGCAGCACCTAGCCTGCATTTGAAAAGGGGGCGAGAGATCCCCTGGCAGATGGGTGCAGTGAGTGACTCGGCCCATGGGCACGCCTAGGGTGTCCCTGAGACCCACTCTCCCCTCTCCTGACAGGCGCCCTTAGGGGGGCTGCACTATCCCCTTCCTTTTTATCTTTTCTTCCTTGCTTCCTTTTCCTGTTTCACATTAACTTGTGTCCCATTGTGTGCCCGTTTTTGCACCCCAGGGTGCTTTTGTATTACAGAAGGATCCTCGGAGGCTTGCACTTCCCCTTCTGTAATATGGATCACACCAGCACAAGATGTGTGCCAGTGCAATGACAAGCGGATGTTTCCCCATGGTACCATTTGCCATTGTGAATTTGTGACCACACCATATTGCAGATGCTTGAGCAATCACAAAGAAGATATCAGGAGGTGCACTGATTGTGCACCACATAGATGGTGGCATGATCCTTGGGCAGGGGTTGTCGGAGTCCATGAACCCCCCAGGCATCACCTTGCAGGCAGGTGCAGTATCACACTGAACTTTGTTCTGGGAGAGATCCCTACCGCACCGTGCAATCGAGGAATCTTGACAAGTTGAAGCCTCTTCAGCATTGGTTAGTTAGACTTAGGGCCTTGTTTGTAGTTTGGCGGAGTGGGAACACTTTCCTAAATTGGTTGTGCTCGTTCCCTGATAAACTTTTCCCTGCCAGTGCAAAGCTCTGACCTGCAAGCCCTTACACTAAAGGCTGCTAGGTCGTAGCGATGGTCATCCTGCCCTATGCGAGGCATGACAGATACAGTCAGGAAAATGTAGAATGACCCCCATGCACAGCAAGAAAACTCACGAGTTGGAAGTTTGTTTTATCTATACAAAAACGTTTGCACGCAGGGAACCTTCAGTCCTGTGAATGGAGCCGTCACTGCTTTATTCACAGTCCAGAGATTCCCACCCGGTATAAAAAGAGCAGCCGATGATGGGGCGACAGTTGCCTGAAACTCACAGTTATCCCTACATTTTGCTAAAGGTTGTAAAGTAATTTTCAATACCATGTCTGGCTTTGTAGAAATGTTCTTTCACCCAATCATTGCAGTTCATGGTGCACTTCTGACCTCATAGAAAGGGTTTACACATAGCCTGTGAACTTCTCCTGTATTAATGAACTTTCCACATCCTGGGAAGATCTGCAAGCAATGTTTTCCTCAACAATGCTTGTTTCTTTCTTCAGAGATAAAGATTATTGGTCTGGGTGAGCAGGACAAGCTGGCAGTCCTCCAAGGATGTCCTGGGTTTCCTGGAGCCCCGGGGGCCACGGGAGAAACAGGACCCCCAGGAGTGAATGGTAAGTGGTACTCTATGTGTTGTGGATAGAGTTTTGGGTTAGGCTTGTTCTTGTAAACTCAGATGGCGAATCAAGGAGTGCTCCAATTGACTCTGACACGTAAATACTGATGGAATAATTTAAAACAAAACATTTTTCTCCTGTAGATTGCCATTCAGAAAGAAGTGTTGTTACTAAAAGTAGTTCCACAATATTGTTCCCATGCACGCTTAATCAATTGGTAAAGAACAAAAAGATGCCAGAAGCAGGGCTGATCTATCAGGCATTAATTCAACAGCACAATCACAGATACTTCTTAACTCACCAGATACACAAAATATGTTTTCACATTTACTGTTACCCATCACTTCTATTGCTTTTCAACACACCATTCAGCACAAGTACCAGATGCCATGCTGCACAGCTTCTCTCTTTGTAAGTCAGTCAGATACAATTTTACAAACACAAAAATGAAAACAAGAAATGATCAGCAACCATTTACTGTAGAGAACAATCGTGCAGACTATTCTGCCTTACTTTCCAGACTTCTCTACTTCCTTTCAAAACATTCATTCAAATTTCTTGGTACCCTTATTAATGATTCATGGCTTTAATGTACTGTCTCTAATTCAGCACATAGTTATCCACATCTCTCCATAATAACTGCAAGCCTCTAGCCACTAGCAACTGCTTTACATCGATTTTAGTGCTGGGTGAAATTAAATTTCTGAATTTGCAACTTTTACCTGTGAGTAAAGTTTCCTGTGAAGAAAAAAAGTTGCAGGAGAACTTTTATAGGCTTTTGCTGAGTTTTTCGCCTTCAAATTCTATTTTGAACATGTTTTTCATCATATTATTTTAATTTTGCCAAGTTCATGAAGTTTTACAAAATGTGGGCATTTCACCCTTTTCCCCATTTACATTCCTTTTGACTTCGACGTGCAATTCTTCAGCGTTTCTGTTTACTCTGCTTGCAACAGAACATTTGGACAATTATTTGTAAACACCTCCCCGCTTACGGATTCTGCATATCCTGGCCCACTTACTTAGGTGACCGCCTTTTATTAATTCCTCCAGTGGCCAATTAGTTGTTCCTCCCCTTCTTAATGCCGCAGGTGAACTGCTAGAATAACGAAGCGTGAGAATCACATATTAAATCTGAATTCCTCTCTATGCTCCTGCTAACGACTTAAAGGCATACTTTGACCGGGCAATTCAATCTTTTCATAAGATATTGCCTCAGTCAGTGGTACAACAACCCACAATTTTTCTTGATGGTGATGAACACTGAAATTAAAAACTATCTCTTCAAGAGATCCACCAACTGCATAACGAATGATGTCCCTAAATTCCAGGGCATTTTACATCAGAACCAATTCAACCATGCTTTATAATAAAACATTTCAATTTTATGGCAAGAAAAGCATAAGAAATATTCTCTATGATGTGTAGTATAGAAGATAAGCCTTAACCATCGATTGTTCTGGGTAGGCAAATTATCACATTATAACTCTCTTATCTTGGCCTTTAAAGCAAATTGAGTCAGAGAAAATTAATAATTCCCCCTGACAAGGAGCATAAAACATCTGGTGCTTGCAAGACTCTTCAGCCTGCAGAGACGTCCATCTATTAACATCTGCAGGCTGATGCTACTCTTTCTTGCTTTATCTTTTTGAACCTAACAGTTCTTTTCAGCGCAGTTTGTCCTCTCAATTTTTCTTTGTATTCAGGAGAAAAAGGAGATCCAGGGATTCGTGGAGAGATGGGAGCTGCAGGAGAAACAGGTAAAATGGAAACGGTTTTATTTGGCTTTTTATTATGTTTCAATTCAATCTCTCTCTGTCTCCTAATGCCTGCTTCAGGGCTTTTCTGTGGATATCCAACACACATCAACACCTCATGCAGTGCAGTGAGAGAACAGTTTTAGGGATCTATGAAATTGTGATGTCGTTGTCTATGCATGGTTCGATAAAGGTGAGTCTTCAACCCTTTCCAGAATATCCAGACATTAGTTTTGAGGTGCAGGTTCCAGGGTAAATTGCTACATATATCCAAGCATTTAACAAAGATGGATTATCCTTACAAACATTCACAGATGAATAAACAGATGGTCAGATTAATTGGGAATTAAATCTGTCTGGCAGATTGACAGGGATGGAAACGATAGGAGTGGTACTTTGGACTTGAGTTGTTTGGAAATTTGAGTATAGTCACATGTTTCTCAAGTCAGATAATGTTTAAGGGAACTTTCAGTGGTCTTTAGGGAAGTTTTGATGTGGTCAAAGCATCTCATGTCTGGTACGAGGTGGGCAGCATAGGTTTGGATTTGCTGAAATGTTTTGCCTGGGAGGCCCAAGTAAATTCATTCCGGTGACCAAGCTGAGACATTACAACTGAAAGGATGAAGGCATTCCATCAGTAAGGAGCAGCAAGAGGATCTCATTGATCTGAGACTGGTGAGAGAAACATGACTTGACAGTAGAGATTTCAAGGGGTCACTTCCGCCTTCTATTTTATCTAGCAAGAATGGCACTGGATAGTAAACTATTATTTGGCCAAGGTCATGGTGAACTTGTATAAATTTCTCTCATTGGCTGATCATATCTCTAATCTGGCAGTCCTTATTTTCCTTTTCGTGAAATATTTGAAGTCGACTAAATTGATTCTGGAATTGGTAAAAAGATTAAAGTGAAGAAAACATTTAATATTTTGGGCCAAATATAGCTAGGTTTAACACCTTGTTGCTTTTTTTGTGAGGACAGAATGACAGAATGCTCAGTCAAAGAGGAAGTGACATCTTCACATAAACAACCCGTTAGTTTGGCGTTGTAAAGAGTGGTGACATTGTACTTTTGAGATTAGGTAATTCTTTAGGCATGCCTGCACATTCTTTTTGTGGTACACCATCCATGTCCATGATGGTGGCACTGCAGCCCTGTTCCTACTCGATCTTTCTTAAGTCTTCAGCACCGTCTTCCACCTTATCCGTATCCAATAGATACACAAGGATGGCATCCAAGGTCCCATGCGTCACTGGTTTTGCTCCTTCCTGACAAACTGCACCCTATGGCTAGCCTGGCCCCCTTCACCTCAGATGTGATCAACCTCATCTATGGAGTCCCACAAGGAACCTCACTAAGCCCCACTCTGTTCAATGCCCACATGACCCCACTCGCCATTATCATTGGCGCCGAAGGAATCAAAATCATATTCTATGCTGACAACACTGAGCTCATGCTCTCACTCTCCTACAAGAGGCCAAATATCTGGACCATTTTCTCTGCCGGAATGTCAGAAGTCGCCAGATAGATAAAAACCTAATGCCTCAAGCTCACCACAGACAATACAGAAGTAGTAATCTTCGGCAAAGGCAACTCACTCTGGGACTCCACCTGGTGGCATGCCAAACTCAGACCCACACTCTTCCTGGCAGCCCATGCAAAAGAATTGGAATAGTAATCGACAACCAACTCACCATGACCATCAACATCCAACTCACCATGACCGGCCAAGTGAATGCAGTCTCTGTCTCCTGCTTCCTTACAATCTAGATGCTCAAGAAGATCTTCAAATTGGTCCCCATCAACACTCACAGAACTGTCATGCAAGCCTTCATCACCACCAAGCTGGACTACAGCAACACACTCTATGCTGGAATCGACGCTCAACTGATCAGAAGACTTCAGGTCATATAATACTCAGCTGCCAGGCTCAACCTCCCACCCGGTACTCACATCACCCTGCACCTCAAGTCGCTCCACTGACTCCCAATCCACAAACGAGCACTCTTCAAACTCCTCATGGACACATGAAAAGCCTAACACAACATTGGCACTATGTACCTCAACAACTGCATAAACTTCCACAGACCTACCAGACACCTCAGCCCAGCTGGACTCCTACTCACAAACACCCGAAATACACAGAACCAGAATAGTCGTGCCTTCTCCTACCATGCTCCTAAAGCCTGGAATGACCTGCCCCTGCACACCAGAGCTGCTGCCTCAGTTATTGAATTTCACAAGAAGCTTGAGACGTGGGTCTCCACCTAGCCCTTACCCTGGCCTTGACATTGGGTCTGAGCATACAGTGCCAGGATACACTTCCAGGTAAGGTGTGTGCTATACAAATATACACAACATAACATGATGCACATGCAAGGGTGGCGTAACGAGGAGAAACAACTTTATTTCTCCTAGTTTTTTCTTCTTTCTATGTGTGCTGCATTCTGCAGCACACAAAGAAAGAGGAAAACGCCTCTGTTGATTGTTTTTGTGCAGGAAGGTGTCCCTTCCTATAACATAGACACCTTTGCGGCGCCAGTGCAGTGAATGAGATACGGCGCATTTATGCCCTATTCTTTTGACGCAGGGCAGCACAGCAAGAAGCCTTGCAGCGCTGCCTTGCACCAAACTGTTGGATTTAAAACCTTTGTTCAGCTTGGCAGGATCTTGCAGTTCCCTATCTGTTCCTGGGGACTGTAGGCACAGGTGTATTAGTTTTATGCCCCAGACAGAAAATACATGCTTCTTATTGTCACTTTAAATACAGATGGATTGTGAACAATACCTGTTTGGAGAAGGGAAGTCCAAATAGCTCTGACAAGTAGGCCATTGACTTACACATTGTAATGCTACTGTTGGTTACTCTGCGATCTGGAGCCTCTACTTGTTTCAATCACAATGTCTTCTCAATGTTTCCTTATTTTCAGGACAGAAAGGAGATCCAGGGATTCCTGGAGTGGTAGGGCCACCAGGGGCAACAGGTAAATCTGGTATTTTATTTTGTGTCTTTTTTATCGCGGGATGTCACCTGATACCTGCTTCAGGGCACTTCTGAGGACGTCAAACATAAATCAGCACCTCAAACAGTGCAGAGACAGAGCACAGGAGAGTTTAGGGATCTAACACTTTGAGATGTTTATGCACGGTTCGAAAAAGGTGGGTCTTCGACCCTTTCCAGAATTTCAAGGGGTCAGATTTGAGGTGCAATCTCCGCGTGAAATTGCTGGACATAGTGACCCTTTAACCAAGATGTTTCATCCTCAAAAGCATTCAGAATGCTATAAAAGATTATCAGATTGTGTTGTACACAATGAATGCTTTTGCAGGCTGATGGAGATGGAATGGGTGGGAGAAGAAACTATGGGGCCGATTCCGATTCGGGCCGGAAATCTCTCCGACCGAGCCGGACCCGGAGAGAATTCCGACCGAATCGGCCCCTAGCAGTCCGACCGAACGAGTACGATGCGCACGCATGCCATCGGACTCGAGTCGGTCGGACTCCCATTGAAGTCAATGGGAGCCTGTCGTACAAACGCGTACGCGGGCTCCCATTGACTCAATGGGTGCGAGGCGGACAAGGGCGCCCCCTACAGCGTGTACGCGTCCAAGCGCATCGTGGCGTACATGCACAGGTAGGGGGGACCCATGGGTCCCCCCTGTGTGCGACTCGCGCGCCTACGCGTACAGGGGGGTCCGACGCGGACCCCCAAAGTCCGGCTCCGACAGCTCTTTTGAGCCGGACGGCGCGAGTCGGTCGGACTGCTCGCGGCGCGCATCGTACTTACCCGGCCGGGAAACGTCTCCATAGCGCGGTGCGAGTCGTGTCCATGCGAGTCGGTCGGAGCGTGTTGAAGCCGCGTTCGAGTCGGTCGGCGATTTCGCGGGTGCTTGCATCGTACTCGCTCGGCCGGACCCGCGTACGATTCGGTCGGGAAACAGGGCTCCGAATCGGATCCGGTGAATCTGAATCCGATTCGAAGCCCTACCGGTCGAGATCGGAATCGGCCCCTATGTGTCAAGTATCGATCAGAGACTGCATATTGATCTGTTTCATTGTACATTTGTTTGTCAAATGTCTGGAGTTTTATTGTTTGTTTGGCGTTCTTTATGGAGCTCCCAGCAAACAACATGTTGCGCAGTTTTGAATAATTGTCCCACAATTCCATGAAAAAACCTATGCAATGTCACACACCTGTAGTCATGTAGGGTGAGTCGAGGGGCAAAAGAACAACATTACACCCTGTTCCGGTAGTATTTTTCCCCAAAGCTCCTGCTCTAGACCTCACTGGAAGTAATGAGTTGAGTACTCTGTGCTCTTACCATGAATACTGACTCGCATAGTGTCAGACAATAAAAGCTAGTATAAACCTGCACTTGAATTATATTAGGCACTCTTTTGTAGGAATCAGGGAACAACACGTGCAACTAGACTAACACATGGCAACCATAACCAAGGACTCCCTAGAATTCTTGTTATTGATGCAATTGGTCGTCATAGAACAGAATCCTCAAATAAATATAAAAATTAAAGATTTTGTAAATATTTTATGTTTATATGTGACATGATTTGCATTGAACAGTGAAGAGCTGTTAACTGGAGCACTCTTGTTTGAACAATACAATTGCTTTTGTTGTCATATATTATTATTAAAAGCTTTAGGACGCAAACAGAGTGTTCCAGTGAAGGGTGAACAACTATAGGTGACTACCTTTTCCACACAGTTAAAAGCTAATAAACAAACGTTTCAATAGTGGGCTCACCATTACTTTCATGAACCCTTTCCAACATTGTTCTGGGTCAAAGTCTGATGGTTAAAAATAAGTCCCAGTTCACCAAATAGAGTGTCGATGAATCCCACACACCAGCTTTAGTTAAGCACTGGGTGTTTTGCGCCTAACACCGCACTCCAGAAATTTTCACCCAATATATTTGGTAGGTCATTCTTGCCGAAATGTTTGGGAATGGTGGGGGATGCCTGATAATTACCTCAAAATGCGTATTTTCATGCTCGTAGCACAACATCAGAGATGATTGACGGAGTGCTGAAACTTTTCAGACACTCACCCCCAGTCACAGATCTGGGTTGAATCCATCATTGTTCTTTAGCTCACTTCGCCACCCCAGTTCAGACACAGCTATATGCAAATCATTCTTGACCCTGTGCCTCATGGGAACAGTCCAGCCCGAACTGTCAAGCCATGTCTTCCCTGGACCGGAAACAAGCATCCTGGGACCGGTTTCGGGCTAACAGCCCTCATCAGCCAGGCTAGCTTGAATCCAGTGGCAAAGTGAGCAAGGGACCCACGTCTGGGCATACCCTGCCAATTTAGGGCGAACAAAGCAAACACAAGGAGATGATGGACAGAGCGCTGAAACTTTTCAGACACTCACCCCCAGTCACAGATCTGGGTTGAATCCATCATTGTACTTCAGCTCACTTCGCCACCCTAGTTCAGACACAGCTATATGCAAATCAGTCTTGACCCTGTGCCTCATGGGAACAGTCCAGCCCGAACTGCCAAGCCATGTCTTTCCTGGACTGGAAACAAGCATCCTGGGACCGGTTTCGGGCTAACAGCCCTCATCAGCCAGGCTAGCTTGAATCCAGTGGCACAGTGAGCAAGGGACCCCCGTCTGGGCATACCCTGCCAACTTAGGGTGAACAAAGCAAACACAAGGAGATGATGGAAGGAGCGTTGAAACTTTTCAGACACTCATCCCCAGTCACAGATCTGGGTTGAATCCATCATTGTTCCTTAGCTCACTTCGCCACCCCAGTTCAGACCCAGCTATATGCAAATCAGTCTTGACCCTGTGCCTCATGGGAACTGTCCAGCCCGAACTGCCAAGCCATGTCTTCCCATGAGGCACAGGGTCAAGACTGATTTGCATATAGCTGGGTCTGAACTGAGGTGGCGAAGTGAGCTAAAGAATGATGATGGATTCAACCCAGATCTGTGACTGGGGGTGAGTGTCTGAAAAGTTTCAGTGCTCCGTCCATCATCTCCTTGTGTTTGCCCTGATAAATATTGTCCCAAACACTGGGCCTTAGACACCAGGAAAACCAGAGGAATACTCTGCCCCAGTCTCGATGTTAAGACTTCTGTGGGGTCAGATTACTATTGGCAAAGGTAAAACAGCGGCGTTTGGGATATTACAAACTAATTATGCAGTTTGTGATCTTAGAAAGGATAATTCAACTATACCTGGTGGGAACAAAAACGTGTAATTGGTTAATAGCATGCTGGATAAGATCAAGCGAAGGGCGGTGCAAAAAGCGGCTCATAAGTCCAACCCGGATATCCTCCTGCTTCAAGAGACACATCTTATGGGCAATAACTGCCCCTTTCTGGCCCGCAAGGAGTACTCAAGGCCTCACAGGTTCCACTGGGACTCATGGAGCGAGGCCATTCTGGTCCATAGGCATATCCCCCTGGCAGTGTTCAGGGTATGTTTACCACAGAAAAAGCCACTCCTAGTGTGATGACCTAAATGTTTCTAAGTTTGTGATGTGCAAATTGGCATCTCACAAAAAGTGAAGGACTGGTCTCACACACCACCTGGTGTCATGCTTCATCATTGACCAGTGCTCGCCCCTTAAAAACTTGGTTTGATAAGGGGCGGGCATACACCTGACGACAGGGATGCACTTCTAAAATTAAGTGGGGGCCCTTACAAAAATAAAGTGTACTAAAAAACCATTACAAATGACAAATCAAAATTTAATTTTATGTGGATAGCATCTGTATGGTCATTAAAAACAGCATTGCGGTGTATATGAGGAAATTATTGTCCTCCCACCGTCATGTATAAAGTCAACATGTTTCTGCCCTTCGGCCCATTGGGGTCCATGGCATTCATCAGGACTTGCAAAAAACTAAAGGCTCTGCCCTTACCAATTTTATGGAAAAAGGGAATCCACTTGGTAGGGTGAAAAAATGTCACCCTCAACCTTCAGGAGGTAAAAATAATTTTTCTCAAACCTGTAAAAGTGAAAAGAGGATAAAAAGAGACATTATGTAATACAAATTTGTAATGAGGTCATAAAAATTCAACAGCCCACTCCACATGCATTCTACAGTGAGTGGCTATGATGTGCTACAAACGTGTCAATCATCTGTGCACCATACTCAGAAGTTCACGGGACATATGTCCCGTATTTCTTACCCTTGTGGGGGATCTACTAGCCCCATAGGAGGCCGTGGACGGTAGACCCAAAGAGGTCACCAGCTGTCAAAAAGGGGAGAGGAATGACAGAAACACGAACATTATATCATCAATTGTGATCATAGTTGCAGGCAAACAAAACAGCTTGGTTCTAAATGTAGTTGTTTAGAATGAATTAATTATTGGTTAGTTAGCGTAAAAGCACCTCGTGCCCCACGGATCGTAGGTTCAGGGCATCCAAACTCGCACACACACACACTCTTACTGTAACCGCTGCGTTTCCGCTCCTTGCACCTATGTCTGCACGGGTCGTCACCTCATAGATGACTGTGAGGGAGGACTATCCAGTTTTTATAACGTGTACGTGCTGTTAACATGGTGCAAGTGTGGTTAATGAGGGTAGGCGGTAACCAGTAGAAGAAGGACCATGGTGTTTCCGGTGTCGTTGCCCTCATTAAATAAAAATATGCCTGGCCTGCCTGGAGCAGCAAAGCCATTGAATACCGCTGACGATCAAGAGCGCTTCCGTCTGAGCAGTGCGGCCGCTGTCAAATGGCGCGCATGCGTCTCAAAAGGAGGGTAAGCGGTATCCAGTAGAAGAAGGACCACAGTGTTTCCGGTGTCGTTGCCCTCATAAAATAAAAATTGCCTGGCCTGCCTGGAGCAGCAACGCCATTGGATACCGCTGACAACCAAGAACGCTTCCGTCTGGGCAGTGTGGCCACTGTCAAATGGCGCGCATGCGTCTCAAAAGGAAATTGAAACGTTTGAGAGGCATGCCTATTCTAAAGCCCCAGTGTTAATACATTCACATATTTACGTGTATTAAAAGGAGTATCAATGTACCTACTCTCATTTCTAGCACACACTGCCATTTGAGCTGCCATAAGTTTATTAGATCCGCTTTTAGCGATGTTAGTGACATCGCGTATTTACAAGAAAACATGTGTATATTATAAATTGTTAAAGCAAGTCAACCTCGAGGTTGTGAGTTTTCTCGGTCTAAATGTCTAGTAATCTGCAGGTGGGCGATGTTCCCCTATGCAGATACGTGTTGTCTAGTACACTAAAACCCCGTTACATACTATATGTCTGAAAAAATAGACTGGCCTAGGATATTTATAAAGGCTTAGTCGAAAGAACCCAATATCGATACCAGCTGCGTCCCCTTGTCTTAAGCTTGCTATCTGTACTCGTTTCTTACTGATAAAGCTGGTTAAGAGACCGGTTTCGGGATTTGGACCCCGGATTACTCCCTGGGATGTGTCCTGTGTTTGTCATGAAGCTACATTTATCCTGCCAACTGTAGCCATGGGATATCATCGTTTAATCCTGTCTGATTGGATTTCAATCGATACACCCATCTTTGTTCCCTGATGTGCAATGGTCTCGTGAGGTCCGTTGTAGATTTTTTCAAAACCTCTAATACTGTCCATCTCAGATCACTGTCTTTATGTTCAGAGTCCAGAAAATGTCTCGTAAGTTTGGTATTCGTCTTCTTGCACCGTATCGTACTGCAGTGTTCATTGATACGGATCTTAATCTTGCGGGTAGTCATCCCCACATAGAGGAGTTTGCAGGGGCATGTCAATAAGTAAATGACGTTCTCGGTATTGCAATTACTGAAACTATTCAGTTTCCACGGTCTACCTGTGCCAATGTCTACTTCTTTTGTTGCAGTGGTATAAGGGCATGCGACGCACCCACCACAGGGATAGTGTCCAGTGGGTCTATGTGTGTTCCAGAGAGTTGTTTGTTCTGCTATCCCAAGAATATTGTCTTTGGCGTGGACAAGTTCATCACACAAACTTTTACTTCTTTTAAATGCGAAGAGTGGGAGATCCCAGTTTTTACCTGCACTACCCAGGATGTGCCAGTTTTTTTGATAATTTTCTTCACGGTGTTTGAAACTGGCGTGAATGTAGTAACGCACACAATCTGATCCTTTCTTTCTTTCTCCGTCGTTTCCAGAAGAGCTTCCCGTGGGTTGTTCCTTGCCCTCTTTTTCGCTCTCTTGATTAGTTTTTTAGGATAATGTCTTTGGAGCAACTTCTCCTCTAATTCTTCAGACTGTTCCAGGAATGTTTCGGTTTTTGTGCAGTTTCGCCGTACCCTTAAAAATTGTCCTACTGGTAAGTTGTCCCTTAGGGCTTTAGGATGATGACTCTCATACAGTAGTAGACTGTTTTTGTCCGTAGGCTTGTTGTGTACCCTTGTTTGGATACCCTCTGGTGTCATTTCAATATCAAGGTCCAGAAACGTGGCCTGATGTCTATTGATCGAGTGAGTAAACCTTAGATGATGATCTTTGGTGTTAACCCAATCTACAAAAGCTCTTGCCGTGATTTCATTCCCACGCCAGATGATGAAGACGTCATCAATGAAGCGTTTCCACGTTTTCAGGTGTTCTGTGAACGGGTTGTTTTCGTTGAAGATGAAATCCTCCTCAAATTGGCGGACGTACAGGCACGCCAAACTTGGGGCGAATGTACTGCCCATGGAAGTGCCGGTGACCTGATGGTAAAGCACTTCCTCAAATTCCCCCAAAAATTCTGTAAGGGCAATTTCTGCACACTTCAGGACAAAGCTCTGTGGAGTGGAGAACTGCCATTCCATATTGAGCAGGATATCTTCCACTACAGCCAGCGTTCTCATTTGTGGGATACTGGTATAGAGCGCCTCTATGTCCAGGGTGATGAATATGTCTTCAGTGGTGTTAATTTCCAAATCACGGAGTAGACATAATACATCCTTTGTATCTCTCAGATAGGACGTAGATCTTTGCACTATTGGTTTCAAAAACCAATCGCAGAACTGCGACAGCGGCTCCAAGATGGATCCGATCCCAGATATTATGGGTCTTCCCGGTGGTGGTATTTTCCCTTTATGGATTTTCGGGAGTGTGTAGAATCTGGGTGTCCTTGGATCTTTACTTACCAAAAACTCTGCTTCATGTTTGGTTATCCAGTCTTGGCTAAGTGCCTCTTCCACGATCCTTTGTATTCTCGCCATGAGGCGTGAAGTTGGGTCCTCCTGACAAATCTCGTAGCTGGTTTGGTCAGATAATAGCCTGTTGCATTCTTCCCGGTACATAATTTTGCTCATCAGGACGACGGCACCACCTTTATCTGCCGGTTTGATGGTAATTTCTGGGTTATTTTTCAATCCTTCTAGAGCAGTCCACTCAAGTCTGATGAAGCATGACACCAGGTGGTGTGTGAGACCAGTCCTTCACTTTTTGTGAGATGCCAATTTGCACATCACAAACTTAGAGACATTTAGGTCATCACACTAGGAGTGGCTTTTTCTGTGGTAAACAGTTCATGTTGGAGGCTGCCTCCTCCTAGTACCCCAGGCCTCTTGTTCCCTCCCCGGGGCCTTCTCTGGGACTTTTTGTGGTTAGATAGTGTTCAGGGTATGGCATGACACTTTAGGCCAGTACATGGCGGTGATGAGCACTTTGAAGAGCTCCCTGATCTATCTGATCTGCGTTTATGCCCCTGCCTCTTCCCTCTGAGTCCTAGAAAAGCTGGGTAATCTCCTCATGGAGCTACCTGATGCACTGTGGATTCTGGGGGTGGGGGACCTCAATGGTGTGTGTCACCCTGGCCTGGACCCCTTCTCCATATCCGCTGGCACAACAGTACTCTCTTCATTTTTACATAACATGTCTCTTGTTGATGGGTGGAGAGCACATCATCCGACAGAACGCAGGTGCACATTCTACTCCAGTACCAATAGATCCTCCTCTCGACTGAACTATTTCCTTCTGCCCCGACGAGATGGCCATCGAGTACTAGATGTCCGCCTGCTGGCGAAGGGCCTCTCAGACCACTCGCCGGTGATGATTGACTTGACCTGGGGACCCGACCGTTCTGCTGCAGAGTGGTGACTGAGCCGCTGGAGCCTCTAGGGCGAGGAGTTTCTGGATGCTTGTCATTATATGAGCTAGCAATTTCGAAAAGAGAATCAGGAGTCTAATTACATCAATTCCCCAAGCACACGCTCAACTGTATATCATATTATGCAAGCAATTAATCAAAACAGCATTTGTTCTTTTCTTATGTTCTTTTATTTTCTCTCTTCTTTTTAGCCGTAGAGCTAACATGTGTTTCGTCGTGATGGGGTGTACCCCACGACTTCCTCATAATACAAACACAGTACTGGTTGTGGTGAGTCACTTGAACACATTACAACACACCTGTGTTACAGTGAACACATTGGTGCATCTTGGTTGGTGGTAATGTGTGGAAACCCATCCACATCCACATTTACATCTTAATATATTTCTTATTTTCTAAGCGCCAGAAACCCCAACAAATTCACCACTATTGAGCATTGTTAGAATCGAGAGTCGATGGACTCTCCGGGCATTCTTTGGGAGGCTCTTAAGGCATCCTTCGCGGTGATATCATTAGCTACTGCAAGGGACAGTGAGACTGGGCCCAGCAGAAGGTGAGGGACTTTGAAGTGCGGGTGCTTGACCTGGAGCAGCGTTATATCATAAGGTGGAGTAAGCCCTCCTACACGACTCCCTAGACCCACAAACCTTGCTCAAACAAGAGCTCATGCAGGAGGCCCATGAGATGTGGCTGGCCACCTGTAGCCACATTTACGAATGGGGAGACAAATCAAGCAAAACTCAGCACTGGTTGTGTACCCCCAGTGTGGCTGGAGCTCCTGTCACATGCTTTGAGGCTAGCACTTGCTCCTGGATGACAGGAAGTGAGCCATAACGAACGCGTTCCTGACTTACTATAGGAATCGATATGGTCCTGACCCGTCGGGTGGACTTCCACCAATTTGTGGCGGATCTTCCGGTGCCATGCCTAACCCCAACAGACTACAAATCTCAGAGGGTGGACTTTACCTGTGAGGAGCTGAGAACAGCCCTTTCACAACTCCAGGTGAGCAAGGCACTGGGGCCTAATGGCTTCCATGAGGAGTTTTGGCACCTTCTTTGGCCCCAGATGAGCCCACTGCTGTTCCAAACATTTAACAAAGCTCTAACGAAAGGCGAACTGCCACGGGACCTCAGAGCAGCAGAGATAGTGGTAATCCCAAAGCAGCGCCTCAGCGGCATCCGATGGGAGGAATCTAGGCCAATCGCTTTGCTGAACTCAGAGGTCAAAATATAGCACAATATGCTTGCTAACCAGTTTAAGGGAATGATTGCCCATCTCACTCAGTTGGATCCATCTGAGTTTATGCCCAGATGGGCCACCCAGCACAATATGCATGGAGTCCACAATGCCATAGAGCTGAGCAGCAGATTACCTGGTCATCAGGCAGAGCTCCTGGTATATTTCCAAATAGCATTCGACTCGGTGGACTGGGACTACCTGTTTGCCCTCTTGACTCCGTTTGGCTTTGGATCAAAGTTCATCAGCTCTGTGTGTCTGCTCTATACTAATCTCCAAGCACGAGTGTTTTTTTTAGGGGGTCTACATCGGATTGGTTTAATATAGAGAGGGGCACTCGCCAGAGATGTCCCCTTTCTCCATTGCTGTTTGCCTTGGCAATTGAACCCTTGGCGGCATGGGTGTGCAGTGGTCTTCAATGGTCAGCGATAGTATATCCCTTTACGTTGACATTGTTCTGCTGTTTCTGGATGACCCTGTGGTGACACGGCTTTGGGCCCTCTAAATCCTCTAGATCTTTGGACCCTAGTCTGGCCTACTTATGAACAAGACCAAACCCTCTATATAACCCATCGCTCCATGCCAGCTGACCATGTCATGGGCACCTGAGCTACGGGTGCTCCCATTGGGGTTCAAATACCTGGAGGTCTTCATTACAGAGGTTAGGGCCTGGGTGTATGAGTCCAATCTGCAGTCTCAGTTAGACGTGAAATACTGGTTTGCCCTCCCGGTCTCCCTACTCGGAAGCTCAGCCATTTTCAAGATGGTCTCCCTCACGAGGCTCCTTTATCAACTCCAGAACTACCCCTTCCCAGTGAGCCGGACCTTTTTTGCCCTTATCAGAAACTTGTTGGGGGGGAGTCCCCCAGATTGCCTTTGGAAAGTGCTGCCGGCCTACGATTGAGGGTGGATTGCTATCCCTGACATACTCCCATACTACAGAGCTGCGCACCGACTTATACTTAATGACTGGTGGTTCGAGGGGTTTGACGACCCGGCGAACGCAGCGAAGGGGTGGAACATGGGTCTCAGTAATCACTCTCACCTGCTTTACGGGGGTATGTCTTGAGTTCCCTACCCGCTGCCACAAGGGTTGTATTGGCTGTTTCAGCAGATGCAGCAAAATATATGGGATGGGCGGGCAGGCTCACCCTGGAGTCTCTGCTGTAGAGGGGGAGTAGACTCCCATAGGTCGTGGCCCTCCATGTCTTTTCCACTTGGAACACAATAGGCATTTCATCAGTGGGCGACATGATTTACAATGGGTTACTGATGTTTTTTCAGGATCTGCAGACGGAATACCACATGCATTTTACCCAGTTCATCTGTTACCTCCAGCTCTGACATGCGCTCATCCCATACCAACAGTCCACCATGGACCTCGCCGAATACCTCCCTTGAAGGCAAAGATCCTACTTACCAGTATTAAGGACCACAAACTGTTTGTCATATACCAGATGCTATTGGGCAATCTGTCGGCCTGCTGGTTGGGGTGACAGAGGCGTGGGTGCTGTATCTGGGATCACTAGAGGACAAGGACTGGATTGAGGCAGTGGCCACCCCCAGGGAGGCGGTGATAGCCTCCAAGTTCTGCATAATTCAGCTCAAGCTGCTATACCACATGCACCTTACAAGGACATGTTGTTTTGAATGTGGCTGATTAGCATGGGAGGTTGCTTACGCTGCAACGACCCTACCAGAGATCAGTTGCTCACGTTCTGGCACTGCCTGGTCCTATGGCCTTTTTGAAAAGGGGTGCTGGGAACTTTGGAAGGAATACTGGGCTGGAGAATACCTAAAGACCCATAATTGATCCTCTTACACATAGCAGGAGATATAGAGGGAAACAGATACCAGAAGGCGTTGCTTTTGTTGGGCTTACTGGTGTCACCAAGCGGGACATAGCACGAGTGTGGAAAGACAAAAAGGTCCAATGTGTCGTCAGATGGATCATAGGTGTGGATCAGTTCATAAGCTTGGAACGCCCAGTCTATTTAGCAAGGGGGTGCTCCCAGAAACATCATAAGATAAGGAAAGAGTGGTCCAGTCACAGGGGGATACTGTTGGAACCCTGTCCAACCAGGCCATTGTCTATGAGGGGGGACATGCACCTTCACAGAGTCACAGCTGATTGATGACAGGAGGGATGGGGAGCCTGGGTGCTGTCTCAGGGTGTCGCTTCGTCATTCTCGATTGTGCATGAAACGTCATGGTTCTTTAACAGTCATTCTAATGTGTATTGTTGTGACTTTGCTTTACCTGGCCATCTGTTTTGTACCATGTGTGGGAGTTGTGTGGTTAAAATCATAGAAAAATGTTTTTTCAAAAACAAAATAATAATATTAAAATATTGAGTGGTGTTGACGATTATGGAACCCTGACGAATCTGAAAACATACTATGTAAGTGCAAAGAGGTGCAGTACACCTGGATCACAGAGATAAAGGATGAGAAGTGGGTGCGTCTGGTTTCAATTTAGACATATAAATAAGGTCTGGGAGTAATTCTAATTACGCCAGAGTAATTTCAGTAACTACCCATTACTCTTGTGATGCAAAATTACTGAAATTATGCAATTGCTCCTGCTCGAGTAATTAAGAGAAATTTGGGGCAAAAATCCTACCGCAGGAGCACACAAACAACAAACTTAAGAGAGCAGCTTCTGGCTGCTGCTATTGGTGTCTTGTTGCATTTAGCACTATTTTCTTAGAGCACACTGCATCCTCTGGTCGATTTTGGACATGAGGATGTGTTTTGTGCTAAGAAAATAGCGCTAAATGCTGGATTATGCTCCTCGCCTAATTACAAATAATTCAGAGTAATTTTGTGGTAATTATGTGTATTGACGCTATAGGTAATTATGCGAGTTACGCACACCCATAGTCACAGCATGGAAGTTAGATAGACTTGGGCCCTGATTACAAGTTAGGCAGTTAATTCCGTCCCATGTGTAAACTTCTGTTTGCGCACCTGACCGAATTATGAGTTGGTTTTATTTAATGCATCTGAACCTGCCCAAAAAAATGTGTGCAGTATTTACCGTACAACACCAAAATCTGCATGTTATTCCCCAATAACTTATAATAGGTGCTATTTATCGCACCCTAAAAATAACGAAGCTCAGGGTATTGTTATTTACCAGGTGCGATAAATACCACCTTTTCTTGTAATGAGGCCCTTGGTAGTTTGGAATGTAGATTATGGACTACAGGGTAAGAAACTTCCTTCCTTGTTGTTTGTATCGATTCATTATTGCCACATCATATCTGCCCTATTTATCTCTTAAAACCAGTACTGTTACCCTATGGACTTAGTAGAAGAGGCTATTGCTCTATGCAATGCGGGTTTTCCTAACACGATGTTCTTCAGAACTTTGTGTACCTATGTTTGCAATAGGTTAATAGCCCCAGGCAATTTATTTTGAGGTTTAACTGTATTTGTATTTCAATCTGTGTAGCAGCCTGTTTGAACATTTAAAGAAAATGTAATCCAAAACGTCAGGCTACATGTTCGACTGTCAGGTTTTGCGAATTGCAAATTCCGACGTTTAGTGACTCACAATTTGCAAGTCACAAAACCTGATGTACAACAGTGTCTCAAAAACTTTTTGCGATTCCCACATTGGTCGCAATGGACCTGCCTCATTAATATGCATGAGGTAGGTCGCAAATTGTGACCCATTGGCGATGGCTTGCATTCACAGGGATGGTGGCCTGCAGGCGTCAGTAGACCAGCATGACTGTGAGTGCTTTTTAAATAAAGCAATTTTTTTAAAATGCATCCCGTTTTCCTTAAAGGAAAACGGGATGCATTTCAAAAATAAAAATGAAAAGTTTTCTTTATTTTTTTTTACAGTGGGCAGTGGTCCGTGGGATCACTGCCTGCTCTGAAAAAATGTTGGCGCCCCCATTCATAAAGGGGAAAGGGTCACCTTCCAGTTTGCAAATGGCTTACCCTCAATTTGAAATTGTTGGAAATTTGCGAATGTTTTGCGACCGCATTCCCAGTTGCAAAACATTCATACATACCAGTGCAACTTGCTATTAAGAAGGGACGCCCTTTACACACCTCTTCCTAATAGCAACTCACAAACCCTGTTTTGCGAGTAGGTAATAGGTTACCGACTTGCAAAATAGGGTTGGTACATGGGAAAATGCATTTTAACGGTCGCAAAATGTCCCATTGGGCTGTTTGCAACCAGTAAAATAGGTTGTACATCTGGCCCAAATCCCCTCCCATACCGTCCCCTTCCCTCTTCCATGGTCAGCTTGATTAATCGGCTACTCGAGTGGGGTAATTCCCATTAGCGTCTTGCATAGGCAAGAGCGGTGGGGCGGGGTGGGGTGGAGGGTGGTGAAATTCGACAGATGACGTGATAGGTAATATTAAATAAATAAATAAAACCACTTACTTGCTGTGTATTACGAGGGTATTTCTAACACGATCTTATCAGCCATTTACAATTTATTCTGAAAGTGCTGGCATTGCTAGTGATTGTGGAATGGAATTTAAACATAATTTTTAATATCCGCTGCTGACGACTTAGGGCCAGATTCTGATGCGGTTAGGAAATCTTTCCGATCTAATCGGTTTGGAAATGGTTTCCGACCGACTCGGATCGGGAGATTCCGACCGAACCGAGTATGATGCATCCGGATGCTTCCAGATACTATTTGGTTGGACTCCCATTGACTTCTATGGGAGCCCATGTTCCTAACCGCATCGTAATCTGGCCCTCGGTTGGGAAGACACATTCCCGATCCGATTCGGAAGGAGCAAATGCCATTAGGAGGCCTTCCTAACCGCATTGGAATAGGGCCCTAGGTGGGAATGCTTTCCTAACCGCATCGGAATCAGGCCCTCATTTTTTTTTTTTTTTTTTTACTTTTTGAGAAACGATCCTAGCAGCGGTGCAGTGTAAACTTACAGGAGATTTAAAATTCTATTTTATATGAAGTAAACTGCTGCTAATTATTGGCGTTTTCTTATGTAAGCGTTACATGTGTTTTTCACATATGTATAGGTATGCTTAAATTTTAGCTGGAACTGATAGCAAGATATTTTATTCTGTTGTACAGCTGTATTTGGTCTTTTACCTAAATAAAGCAATAGCGCTAACTGAATCTGTATCACCACTTTGTCCCCTAACGTGCATTTATTCCTTTGCTAAAATGAAAACGTTCTTTACGGGCCACCCAGGTTCCTGATAAGACTTATTTTTAAACCGTCAGTAAAGCTCTGCAAATAATAGATGTTACTCAGCACATAAACCTACTTAGCTTTCTTACTACCAGGCTGCTCTCATTATTAGATACTGGTTCGGACTGAACTCATTAAAACAACGAAAGTGAGAGGCTTCTCCTCCCCTTGCAGTATTTTGATGCAGGAATGTAACGTGGAAACAACGAGCTCTGGATAAAGGTTATGTTTTCATTTTGTTTATTAACAGGAGCAAAGGGCGAACAAGGCATTGCTGGAATACCAGGAGTCCCCGGATCTTAAGGTGAGAAACTGATCGATTCAATTATTTGATGGACAGATCTGTCACGTCATTATTTATGACTTGCAAAACCATGCTATATTTGTATGGACTCAATAGACGAGTCCGTGCACACCCTGGATTGTTTTCTTGCTTTGCAGATGACTGGGGTAAACAATAAAAAGATGGTTGGCATGCTTTAATTAATCTCAGCCACTTCAGATTACACCGAGCCATATGGAATTCAGCCCTGGTCCGAATTCAATAGAACCAGCCCTACCTGAGCTGACAAACCAGGTCTTCTCTGAAATGAAACACAAGCAACCCAAGACCAGTTTCAACCTAGTTGGGGTGTTCCAGACGGGTGCTGCTTGGTTTCAGGGGCACAATAATCATGGGACTCACATCTCGGCAAACCTGTCACACTGAAGTAAGCAAAAAAGTGATGGGTGGAGTGCTTGGATTGATCTCAGTCACTGGTAATTACTCAGGCTATATCCATTGATTTTTCCTGACTATGCCACCTCAGATTAAACCCAGCCATTTGCAGACCCACCTTGGTACTGCTCCAATGGGAACAGTGTAGCCCGAACAGCCAGGCCAGGTCCTTTCTGAAATGGAAAACAAGTAACTCAAGACCGGTTTCGCCCTAGTTGGGGCTCTTCAGTCAGGTGCAGCTTGGTTTAAATAGTGCAGTGAGCACAGGCCCTCAACTGTATCCATGTCTGGACATGCCCAGACATGGATCCCTTGCTTACTGTATCATAGGACTCAAGCTATATCTCACTGACAAGACCTAAGTAGGTCAAAATCTACATGGACGGGACCTGGCCTCGCAGTTATGACTGGACTGTACCTTTTGGAGCGGAACCAAGACTGATTTGCACAATGCAGGTCTCTGTTTAGAATGGCACAGAGGGCAAAAAACCATTGTCTGGAATGTGGCCTTGAGCGATCACCAGTAGATGAGATGAATCAAGCTTTTCTTCCATCACCTTTTTGTTTTTGTAGTAGATTCCCTCAGTGTGATGGGTATACCTAGACGTTGGTCCTGTGCTCTATATCTCACAAACAAGACCTAAGTAGGTCAGAACTGGTCTGGGGTTGTTTGTGATCCCATCTGCAGGGGACCTGGCCTGGCAGATCGGGCTGAACTGTTCCTGTTGGATCAGAACCAACACTGATTTGCATGAGGTAGGTCTCTGTCTAGCATGTCACAGTGGGTGAAAACTATGGCCTGAAATGCGGCATGAGAGATTGCCAGTGACTGAGATTAATTAAATCAATTGTTGCTTTTGCAGTAGATGCCATACGTGTGATGGGTATGACCAGACGTGGGTCTTGTGCTCACTGTGCCATAGGACTCAAGCTATACCTTACTGTCAAGACCTAAGTAGGTCAAAACAGGTCTAGGGTATGCTTGTGTTCCGATCTGGATGGGGCCTGACTGGCAGATTGGGTGGGTTTGATCCTATTGGAGTAGGGCCAAGACTCATTTGCATAGGGTGGATCTCTGTTTAGAAGGGCACATTAGACTAAAAACAATGGTCTAGAATGTAATGTAAGAAAGATTTCTAAAGTGCAACTAATACCCAAGTAATGGGTTTCGAGGCAGTGGGACCTGATATCTAATTTGAAAAAAAAGGAAAATTAGGGTGCTGTAACGAGCCAAGTTTTAATTCTTTCAGGAATCTTCATCAGTTGGGGATGGTTCTCAATCTCGGCAGTTGTTGTTTCCACTGATAAGCTCCTAGGACTCCAAAAGCGCAAATTCCTCTCTGCTTTAAACGATATTTAGTAGTGAGCAAGCGACCAGAATTGGAGGATCTCAGTGTTGTTGAGGGGCCAGGGGGAATAAGAAGTGATTACATTTTGGAGGCTACATGGACCAGTTTTGAAAAAAGCACAGTAACCAGGAAATGGCTTTTTAAATTCTAATCTCTTTCCTATAGGAAACAGGTAATTGTCCTTAACTTTGGACGAGATAAAATATGTTTTAGGGAGGTTGAGTAACAGCCTGGCAGCCTGTCTGCTTCATTTTGATCTAACTGCAGTTTCTGGGTGAGATTGAGAGGGAGACCTAAATAAAGAGTTTTATAATAGTCTAATCTTGAGGTGATTAGTGCGTGTACCACAATTTTCCTAGCAATCTGTGGGAGGAACCTAATCACTTCCCTTAAAGTTTTTATCATGCTGAAGCAAAATGCAGCAACCTTGATAATTTGATGCTTGAAGGATAACTGATTGTTAAACGTCATTCCAAGGCTTTTGGCCGATTAAGACTGGGTTGGGGGGAGGGGAACCAAGCTCGGTAGGCCACCAATTTTTGGTCCATAGTTGTTGAGTTGTCAAAGTTTTAGAAAATTGCCGTTCATCCAAAAGGAGACTAAGATTAAACATTGCTTAAACCTATCTTGACAAGATGTCAGCTCAATGCTTAAACCTATCCCAACAAAATGTCAGCTCACTGGAAATGGCTACAGTGAGCTGAGTGTTGTCTGTTTACGACAAAACTTGGAAACCAAAACTGCAGATCAGGGCACCCCAAAACCACACAGATATTAAACAGTGGAGGGCTCAAGGATAATTCTATAGAGGAACAAAAGACATTTATCAGTGTCTCATCAGAGAAACATCCTCCACAAAGGCAATGATAGGCCCCATATTCACTACACCAAGAGATCAATGAACTGCATCCTTAAGGACTTGCCCTACATTCCTGTAATGAAACTGGTGCTCATGTAAAGCGCTCAAATATCTTCAGGTCGAGTTTGCACTATATAAAAATGCAACAAAAAAAATAACAATCTACATCAGAACCAATTCAACCACGTTTTAGACTAAAACATTTCAATATTACTGCAAGAAAAACATGAAACCTTTTTGCTGTAATGTGCGGTAGAATATGAAGCTTTACTCATGATCACTAACATGTCACCCAAAACCCTGCATCTCTTCAGGAAATAGTTGCTCTCAGGTAGACCAAGCAGCATACTGTGCTGTTGATAAGCACATTTTTAAATTCTAACTTTCTTATCTTAGCTTTGAAAGGAAATTGAGACAGAGAAAATGAATTACTTCGCACTGACCAAGGACAAAAACACCTGGTGCCTTCAAGACCCTTCAGCCTGCAGAGACATTCATCTAGTAACATTGCTCTTTGGTCCTCCTTGCACTCTGAAGTATGTTTGTCTGCATGCAGCTGACACATAGGACATTCTACATGACAATTTGCATATTTGAGGTTTGATGATTCTGAAACAAGATAATGCCGTTTTCAAAAATAGGTATGTACTGGAATGTGTTGAGGAGGAAAGTGGACACAGTCTATTAACAGCCACACGTGTTGTGTAGTTCCTAGGAATCCCCCAGGACCTGCGCGTTTTGGATGACCTAAACTGAGGATATGTCAGCCGTTAGACCAGCTAGCTCTACAGTGCCTCTACAGTGCCACTACCACCCCCCTGTATTCTACAGTGGTGTAGGTAGTTTCTGGCAACCACTGAACATGACAACCCTGATTCCTCAGGGATCGTGGAAAACAGTACAGTACTTTTCGCTCAGTCGCTCCTGCTTGCTTATTCTCAAGAAATACATAAGATAGCGATTAGGACGTTTTCAATAAGTATTTAATGCTCAAGTGTCAGGCTTGTGTAAAACATATGTGCTGCAACAATCAGGATACAGAAGCATACAAAAGAGATTGCAAGCACCTATATAGTAAATAGTAGATACATTTCTACCATAGTGCTAATAAAGTGAACATACGAAGCTCAGATAAAAATAGTAGCACTTGCATATTCCTAAAATGGCGCCCTAAGTAATTTGCCTAAATGTACCTAGCCTAGATCAGCATGTGTAGCATGTATATGTGTGTATGTAGGTATGTAGCCAAGAAACCCCTAGTGATGAACCAGCCCCCTCACCTGATGGTTGAGAACGAAGGACCCTGTCTCTGTCTCGAGGGTGGCACCCGGCAAGGGATGTCAGACTGCTGCGTGTTGAAGATTCAGCATGCAGGACCCCATGTCAGCTTGGAAGGAATTCTCCTCTAATTTGCAGGGGGAAATAAGGGTCTTATATATACTAGAGTGTTCACTCCAGGGTTTCTTCTAGAAGCGATATGTTTTTAAAACAATCATCAATGCTTTGAAAACAATCATAAATGTTTTGAAAACAATCACAGATGTTTTTCCAAACAAATGTGATCATGCATAGCTGGCTGTTGGCCAAAGATGAAAAAAGTGGTGACCCTTATACAGAATAATTCTGCCGTGCCTGGGGATGTTTATGTACGTCAGGTAGAGGGATTATGATAGAATACTAAGAGCCTGGTGTCGAAGAGACAGGAGCAAGCTACTGGGTAGAAGGTCACCTGTTTGAAATCGTTATTGTCGTGTGGATAGGACAATGCATGTAAAAAGGGGTATACATGACAGGACTAGCGTAAAGGACATGACACAGGTTGATGTTGCTCTTTCTTGCTTTATCTTTGTGAACATCACAGTTCTTTTCATCACTGTGTGTCCTCTCAATTTTTCTTTGTATTCAGGAGACAAAGGAGAATCAGGACTTCCTGGAGGACCGGCAGGAGAAACAGGTAAAATTGGAAACAGTTTTATTTTGTTTCTGTTCTGTCACACTCTGTCTCCTGAGTCTGCTTCAGGGCACTTCTGTGGGTATCAAACGCCCATCAACACCTCATGCAGTTCAGGGAGAGAATCAATCAATCAATCAATCAATCAATCAATCAGGGAATTGTAAGCGCGCTACTCACCCGTGAGGGTCTCAAGGCGCTGAGGGAGGGGGGGTCCGCAGATCTGTTTAGCCAAAGAGCCAGGTCTTGAGGGTCTTCCTGAAGGTGTTCAAGGAGGGGGCGCGTCTGATGTCGGCCGGTAGCTCGTTCCAGGTCTTGGCTGCAATGTGAGAGAAGGATCTTCCGCCTGCTCTGGCTCTGTGGATGCGCGGGGTTTCGGCCAGTGCGAGGTTGGAAGATCGGAGGTTTCTTTTGGGTACGTGGAAGTTGATTCTGTCGTTGAGGTATTTGGGTCCGTTGTTGTGTAGGCATTAGTAGGCGTGAGTGAGGATTTTGAAAGTGACTCTTTTCTCCACAGGGAGCCAGTGGAGACTTCGTAGGTGTTGGCTGATGTGTTCATGCCGGGGGATGCCGAGGACGAGTCTGGCGGCGGTATTCTGTATTGTTTGGAGTTTGCAAAGTAGGGACTTGTTGATGCCGGCGTAGAGTGCATTTCCAAAATCCAGTCTGCTGGTGATGAGTGCGTGGGTGACTGTCTTCCTTGACTCAGGGGGGATCCACTTGAAGGTCTTGTGGAGGATGCGGAGGGTGTTGAAGCAGCTGGAGGTGACGGCGTTGACCTGTCAGTTCATGGTGAGTGATGAGTCGAGTACGATGCCGAGGTTCTTGGTGTGGTCTGAGGGGTAGGTGGGCTTCCAAGGGCGGTCGGCCACCAGGTGCAGAAGGGGTGGTACCAAGGACGAGGACTTCTGTGTTCTCGGCATTGAGCTTCAGGCAGCTGTTGGTCATCCAGACTGCGACGTCTTGCATTCCTTTCTGGAAGTTGAGTTTGGCAGTGGTGGGGTCTTTGGTGAGGGAGAGGATGAGCTGGGTGTCGTCAGCATAGGATACGATGTTGAGGCCGTGTTGTCGGACGATGGCTGCGAGGGGGGCCATGTAGATGTTGAAGAGGGTGGGGCTCAGTGATGAACCCTGTGGGACTCCGCAGGTGATTTTCGTGGGGTCGGAGAGGAAGGGTGGGAGTCTGATCCTTTGGCTTCTTCCAGTGAGGAATGATCGGATCCAGTCCAGGGCTGTTCCTTGTATGCCTGCGTCGTGTAGTCTGGCGACTAGTGTGCAGTGGGAGACAGTGTTGAAGGCAGCTGATAGGTCGAGTAGGATGAGGGCTGCGGAGTGGCCTTGGTCCAGGAGGGTATGGATGTCATCTGTGGCGGCGAATAGGGCGGTCTCTGTGCTGTGGTTGCTTCGGAATCCGGATTGGGACGGGTCGAGGACGGCGTTCTCTTCAATGAATCGTGTCAGTTTCCTGTTGACTGTTTTCTCTGCAACTTTGGCTGCAAAGGGGAGGAGCGAGATGGGCCGATAGTTCTTGAGGTCTGTGGGGTCAGCTGTGGGCTTCTTGAGCAGGGGTCTGACTTCTGTGCGCTTCCAGTCGTCTGGGAAGGTGCCTGTTTTGAAGGTGGTGTTGATGGTGCGGTGTAGTTCGGGTGCGATGGTGGCCGCAGCTCTGTGGTAGATGTGAGGGGGCAGGGGTCGGTGGGGGCCCCCGAGTGGATGCTTTTCATGGTCGAGGCGGTGTCTTCGGCCGTGATCGGTGTCCAGTTGGAGATGGTGGGCTGGCTGGTGTTTCTGGGGGGCGGGGGGCCGTCTGTGGCACCTGGTGGACTGGTGGATGGTCGATGAAGTTGTCATAGAGGTTTTTGATCTTGAGGTGGAAATAGGTTCCAAGCTTGTCGCAGAGGTCTTGGGATGGTGTGATGTCTGTGGCTTCGCTGCGTGGGTTGGTGAATTCCTGAATGACACTGAAAAGTTCCTTGGAGTTGGTGGAGTTGGCCAGGATTTTGTTGTGGATGAAGGTCCTCTTGGTGGCTCTGATCTGGTTATGGTAGTCCGTCAAGGCGTCCTTGCAGGTGGTGTGGTTTTCGGTCTTGGTGTTTCTCCAGTTCTTCTCCAGGCATTTGCAGGTGCGTCTGGCTTCTTGGCGAGCGGTGGTGAACCAGGTGGCTTTCCTGGGGCGTTGTCTGTCGGGGTTGCGTAGCTGGGCGAGCTCGTCTGCACAGTTGAAGATCCAGGTGTGGAGTTCTCTGGCTGCGTTGTTTGCGTCGTTTGCGTCGGGTGCCCAGGAGAGAACAGCTGAGAGTTTAGGGATCTCCCACATTGTGAAGCCATTGTCAATGCACAGTTTGATAAATGTGAGTCTTCAGCCCTTTGCAGAGTTTCCAATCATTTGTTTTGAAGTGTAGGTTCTGGATTAAAGTCCTACTTATCTGCAAGAATCGAACAAAGATGTTTCACCCTCAGAAACATTCACAGATCAATAAAAGGATGGTCAGTTTCATTTGGAAGGAGATTGGCTGTGTCTGGCAGATTGATAGAGATGGAAAAACTGTTAGTCGAAATCTGTAGTTGAGTTTTTATAGAACGTTGAGTAGTAGTCCTATGCATTTTAAGTCAGATCATTTTAATGGTACCTGCAGACGACTTTAGGGAAATGCTGATGTGGTAAATGCATGTTGTTTTTGATATAAGGTGGGCAGTATACTTTTGGACTTGCTGAAATATGTTGCCTGAAAGATCCAAACAAGTTCCCTTCCAGTGGCCAAGCCGGTGCATTACAAATGCAATGATCAAGGCACTCATTCCATCAGTAAGGAGCAGTGTGAGCTGAAAGGTGCGACAATCATGACCTGACAGTAGAGGTTTCACGCCGTCACCACAGACATCTACTTTATCCACCAGCAAGAGCATTGGGTTGTAAACTAGTAATTGGCCAAGGCCATGGTGACACTGAACAAATATCTCTCATTGGCGTATCATATCTATAACCTAACAGTCCCCCTTTCCTTTTAGCTGATATATTTGAACTCGGGCAATACACTTCTTCATTTAGTCAAAACATAAAAGTGTGGAAAATATTTAATATTTTGGCCCAGCTACAACTTCATGTTGCTCTTTTTGTAAACGTGCAGGGCATTATAATTGGATGATCAGTCAAACAGGAAGTGATGTTCTCACATAAACGCCTCTTTACTTTGGTGTTATCATGAGAACTGACATTGTCCTCTAGAGATTCAGTAATCCTTTTCGTGCGTGCCTGCACCCCATGTATACCATCACATGGACAAGATGTAAGTGCAATATCTTTAGACTTAGGGCGCATTTTCAAAATTGTGGTTCAGCTAGGCAGGATCTTGCAGTTCCCTGTCTGTTCCTGGGGACTGTAGGCACAGGTGTATCAGCTTTATGCCCCAGACAGAAAACACCCGATTCTTATTGTCACTTTCAATACAGATGGATCGTGAACAGTATCTGCTCTGAGAAGGGAAGTCCAAACAGCTCTTACAAGTAGGTAACTGACTTACACAGGTTAATGCTACTGCTTCTTGCGATATGCTAAGATCTGGAACCTCTCCTTTCTTTCAAATAGAATATTTTCTCAATGTTTCTTTATATTCAGGCCAGAAAGGAGATCCAGGGTTTCCAGGAGCGGTGGAGCCACCAGGAGCAACAGGTAAAGCTGGAAACAGTTTTCTTGTGCATTTTATTTGGTGTCCTTTGTATTGCGCTTTGTCACCTGATGCCTGCTTCAGGGCACTTCTGAGGATGCCAAACACAGATCAGCATCTCACACAGTACAGAGACAGAGGACACAAGAGTTTAGGGACCTAACACTTCGATATGTCTGTGAACGGTTAAATAAAAGGTAAGTCTTCGACTCTTTTGAGAACTTCCAGGAGTCAGTTCTAGGGTGCAATCTCTAGATGGAATTGCTGCACATCGGTGACCCTTGAACCATGACATTTCATCCTCAAAAGCATTCAGACTTCAATAAAAGATGACCAGATTGCATTGCACACGGTGAATGCTTTTGGCAGGTTGATGGAGATGGATTAGTTGGGAGAGGCAACCTTGTGTCGAATATCGATCAGAGACTGAATATTGATCTGTTTCATTGCACATTTGTCTGTCATATCTTCAGTGGTTTATTGCTTGTTTGACTTTCCTTATGTTTCTGTGGACTTTAGACACATGCGGTTAATGTTTGTGCTCAAAAGCACACAGCAGTTACTTTTTTAATAACACCTAATCTAGTGTACTATAAAATGTTGCCTCTTTACCTGGAGCGGGGAGATCGGGTGAGAAAAACACACTAGTATCAAACACTGGACCACATCTCATATCAGTGGCACAGTTTGGGCTTTCTCACGCGGAGTGATCCCTATGACTCAAGCTGTGTTCCGACCAAAACACTCTGTAACTGATAACATAGCGGTGCTACAGACAATTATAGACAAATACGTGGTGTCAAAATCGCTGGTCGTCTATTGTGTATTTGTTGACTTTACGACAGCGTTTGATAGAGTAGACAGACCAACACTCTGGAAAAAACTAAGAAAATTAGGAATGCCAGATAAACTTCTTAACAAAATTATATCACTACACACAGCAACATGGTGTAAAATACAAATGGGGAGAGAGAAGGGACTTACTCGAACAATAGCTACACCGAATGGTCTGAGGCAAGGTTGTCTTTTAGCTCCCCTTCTTTTCTCTCTCTCTACATAAGCGATCTCCCTGATTGTTTTACACAAATCATAAATTGCCCCCAAAGCTATCATCTTGTAAAATACACATCATGTTGTACGCCGACGACGTGGTTATACTAGATCTCACACCATTCGGCCTACAAAGAAACTTACAGGCTCTTACCAGATATTCAGAAGAACATTTTTTAGTCCCAAATATATCTAAAACAAAAATCGTTCCTTCTAGAGGAAGAAAGCAATTCACCAAATTTAACTGGTCACGAGGGGGAAAATCGTTAGAGGTGGTTAATGAATATACATGCCTGGGGCGAATTTTTACACAAACATTAAAAAATTCCTCCCACTTTCAGCACATAGCTCGCAAAGCAGACGCCCACGTTGACGCACTGCAAAGCTTATATTCCTCTTCCGGATACAGACACTTTTACCCCCTTTTAGAGGTTTTTAGCTCTAAAATTCCACCTATTTCATCATATGCATTGGAATACATTCCAATAAAACACTGGCATCAAATAAAAATCAAAGAAGGGAATATCCTTCGTAAACTGATTAAAGTCCATCAAGCAGTACCTGCTCAAGCTCTGCGCCTCGAGCTTTCTCTAGTTAGCTCGTATTACAGAGCTATCACTAACATCATAAAAAGGGCTTATAATCTCATACACGCTGATCAAGGAACCTTAAGATTTATATTAAAAACTGAGACTTTTAGGAACGAATCATCCCACCACACTTTTGGACAGAATTTAATTAAAGCTTTTAACTTATCGAATTGCACAATAGCACTTTTGAAATCTTGGACTCCTGGTCACTTGAGGCTTTTTCTAAACCATCTAACGCCGAGAATAAGTTACGACCTCAACATTAAGCATTCCTCTCAATTAAGACATTATGAGCAGTATGCAGAATCAATAGAATACAAACACCAACAATGCTATATTCATTTTACCCTAGGGCATGGAGTTCAACGTTGTGCCATTTTATTACGACTTGGGATTTTAGCTTTAAAAGCATCCACTTCCAAATGGAACAGTAGTAAAAACACCAATAGTATCTGTGATTTATGTGACGGAGGAGTGCAAGATTTACCGCATTTGAATGCCCAAATCCGACACTAGTCGAGGCCAGCCGTTGGCATTTAAACCCTATCCGAACTAGATATAACATAATCTCAGTTCAAGGCCTTATCTCGCTTTTTAAATCGCTGCTTGATGAGTTTGTATGTCATAACCTGTTTAAATTTTTAAAGAGCTTTTTAAAATTGTTTTGAAGTGATTATGTTATTAATGTTTTATAAAAAATTTATATTTTGTTTAAATTTGTTGTTCTCAGCAGAGGACTAAATCAAATAAAATCTTGAAATCTTGGCACAGTGAAGCAAGACATTACACGTTCAAAGTTAATTTGCGGGCATAGGAAGACTTACAGACATATATATTGACGAGACAATCTGTAATAACTCATTGTATTTGATCGGAGTACGGCTGTGGGAGATTTTCCACATGTGGAAGTTTAGAACACAGGATGTCATAATTACAGTTGACAATCTAGGGCTCACCCTCATATATTCACAGGTGACTCAGCATGTACTCAAGGAATGGTCACACAGTCACACGTGCCAAGGTAGCACACACCATTACATTGTCACAGATGACACAGCTTTGGATTTGCACAGAAAAATGTAGGATGGAACAGCACATATCCAGAGGTGACTAAGATATACAGCATTCCATATTCCCAGGCAACAACACAGAGGGATAGTAGATAGGTCATTGAAAGAGGATAGTGTTGGACATGGCATCAAGTACTCATATGTGACACATACAACAAAACTCCATAGTCAAAGGTGACAGTCTGGGGAACAGTGTCAAATATTCACAGGGGGCACTGAGTGGCATATTAACAGCTGACACAAAGGGACAGAGCTTAAGATATTCTCAGACAATTATGTGCAACACACCATAACTTGTTTACGATTCCAGAGTGATAAAGTATTGCATATTAACAAGTGACAATATGGCCGCTGTTGGAATGGAAGTTTCCCTACCCAGTTGTAGCTTTTTGATCCCTGCCTTAGCATATACAACGATCATGTATGTGCACTGGAAGGCATGGATTGAGATCCAGAGCTGGACTCCGTGCTCCAGATGGGCCCATTACGTGCACCTCTTATGTACTGGCTGAAGAGGACCTAGCATTGGCAACAATGCTGTATCTAGTGCCAGTGTAGGCCTTGTTTGACCACCTGTGGTACGACCAGTGATTACTGGCCTCTCCCACCTTTTAAAGTGGTGTGCCTGTCCCCTGCAACAGTATCCTTTACCCATCCATGTGGGATATGGATGTCATGTTTGTGTACTCATCAGCATGTATGGAGGAAGTGCATAGAGCAAGTGTGGTGCATGTGGCCACGTCACACTGGGATCCAATATGTATTTTCTCCATCTAAGTGGTACCAAAGGAAGAGGAATGCAGGGAGACCTCAGACAGCAGATGTGAATTGCAAAGCTCCCCAGAGAACATTCCAGGGATCTTTTGTAGTGGATAAAATTTACTTATATTGTAGCAGGATTTGTATTCTAGCAATGTCCGGATTTTCTACATTTCCGCAAATCTGCATACTGGAGCAGGAAGTAGCAATAAGTGGGAGTTCCAGGGTTGGAATATTGTGAGGTATGCAGCAGGGCAAATGAATCTTTGTCTCAATCCAATACCCTTAGTTGATGTTTAAGACTTAGGACCTGCCACCAAAGATTGGTAGTTTTCTTTTATTGCTTGCATCAGGGCTGATTCTAGGTTGAATCTCTTGTCTATTGGTATTATTTGTATCTAGCTGCTAATGTAACAATGCCCTTAAAGTATGCCTTGGGACAATTCCAAAGTGTAGATGTTGAAATATCTTTAGAATTGTTTCTGTGGATGTAGCACTCTATTTCTTTGCCTATCTCTGCCTGATTTACTGGATCATGTAGTAGAAAATCGTCACCACATGGTCACCCTGTGGGATCGTGTGTGTGTGTGTATAATGTTATCATGATGGAGGCATAATCCGACTAGGCAATCTGACCTGTGTCTACTGCTGCGATTGCCCATCTTACCCTATAGCCATTAAAAAATGGTCCAATCTTGTGCATGATTTGTGGGCTGGAGTAAAACGTAAAGTCTTACTTAATTTTGTGCATGGTTCTCCAAGATTCCAGGAGTCCACCCTCGTTCAACCAGTCTTCGAAGGGGCCAGTGACTGAACCCCCTCCATTATATTTCTAAAGGGCCCTGGCAATCTTATTATCCATTAAAATGTTTATTTCTTTCCCGGCTAGCAAGTCCCTCTACACATACTCTTGTGCCGTGGAGATGGGAGATTTCCAAAACAGTTCTTGTCGAGGGCTCTGTGCATATATGTTGAGAATGGTGAACTGGGGGGGGGGGGGGTGTCGAGTCTTTGCCACAGCCTAAGTTGGCAACTCACTAATTGTGCTCAGATAGCCAGGAGAATATGTAACCAATTTATGAGGCTCAGTGGGGGCAGATCGGCAGACACCAGGATGGGAGACGGAGCCCCTTACACTTCTGAATCACAATAAGGGTGCTAACATTGGCGACTATGTGCAGTGACGGCAGTGGAAGTGGTGAATTCAACACCCCTTCTCCTCCCTGAATGGTGACAGGAATTGTGCAGCAGCCATCATACTTTCTTTGAATGAGCCTGATGAGGGGGCTAACATAGACATTAAACAGCTTGGGGCTGAGGGAGGACCCCTGAGGAATGCCGCACGGTAAGGAAAAAGGTGATGACCTCGCCTTCCCCAGCTCCACCCAAAATGAGCTTAGCACGTTCAGAGCTGAGCTTCTAAAACCAAGCAGATGGAGACGTTTTAGGAGTAGTGAATGGTGAACCATGTCAAAAGCGGCAGAGATCCAATAAAATCAGTGCCGCTTTTCCTACTTTATCGATTGCTATTCTAATTTCCTCAGAGGCTGCTACCAAGGCAGATTCAGTGCAGTCATTTGCTCTAAAGCCATACTGTGCAGGATCGAGCAGCAAGTTAGCATCCAAAAATGCAAGAATCTCCTCATTCAGTGACTTCTCAAGAATTTCGGCGGGGAAAGGTAGGCGAGATATGGGCCTATAGTTTTCCTGGAATTCACACAAGGGGGCTATGAGGAGATTTTAAGGACCTGCGTGGGCAGACTCCCCACTCAATCTAATACCAAACACAGAAAGAGCCCACGGGTCCCAATCGTAAGTCTAAAAGGCGTGTGGATTATGCCTACCATGCTCAGGAGGGGAATCCCTTTTTAAGGACGGTTCCCCTCACACACCAGAGGTGTCATGCTTCATCATAGGGGTGCCTCCTCGCGTCAAGAACCTAGTCGTGATGCGGGCTACGACCCCCTCGCTACAAGGGAGGAGCTCAGGGATGTTTTTTGAAAGAGGGTGGTCCTAAAACCCAAGTGAGCATGGTGTGTTATAGGTGGAGTGCAGTGCTAGAGTGAGTAGTGGTTTAGGCAAACTTTATTCTGCTACCCTGTGACAGGATTAAAAACAGATAGCTTGCAATGTAGCTGCCACCATTAGAGACAGCTGCATTCGGAAACAATCAACATGTTTCGGCCTCAAGACCTATAAAAGTGTTGTGGCCTTCATCAGGATCAAATATCAGCTACTGCAATCAGTGAATATGTACAATAGTGAGTGAAATCACAATGGACAACGGTATGTAATACTGAACCAGTTGTCCTGTTGTTCAATAGATTCAACGGTGGAACCTGTAGTGAAAAAAAAGACAGCGTACCGCGTCATTTATAATGTGGTAGAAAAACATATAACGCATGGTAGAACCACTGCACAAAAGACAAACAATACATCACATGATGTAAACAATCAAACCACCCTAAAACAGTAATGAGTGGTTATAAATGCGAGACTCACCTACAATAGTCAGGGAATTTACCGCATCTGTCCTGGGCTTTGAGCCAAAGGTACATACGCCAACCAGCCTAATGAATAAAGTTGGTGGCGTTAAGGTCAAGAAGAGAAGAGAGTACGAGTGTTGTTAAAAGTAACAGAGGGTTTGCTCAGAAGAGTTTGAACAGAACAAGCGGAATGTGAGCTTTCCTAACATAGATTAGGAGCTGTCAAAAACAAACAAACACCCGCACAGCAATGCGGGTGTGTGTAAATGTACGCCAGCATATGCTGAAGGTGTGCCACAGATGTTGGTCAGTGGAAGAGTGGAGGCACGGTAAAGATGAACGTGCATGAGTGGCACGAGTGGCGCCTGTGAGGCTTAGTCCATCGGAGGACAGTACATGTGGAGGCGGTGATAGCGTTGTGCCACAGATGTTGGTCAGTGCAAGAGTGGAGGCACGGTAAAGATGAACGTGCATGAGTGGCACGAGTGGCGCCTGTGAGGCTTAGTGCATGGGAGGACAGTATATGCGCAGGCGGTGATAGCGTTGGTAGTAGCGCGTGTGTAATATAAACTGGGCATAGGAAGAGGGGGAATGCTGCAAAACATCCCTCACAAAAAATAGTATAAATGCGTTGGGGTTTTTACCGCTTATAGCCAGCGTGGATTGTCAAGGTGTACGCCCATCAGGCAGGGGGGAGGGCGTACGGATGACGACGCGCTTTTATTGCAACAATGCAATGCGGGACCCAACTTCCTGTATGGTGGCCGGGGATGCTGGGAAACGTAGTCCGGGTGTGGGAACGCCCAGGGGACAACGTAAGTGATGGAAAAAATGGTAGTGTCCGAATGAGGCACAGAATTTAGAGGCCCGTGTTGAGTCTTGACTTAGCGGAGGGCATGGTGCACTCAGCATGAAAATATGGTCCAGAATATGTGTCAATGGTTGCATGCCGGTAAAAAGAAGAAGAAAGAGTCGAAAATATCGCATGGCAGAAGAATACATAATATGTGTAAATGGAGCTGCAGAGTAAGATGCAGGAGGCCCGAGTTCTAGAGATGTTAGGTAAGGGCCAGCCAGGGAATGTCATCGTTCAACCCAAGATTGGATGTATTCAATCTGAACACCCATCTTTGCTCAATGCGCAGATGTTTTTTTGTAAGGTTGGGTGTCAGGGCGCTGAGGTTGGGTTTATCAAGCACAGTCCAGGTGAGTGTGTCTGCCTGGTGATGCATTTCTACAAAGTGTTTAGTAAGCTTAGTTGTTTGCTTAGCGTATCTGATCGTGCTCTTATGTTCCAGTATGTGTGTACGTACTTTAAGTGTCGCCATTCCCACATATCTGAGCCCGCATGGGCACGTGATGAGATAGATGACCCTCTCACTGTTACAGTTCGTATGGTGTCTTAACTCCCAGGGTCTCTCTGTGCCAATATCAATAGTCTTAGTGGCTGTAGTTTGAGCGCAGGCAGCACAAGACCAACATGGTAAGTGCCCTTGTACGGGAGGAAGGTGCCATAGGGTGTTGGACCTCCGTGATGCTGCCGGAGGAGGTCTGGTATGGACCAAACTGTCTCTGAGGTTCCGCCCTCTCTTAAAGGTGAATAAGGGTTTTTGCAGAATAAGTTGTCCCTTGTTAAGGAAGTTCCAGTAGCGCATGATCGATTTTTTGACTGCATTCGAGAGGGAGCTGAATGTATTAACACACACCAGTCTTGTCTGTGCTTGTCTATTAGGAAGGTGATCCAACAGGGCATCTCTGTTGTTATTCAGCGCACGTTTCGCCGATTTCTTGTCAAGAGCGGCTGGGTAATGTCTGTCCAGAAGGTTACCTCGTAATGTCAATGCATGCTCTTTGTATATGTCGACACTCGAGCAATTCTGCCTGAGCCTGAGAAATTGGCTGAAAGGTAGGTTCTCTCGTAATGACCGAGGGTGGTGACTCTCGTATTGGAGCAGGGCGTTCCGGGCCATAGGTTTTTGGTACAATTCTGTCTCCAGATGGCCCTCAGATGGAAAGATCAGGAGATCAAGGAACGCAAGTTTTTCTCTGCTGTACTCGCATGTAAACCGGAGGTGACCATTGCGAGTATTGAGCCATTCATGGAAGGTATTGATGGTGATACTGTCGCCTCTCTAGACCACCAGGATGTCGTCGGTATACCTTTTCCAGATGAGGATATGGGCAAGGTATGGGTTGTTGTCGGAAAGGACGACTTCCTCCTCGAAGACATGCATGAAGAGGTTCACCAGGCTGGGAGCGAAGGTACTCCCCATGGAAGTACCTGATACCTGTAGATAGAGCTGGTCTTCAAATTGGAAAAAGTTTTCTTTCATCGCCATGGTGGCGCATCTCATGATGAATGGTAATGGTGTAATGGTATCCGGTGGGTGGAGCCTCGGGAGATGTTCAATAGTAGCCAAAGTCTGGTCCTGGGGATGCAGGTATACAATGACTCTACATCAAAGGAGACCAGATAGTTGGTGTCTGGGTTGAATTCCATCCTTCTGAGTAGGCGGAGGACATCCTTGGTGTCTTGCAGATATGTGGGCATGAGTTGAACCAAAGGTCGCAAGAAGAAATCCAGAAACTGGGACAGAGGTTCCAAAGCGGAGCCTTTGCCGGAAAGAATTGGTCTTCCTGGTGGAGGTCTCTGTGGTTTGTGAATCTTTGGTAAGATGTAAAAGTAGGGGGTCACTGGTTCCTTGGTGTAAAGGAACTTAGCTTCCCTGGCTGTAATCCATTCGTTATCCTTAGCTTCCGTTGTCATAGCGGCAATAGTGCTGCTGATCCTTTCCGTGGGATCCCTTTGTAATGGACGGTAGGATGTAATAATGCTCAGCTGAAGTAGGCATTCGGGTCTGTAAGTGTTGGTATCCATAAGAACAGTCGCACCACCCTTATCAGCTGGCTTGATTGTGATTGTTTTGTCCATGCTGAGTGTGCGTAGGGCTTGATGTTCGCGTTTGGAGATATTATTGTAAGTCCTAGGTGAGGGGGACAGTTGAGAGTCCAAGTCTTTGAGGACCGCCTTTTCAATAGTGGCCACTTCCACCGGTACTAGGCCTGGGGGGGGGTTGAACATCGATTTTGGACGTAAGTTGGTATTCGTGATGCCTATGTCAGTATCCAGAGGGGTCTTGTCTGAAAAGAAGAAATGCAATCTAACCTTCCGAAAGAATTGATGGACCTCCTGTTGGAGTTGGAAGCGATCCCCACTATTGGTGGGTACAAAGCCTAAACCGTGGTTTAGTACAAGAGTCTCATCAATCGTCAGTGGGCGTTTATCTCAAGTTGACTATGAGGCTGGATCCCTGCTTGGTCCTGGTTGTTGTCCTGTTTTCGTCATACTCCTGGTGTTCCGTGGAGAGGCTGGGGGACTCCAATGTACTTGTTGCTGTGATCGTCTTCTTCCCTTCAACCGGCCGCGGCCCTGCCCCAAAAAAGGCTGGTTATAACCTTGTGGCGGCGGTGGTTGAAATCCCTTCATGGGCCCTTGGGGTCCGAACATCGGCAAGGCCGGATAGCCCCTATAGTTTTCCTATCTGACCATAACCATATAACACTCAATGTCCAATGTTCATAGTAACGAACAAGACGTGTGTTCAACTTTTAATGTGGGGACGCATACAGGTGGTAAAGATAGTGGCAGCATCACAATTTATTTACATTAGTGGGATGCTGCCGATCACTATACCATGTTCCATGCAAATAACCATAGACTCTGAAATCAAGGGTTTTGTATGGGGTGCAATTAAGCCCAATTCTGCATAACTAAACTATACGCACACACGGAGACAGGGGTGATCCAACTGCCACATAGGAACCTACTAGTTGGATAACCACATATCAAAAATGATATACTGGTTGTCGGTAATTCAGGATGCTCTAATGCGGCCACAGAAAGGGATATCCTGCATTGTGAGACCTACTTAGGTGCCCTTTATTTTTGAAAACCTGAACCTCGAGCAATAACCAACCAAATGGTCCTAAACATGCTCCGTATTTGGAAACAGGCACACTCCTCCTTGAAACTAGATCCCTACTTACATGAATTAGCTGCCCTCAGTAACAACACAGGTAAACAGATAGGTGGACAGGTGAATCACCGGCCTACATGGGGAGACTGTGGTACACATGTTAGAACAGATGATCTCAGGTCACACCATCAGATCTTTCATAGACCTGTCCTCTGAATACGATCTCAAACAAACACAACAATGGCAATATCCCCAAATACGGCAGTGCCTCAGAGGCAAGCTGGGAAGATGCCCACTAACTGTCCCTTCCTCACCGATCTGCTCCTATCTAGACAAGAGAGGCACTGCTAGAGGAGCAATATCGTGAACGTACTGCATATGGGCCTACACCAACTTCTCACTGCACACGCTTAAAAACAACCAGAAGCTCCTGCTAGACGGTAGTAGGACAAACATATTCCCCTAAATCCTGTTCCTCACTGCTAGACTCACATGACTCTTTTCTCTCAGCGGCTAGGTTAAGGTTCTCATATTTTAAATTACTCCATAATTGGTCCCCTGATTAAGTTACACAGAGCTGGTCTGTTACCACATTCTGAGTGTTGGAGGTGTGGATTGGGTATGTAATATGATACATATCCTGTAGAGCTGAGGTGTGGTCTGTCCTTGGTGAGCCAGAGAAAACCCAGCTCGCCCCATCTGCCCGCTTGGCTCTCTTACACGAACGACCTGAAAGGCAGTGCCATGGCTACTAGACATAGGAAATGGTGGGTGGCAACAATGGATGGCAATGGGACTGACAATTGCTAAACTATTCATCCGCTGTCATTCGAGTGGCACTGAGTGGCTTCCGGAACTGACAAGAATCACAGATTGCGAGCAAATCATTTACAAAATGAATGATCAATAGGGCATTTATGCCTAGATATGAGAACCTCTCTTATACTTCCAGGTAGAGTAGGTTGAGGGCCGTTAGATAATTATGATAGGACAAAATTTCTATTATAATGTTTCCTGGGTGAGCAAGTATATTACATACACAACAACTGTATATTCCTAGCCCTTAATCCTTGTTGTAACCACTGACACCACCACCCATCAAGGCATACTCATATGAACACGACATATACAGTACAGACTGATGGGCTACTTCCTCCCTGGGAGACCTGCTGTAAAAGTAACACTACTCAAAGCATACAGCATCTACCTTGGGCTCTGAACTCTAATGCTCTAAATAACGTTTTAAGAACTTTGTAATTGTTGTGCTTTCCTTGCCCCACAAACCTGAGAAGCGCCAGTGGAATAATTCCAGGGGAGGATCATGTTGGAGGGATGGGGCATACATCTAGGTGTGTTCCTGTAACTAAAGTAGCACTAGGAAAATGTTCCTGGATTCATGTCCTATGACTTCAGCTGATATGTTGGTGGACCAGATTTGTTGTTATGGATGTTGTAACTCTGTAACTATTCTATACAATGGAACTTGTGTTACTACAAAAAATATTTCAAATCAAAAGAAAGGATAATGGTGTACTATCAATCGCGGCCGGCATGACTCGCAAGTGGGGGGGAGGGGGGTCATGCGAGGGGGTTAAGCTACGGTCTGGTCTGCGTCATCTCTGCTTCTCTGCTCCTCATAGGAAGCCTCCCTCCCCTCCCCTAAGCCAATCACAACGCTGCAATGGCTGTGTTGTGATTGGTTGGGACGCCGACCACACAGGTGTCTATGGGGAGGCCATTTTCTCCATGTAGGCTGCATGGCAAAGGCAGAGTGCGTATGACTGGTTTGGTCGGCCCTGGAGCTGACCAAACAGTCAGCACCCTCAGAGTTTCAAGCCACTCTTCCCCTGCCCTAGAGCAGGACCGCCCACCCGCCTGCCCCCAACCAAACCCTTCTGCTTTCTCGCAGTGCGAGAAGCAGAAACATAAAATGGTATTTATAATACCATTTTATGTTTCTGCTTCTGCACTGTGAGAAAGCAGTGGACTGTAGCTCCTCCGCCCACATGGAGGAGCCGCACCTGGTACTTATACGCTCCCATCTGGACCAGCAATCTTAGGTGTTCGAAATGGCCCTTTCTAAAGTGTCACCCCAATCATTTTGCTTTCCTCCTCCTCTTTTCTGACCTTGTTTATGTTGGCCTTAGGACTCTGAGCATTTTTCCACTGTTGACTAGTGCTAAAGTGCATGTGCTTCTTCCCTAAATATGGTAAAACTGGTTTATCCACAATTGGGATATTTAATTTATCTGTAAGTCCCTAGTAGAGTGAACTATTGACTTCTAAGCACTGTTTTTGGATTTAATCTTTGAAAATTCATATCTCGACTTCTACTGATTGGATTATTGTCGGTTTGGTCTTGTTTTAATCAGATAAATATTCTCTATTGTTCTAAACTGTGGAGCATTTTTGTGGTGTTTTCACTCTGTTACTGTAAATAAAGTGCTGTACAAATACTTAACCAATTGCATCTTAAGTTAAGCCTGACTGCTCTGTGCCACGCTACCAGAGGGTGAGTACAGGTTAATTTAGAGTGGTGGTCCCTACTTTGACAGATTGCCAACCTCTGCCAACTCAAGACCTCATTTCTAACAGGAGGCATGCTTTTTTCCTCGAAGCAGGTTTAATTGTCCACCGGCAGCACCTAGGCTCTAGGATGGACCCCCTCGGTGGTTACAATTTTCCGGCAGCATTCTCACGGGGCTTCCGTCACTAGGTCATCCGGAACCCCGTCCAATCAAATCCAATATGGCAGTTGCTGTACCTCTTTGAGAAAGGAAATGCAGAGCTCCCTCAGGGACTGGAGTTTCTCTCTGTTGTGTTCTGTGTTTATGGAAATTCTTGGAGCAAACAAGGGTTCCTGAGTTTCCAGTAGAGAGCATATGCTAAATTCAAGGGGACATATAGAAGCACCCGAGATCAGCAACTGCTCCATTTCCATGCTGGCCATGCACCCTGTCGCCAATACAGTTTATTTTCAAAGTGTTGGCATTCCTAGTGATTATTGAATAGAATGTAAACGCAACTTTTATTCGCCTCTGCTGAGGACTTATATTTCTTTTCTTTTCAAGAAAACATCCTTGCAGTGGTGCTACTTTTAGGCTATATAGAATTGCATTTTATATGATGTAACCTGCTTCTACTTGATAGAATTTTCTTGTACATGTTACATTTTTATGTATGTATGTTTCAATTTTAGATGGAATTAATTGCAAGATATTTTATTCTGTATGGGTTTTTACCTACACAAAGCAATAGAGCTATTCAGGGCTTTAAGTGGGCCAGGTCCTGTCGGTGCTCAGCACTGCCAGTTTTAAAAAACAGATGCTGAGACGCACCCTTATTGGGCTCTTTATTTTTGCCATCATCCTGAAAGTGAGAAAAAAATCTTAACTCAGCATCAGTGCCACCCTTCACCATTAGGTGTAATGTCAAACACATTCTTTATAGTTATTTCACAGTCTCATCATTTCAGAATTGAAGCATTTTGAATATTATACACAACAAAGTTATTTTTGTACTTGTTTATATTATGAAACTAACAACCATTGCCAGAGCCAAACGTCTTGGCTTGTTTTAGGTGTAATGTCAGTTGTTGTAATATAGATTGTACTGTATTGTACTTATATAGTGTTTACTACCCCTTACGAGGCACTTGCTTTATGGCAAGTAGCACTTTACTCCGGAATCCATGATTAGCGGTTAACCCAGTGGTCATTTTGTTTAGTCATGAACACTCAAGAAAAGATTTCATGCATTTGCTCCAGTTACTTTGTGATAGATTATATTAATACCGGTTAGGTGTGATAATGACTGGGGGATATGTGGTTTCAGGTGAATGATTGGTGAGATAAGTAGTCTGGTGGAGATTAGGTAATGTTAGGTTACAGTGATAGAGTTTTAAAGAGGAGAGGTTGTGAGGTATAAAATGAGGTATCAGCCAATTATAGAATTACAAAAAAAGAGATTAAGGCACACAGGAGTGAGAGGAGGCTTTACTCTGAAATGGAAGGCATGCAGAGGATGGATGGTAAGAAGATTGTCACTCTGAAAAAAGAAAGCAGAGGAATGAATCAGAAGTAAGTCATGGTCAATTTTTCATGCAGGATTTTAGGAGTATGGTGGCTAGTGACTCCCATGGTTGTCTGCAACTATGACCCAACTATGACCTGGTGGAATGTATTATGGAGGACCTGCTCTGAACACACCATATGACACCTCACAGTAGTCATGCTGGCTCATGTGTCTCTCAGAGCCTCCACCCTGTGTCCATTCATGGTGATCCTCTGCCTATACTTGGAAGTATTGAAAGGCATATGGGCATTTAGCACCATCTCTCTAACTACTGGGGACACTAAGGTAACCTCTGTCCTCTCACCCAATCTAACTAGGACCACCTCCTCCCCAGGCGCTAGACACACCAATCCAGGTGTCTGCCCAGCGGTGGGCGGCTGTGCCCTCTTGGGACATTGGTTGTCTCCATTGGAGTGCCCATATTTGGAATACTCAGAACACTGGGCAAAGTACCTCCCTGCATTGTGATCAAATATCCCCTTCTTCTTCTGATAAGGATGGAACTGGTTACTGGTGTTTCCTTGGGAATTACTTTACGGGCCTTTAAATACCTCCTGTTTCTCCCCCCTCATTCTTCTGGTGGGACCCCTGACCATCGTTCTGGTGATCCCGCCCCAGATACCTTTTTTGAAACTTTGGTGCTGACCCAGAGTTCACCTCCTTAGCAAGCTCCCTGGGGTCAGTGAGTTTACTATCAATCAAGTGCTGGCGCAGTTGTATCTGGATGCAATAACAGAGAGAAGCAGCAAAATACGGTCGGACGGCACACTATGTTAAGCACAGATTTGTAGCTTATGTTTGTAAGCCTCGCACTTAATTACACTGGCCATGCCCCTTTGAGACACCCCACCATTTTGTCATTCAAATCTGTATCATAACTTTGTCTCCTGATGTAAATTTTTCCTATGCTAAAATGGAACCATAGTCTTTACGGGCCACCTATGTTAATGATAACCCTTGTTTTTAAACCGTAAGTAGAAGCTCTGCAAATAACACATACTACTCAGCTCTTGAGCTCTGCACTTGTGGCATGAACCCATTTAGTAATTTACCACAAACCTGCTACTATTATTAGATAAGGGTTCAAAATGAACTCATTAAAGAAACCAAAGCAAGAGGTCTTTACTCCCCCTGCAGTATTTTCCTGCAGGAATGTAACATGGAAACAATGAGCTCTGGATAAACAGGTTATGTTTTTCATTTTGTTATTAACAGGAGCAAAGGGCGAACAAGGCATTGCTGGAATACCAGGACTCCCTGGACCCAAAGGTGAGAAACTGTCCGAATCATTCATTAGATAGTCGAATCTGGCACACCCTTATTTATTATTTGCAAAACCATGGTATTTATTATTGCTTCCGCTGGGTCCTCTGTTGTACTGAGAGAGCATAATGAATTCAGTGTTGTACTGATGACACTGACCACCTACTCGGTGCCATATTCATGAGGCTGAACATATATTGGTCTGGATGAATTGGCAAATCTGTGCACACACTGGACTGTGTTTTACTGGTGACTGGGGTAAACAAAAAAGTGATGGTGGAATGCTTTAATTAAGATTAGCCACAGCCAGCTCAGTTTGGACCGCAGCCATATGCAATTCAACCCTGGTTTTGCTCCAATAGGAACAGTCCAGCCCGAACTGCCACGCTAGGTTCTCTCTGAACCAGAACTCAAGCAACTCAAGTTTTGCTTTAGTCGGGGCTCATCAGTTGGGTGCAGCTTAAAGCCTTGGTCTGGAAAGTGACTTTGAACGATCGTCAGTTGCTGAGATACCTGAAGTGTGATGTGTATGCCCAGACATGGTCCCGTGCTCACTTAGCCAAAGGACTCAAGCTATACTCACTGATGAACCCAGAGTACATTGAAACCCATCTTGGGTTGCTTTTGTTACCATCTGGAGGGGAAAAAGCCTGGCTGTTGCAGCTGGACTATTCCTACTTGAGAATAACCAAGGGCCTGATTTAGAGCTTGGCGGACACGTTACTACATCACAACGGTGATGCATATCCCATCCGCCGAAATATGAATCCCATAGGATATAGTGGGATTTACATTTCGGTGGACGGGATATCCATCACCGTTGTGACAGAGTAACCCGTCCACTGAGATCTAAATCAGGCCCTGAAACTGGTTTGCATAAGGGAAACCTCTGTCTAGAATGGCGCAGTGACTGTAAAATGTTAGTCTGGAATGCGGCTCGAGTGATAGCCAGTGACTAAGATCAATTCAAGTATTTCTTTCATCACCTTGGTGTTTTTTGCAGTAGATGCCCTAATGGCGACATGTATGATGAAATGTGGATCAAGTACTCACTGTGCCATAGGGCTCAAGGTATACCTCACTGATGAGACCTAAGTAGGTTGAACGCAGTCTGGCATTGCTTGTGTTCCCTCAGGAGAAGACCTGGCCTGGCAGTCCAAGTGAGACTGTTCCTACTGGAGCAGGACCAAGACTGATTTGCATAGGAAGAGTCTCTGTTTAGAATGGTATAGTAGGCAAGAAACGCTGAAAGCCAGTGCACGAGATTTATTCAAGCAATTCTTCCATCACCTTGTTTTTTTTTAAGGAAACACCCTAAGTGTGATGGGTCATGTGCTCAATGTGTCAAATCATCCAAGCTGTGCCTCACTGATGAGAGCTAAGTAGTTCAAAATTATCTGGGCTTGCTTGTGTTCTCATGACCGTGCAGTTGGGGATGGACTGTTCTTGTTGAAGCAGGGCCAATACTGTTTTGCCTAAGGCTGGTCTCTATCTAGAATGGCACATTGGGTGAAAAACGATGGTCTGGAACGGGCCTCCAAGTGATCACACTGGCTGAGATTAATTCAAACATTCCTTCTATCACCTTGCTGTTTTTGCTGTTGACTGGTAGCACATATTTTGCTAGGGAGCACTATTAAAAATGAGCACATGCAATGTTCCAATGGGTCTAAGCAGATACTGGACAGTGCAGATGCTGGACTGTGCAGACACTGGGCAGTGCTGATAAAGGTGAACACATCTCGGATTGTGCAATACTGAGTAATTTGAGCGGATGTGGTGTACTGATACTGTTAAGAACGTATTGCAAGAATGTGGTGTTCTGAAGAGTCAAACCAGCTATTTGGTATTGAGCTGTACTGATGTGTATAGGAACACATTGAATTATTCCAAGTGGTCTTGAAGGATCTTGGACAGTGCTGAGAAGCCTGAGCTTCATAATGCACTGTTCTGACACGTCTGACCAGAATGAAATGGTAATATGTCCTGCTTTGAAGATATCGAGTTACATACTGTGTTGATAAAAACATGGATTTTTCTATTGTGTTCTATACATCTTTCGTTTGTGAGGAACATCTTGCAGCCAGAATGTACATCGTCTTGTGAAGCATCGGTGTTTTGTACATAGTATTTTATTTCTTTGTTTGTTTCTTGAAGAGTTATTAAATCATTATAATATATTAACAAAAATCAAGCCACCACAGTACTTGACAATGATCGATCATTTAGGCTTTCGTTCAACAACATTTCAATTACTATGATATCTTATTATTCAGCCCTTGGAAAAAATATTAATCATGAGAAGGAACAAGTTAATTGACTTAAATTAAAAGCAAATCACATAAGGGAGAATTCAAGTAGCTATCTTGTACTGACATACATAAATGAATGTGTCCTTGTGTAATGTAACTAGTAAAGTGCTCCAATACGTTCGGGTCGAGTTCTGGCTATATAAAACTGAAAAAAAGAAGGCAAGAAAAGGAAGGAAGGCAGGCAAAAAAGGAAGGAGGGAAGGATACAAGGCAAATACATGAAAGGAATGCAAAAAAGGAAAGAAAGAAGAAAAGAGACAAAAAAGTAACGAAGAAGCAAAGAAGGCAAAAAAGAAAGAAGAGGAAAAAGAAAGAAGGAAGGAAAAGGAAAAAAGATAAGAAAGAAGGAAACTAGCAAAAAGGGTAGGAAGGAGGAATGAGGGCAAAAAATAAAGAAAGGCAAGGGGGCAAAAAAGAAAGTAAGAAGGAAAGAAAGAATGTAAGGGAAAAGAAAAGAAAAAAGGAAAGAATGCATAAAAGAAACAAGGAAAGACGGAAGGAAAAAAGGAAAGATGGAAAGAAAAAAGACAAGAAAGAAATGAAGGAAAGAAAAGTTCAAAAGAACAAAGGAGGACAGAAAAAAGAGTAAAATGGAAAAAAAGGCAGAAAAAAGTAAAGAAGGCAAAAAGAAAGAAAAAAGGTAAGAAAGAAAGGAAGAAAGCAAAAAAGAAAGAAGGATTGAAGGCAAAAAAGAAAGAAAGCTAGAAAGAAAGAAAGAAAGAAAGAAAAAAAATGAAAGAAAGCATAAACAAGGAAAGAAAAGAGAAAAAGAAATAAAAATGGAAAGAAGAAAGAAGGAAAGAAAGAAGTGAAGAAAGAAGAGAAGAAGGAGTGAAAGAAAGAAAAAGAAAGAACGCAAAAAAGAAAGAGAAAAGGTAAAAAAAGAAACAATGAAGGAAGGCAAGAAAGAAAAAGAAGGCAAGACAAAAGGAAAGTAAATGAAAGAAAAAGCAGGAAAGAAAGAAGGATGGAAAGAGATAGAAAGAAAGAGGAAATAAATAAATAAGATTAAAAGACACCCCACCTATGTTTAAATAAAAGTGTTACAAGTGTCCTGCAAATTAAACATGATAAAGTTTGATTTTAGTCCTGGCCAAAGTTTATTAAAGAACCATTGATAATACCGAATTCAGGAAATGATAAAGCTGGAATGCGTCCTGGGCTCACTTCAAAGGCATACTGATATTTCATCAGGCAATACCAAAGAAATCACAAAGTAAAAACAAACAACATTGGCACAGAATGGAAGGGACCTTGTGAGCAGATGTCCACATTGTGAAAGAGGTACAAAAGGTACAAAAATTCTTTATTGCGTGATTAATTAAAATCTTTGCAATATCAAAAACACATTCAAAACAATCTATATTAAAATTCTCATAAAATTACAATTAGACATGGTAGAGAGTTCCTTTTCTGTGCAAGGTTAAAATACAATAAACAAGACAGAACAATTCCAGATTTAACTATTGTCAAAGTCCGCTCTCACTGCCTTAAAACATAAAGCTCATTTGCTGTCGGTACAATAGTCCACATTTAAAACTTTAGGCCGAATTTATGCATTCTGGCTTATGCTGCTTAGTCTTTCTTTTGAAGTAGCATGCTTTTTCGGAACGTCAGAATAGTAGATAGGTTTGCCCTGTCTTTTGCTATATTCATAAATCGTACTAGCCGGCATGCTAGTTGAATATCGTTTCCATCCAAGCTGGCAATTAATGCTTGCCTGCGTGTTCGTATTCCTCTTTGGTTCCACTGCGGTTTTGTGAAAGAGCAAAATGGAGTGACTCAAAGTGAAGTTAATAAGTGACTGAAGTGTTCTGACCTCCTGCCCCATGCTGTATGCTGTAGTGGGCGGAAACAGCAAGTGAATGACACACAACAGACCAAAGATGAAGAGAGGTGAGTAAAAAATCTCTTAACCAAGAAAATTATCAATATTATTATAGTAACATCATAAGTTTTGTCTATTTCCAGACCTAAAAATACACAAAAGCCAATAGCTGAAGAAGGCCAATTCAAATCTCACTTTCTCTATGTACCTCTTTATATTTCCTTTTGATGTATGGATGACAAGTGCTATCACAGCTGACAGCTAACACTGTCTGTAGCAATACCTAAATATGGGCCTGTCACATGCAAAGGACCTCCATCCTTGGGACTGCAATCACAGGGTAATGATCAATCCTTGTTATCTTAATTTTATCTTAATTTTACTACGAGACTTTATTATTCTTATAAGCTGACAGCTGAAGTGTGGGGCCCTGCTTAGAGCAGGGCCCAGGGCAAGTGCCAAAGCTGCATCACCTTTCCTATGTTCCTGATCATGCATCAGAAAAAGGGCATTTAGCAAATTCTTATTAAAATGTAGTGAGCAGAAAAGACTTTTAAGGGGGATACAAAATAAAGTTTGTTGTTTTAGGGTCTAAAACGGGAACAGTCCTTTTGAAAAGAGAGAATGTTGATAAATATGGCAATCGAAGATAACTTCAGATGCTATGATTAACAAGTTATAACACTTCAGTAGTACACAAGTAGACGTAGTACACAATAATTACTGTAGTGTAAAGCAGGTACCTGAGACAGATAAGAGTAGTGATAAAGATGAGTACATTGAGAGGAAATGTCTCACTTGTACCCGTTCTCTTGTTACTGATCCTGTTTTCTGATCCTTTTTTTAGGTGACAAAGGAGATTCATGCCAGCCAAGCACCAGTGGTAAGAAGTTTATTTCTCTGGCAAGCAAATGTTTAACAAACATTTACTGAAAACACGGAAATTGTGCATGAAACTAAAATGATGTGGTGCATGGGCTCTGCCTAGCTCCACTTCCTTCCTTCTGGAAGATGATGTGGCTCTTGTGATAAAGTATAGCACACCTCGTGTAATTTGCTAGTACAATCTTGGGTGTCCATTTGGGGGTTGCAAGAGGTAGCAACTGTGGTCTCTGGCTTCCGTTGATACCACTGTGGGTCTGTTTGCTTACCCTAGTCTCAGACAGATTTGATGCAGCACAGAGCAGGAGCCCTACACAATCTCGGCAATGTCCCTACCACTTATTTCTCACCAAGACCTTCAGACCACCTAAATTGACAGGGGAGTATCAGACAAAATAATTAATGGGGCACTATCACTTCAAAGCAGGAAATGTGCCTTAGCGGAAAGAAGATGGAGCCAGACTGTCATAGGAGCAGGCACGAGACTTGCACAGCCTTCCCATCATCTCACACCAATATAGAGGTAGGAGAATGGCAACATTGGATACAGGATCCCTGTTATGATATCCCAATCATGTCCTTAATCTCCTGTATCCAGAGTGATATGGGAGGCACGGCTAGGTTCTTTCTAGCTTTCTTTCACTTTCCCTCTTTATAGAGGTGTATCAGTGCATGGTGAGGCTGAGGGAACTGGGAGACGAACTTCCTCGTGAAACGACTACTGGCACTACCACATTTATAGGATGGCAGTAGTTCTTGCATCTAATCGTTGTAGCATTTCTGTGGTGCTTTCCTGCCTCTTCTCCGGTCCTCAAGCACTTTTCCAGATCAAAATGGCAATAGTTGCTACTTCTGCAATGCATAGATGGGAAAAGATTGCTAGGTAAAGTCTCATCTAGTAGTGTTCAGTCTTGGTGTCATGCCTGAGGCCTGTAGAGTGCGATCCAGGTGTGACGTGGTGGTCTGTAGGAGCCTCTTACACATGGGTTGATAAGTGAAAGTAATGTGATGATAGTTTCACCAGCTGCATATCCAAGCAAGTCAGGGTTGTGGTCTGAAAGTCACTTTCAGACCACTGATATTGTGAAAAGTGAGTTCTTAAAGATTTTCTGATAAATGTCAGTGGTTGGAGTCCACAATCAGGCTGAGGTTTTTCACTTCAGTCAATGTAAATGGCTGCGATGCCGGTTCCAGAAGTGCATAGGGCATGATTTTGCCACGATTCACAGTTGAGCATATTATATTTAGATTAGTTAATTTTGAGATGATTATTTACCATCCATTTGTTTTTCACTACCAGTAGACATTAACTGAGCTAGGATGACTTCGCTTCTGAAGGTCATTGCAGTTCTGAAATGATCTGAGCGTTGTCAGCATAATTGTAGCAGGTGAGGTTGAAGGAGCATGCAAGTTCGGGAAAGGAGTTTGGGAAATATTAAACAAGAGCAGGCGATTGTTGAGCCCTGCAGGAGGCCTAAGTGACAGGTAAAGGCAATAAGCTGAAGGGAGTTAATGAAACAATTTGGGGTCTATCCTTAAGTCCTTAAGGTAGTATTATATTTAATTAAGGACTGATCCTTGGGTCCCACTGTCACATAGTCTTAGGGCTAGCAGTTGGTGGTCCACCATTTCTAAACCTTAGTACGGATTGAGTAGGAGTAGAGCAGCAACTTTATCAACAGAGTTCTTGAGGTGATCCCAGGTTGAGGAAAGGTGCTACTTCTGGTTCTAAATCCATTTGGTCTGCCTGACAGTAGTCATTTTTATTCAGTGAAGGTCGACATCTGTGAGTTAGCCACCCTTTCAATGAGTTCATCTTGACAGGGTCTGTTAGATATTAATCTGTAGCTTGCTCACCTGGGATTTCACCAGTAGACAGGAAGAAGTAAATAGTCTCTTTCATTGGAAGGGCAGCATAGAAGAATGGTTTTGAAAATGTTTAAATGTTTGGAGGGTACAATCTCAGCCACTGGTGATTGCTCGGGACCTCATTCCAGTCAATTATTTCTCAGTAGGCGAATAACATTGGTTTGGAATGTTGCCGGAGTCATGCCCAAGGTATAGCCTAGCAAGGTCAGGCTTTCTTATGAAATAAAACCCAGAGAATACACTGAGATCAGTGCAACACCCTGTGGTTTAATGAAAAATGTTGGCTTTTATGGCAAAGTAGAACTAGATACTCCCATGTCAAAGTTCTTTTCATCTTTATCAGTGCTTTATAGTCTGTAATGACAGAAGTATTTGGTGATGCCCAAGTTTGCATCCTGTAGCTCTCCACTAATGACATACCTTTACATTCTGCCCAAGAAGCAGTCAACCCTCTTGTGCATCTTCCTTGAACCCCATCTTGAAGAGGTAAGCTGGACACTAAATATGCCAATGCAATCGTAGAACGTAACCACCTAGTAGTAGTCACGGAGGTGGCATTTTCCTGGTCCTCCAGCACCATAGACACATATAATATATAATCAGACTCTGTTGGGTTGGGAACTGTAAGTAGATTAGGTGTAAGAACTCTCCTTGTGTCTAGCAGATGAAAAAGTTTTTTGCACAGAGGAGAAGGAGATGGAGCAAAACTGTCAAAATCACTTTCTGTGCCCAGTTTAGAAGAGTAGGTAAAAACTGGAATCTCGTCTCAGAATTTCTTTAAAATATTCACAGCTCCAAATTCACATACTCTCCTGCTGACATTGCTGCAACCAAAAAGTTCTGCTTCATTTTCAAAAGGTTAACGTTTACTGATTCTCTGGGTTTAAAAAGATGTATCTGCAAAACCCCAAGAACCAGAGATAAACTCCATGGCTGTGTTAGAAACCGGGGCACAGGATGAGTGATAGAAACATGTTTCAAAAGTCTAGAATCTAGAATTTCTTAATCAACCCGACTCTCCTATGGTTCCCTAAAAGTTTGAATAGATGACCATTGAGATATGAGAGAAGAAATAGATGCACTTCTTCGGGAAACCTTTGCACAAAATTTTTATCCTGGAACATACTGATGAGGATGAGCCCTGCGGACCATAAAGATCGACCATGCCATGTGGCCTTGTGTTTTAGCCACAGACATGCTGGAGCATGGGACGGATGAAAAACAGATGAAAGTAGGCAACGAATGGCTGGAGTTCTGTGGTCTGTGAGAAACACTAAACCCACATCTGTATTAAATCGTGATCCTATTAAGATTACCTTCTTGGAAGGAATGAGTTGACATTTCTTCCAGTGGAGCAGAAATCTGTGATGGATCAGACATCTCTGAATTTCTTCCAGGCCCTTTACGGTCTAAGTCTCCAATGGTATATAAAGCATCCTCAACGGATATTGGATCCTGCACTCCAATTGTATCAAATAAAAGTTGATAAAGATAATATCTTCAATGTAGAAAATTGTAAGGGCGTGCACTGTGGTATCAACCCTCTAAACCTGGGTGTGTAAATACTGAACACTGTTGCACTTCCCTGCTGGGAAGTGTCCCTCAGAGTGCACTGCCTGAAATCCAATTGGAAGAATTTTAAATCAATAGAATCCAAGTTCAGAAATAGATGTTCCAACACACCATTTATTTCGGAATATGTTATTGTAATCACATTGCTTTCATGGATTATATATATAGTCTTCATGTCCACCTTGAATGATACTGGGTTCTCTCATTGATTCATTAATTTCAAGTCTATCACCATTCTGAATCCCCCTAATATCTTCTGAAACAGAAAGATGATCAAATAGACTCCTGTTGTTTCTCCTTGTCTGGTTCTGGTACTACTTTTCTTTTGCTCTGTAGATCATGAATGGATTTGAGAAAGGCAGAACTTTTATCTGTACACCTGGGCCAAGGTGTCTCTTTGAATCCTGGATCTGGAGAAGAACATTTAAATTCTATCTGACACCCCTCCAAGCAAACTATACAATCCATGCATCTGATGTAGACTTCTCCCACATTTTCAAGAAGAATAACATATTGCCCCTTTTTGGAAATGAAAGTCAGAGGTTGTCCTTTGCATAGTCATGAAAAAAGTCTGTTTGGTCAGGGAACTTGGTTTATGCTTCAATTGAATTTAGCTGGAGCAATCTTTGCCAAGTTTGAGAAATTGAGATGATTGTTGTTACTTCCTAGAAGGTTGCCAAATGGAAGACTTTATTGTGGACCCTGATGATGTTGGATATTATTGCTGCAGATGCCAAAAACAAAAGGAGTGCTTCTTCTGCCCAAAGAGATGGACTGAAAAGAGATATGAAGAGCCACCAATTTCTGTGATACCACAGTATGCCATTCCTTCAATATCAGGTTCCTTCTGACTGAAACAGCTGCTCCTTCAGCTAATTCTGGCACTATTACAATGTCAAAACAAACATCAGATAGAAACTGTATCTGTCTTTCCATACCCTCTAAGAGGGAAGAACATTCAGCCTCCTCCCCAAGAGACTTGATGAGGTTTTTAAAATCTGTAATCAATGATTGAGCATGATGTGCCTAATAAATTTCAGTCCTGAGAGCCTAATGAAAACTTGGAAAGGCCCTTTTCCATGATGAATTAGCCTAATTGTAAGTCACATTTTTCATACTGACATTGTATGACATGAAGTTTCTACCAATCAGACTTCCTACCAGAGAATTAACATCAATCAACACTGGTAATTCATCATCTATGTCTTCCAATGGGTAAATGTTTGCCATTAATCTTTTGCCAATCCCTCAGAATACCGTCGCTAACACTAGAATGGATTGGGAGATTCAGTTGAGTAGACCTCAGAAATAGCTTCAACATTCTCTCTACAGAGGTTCTGGTGTTTGAAACCTCATATTTTCCTGAACATAAAAAATTGTGGTTTCATGTGTTTACCAGAAACATTGATTTCTGATCCTCCAGAATCATTTCATGTTCCTAATCTCAGTCAGACCATTCAGAGAATCTTTCAGGGGAACTAGTACTTTTCGGTCCAGTGTCTTTTTTATTTTGTTTTTAATGCAGCAGTTGTCTCAATGGCAATCTTCCTGAGTCTTCATCCTCAGGCTCCTTCTGCATATCCCTGTAGGAAAAATGGATCAAGATGTGGATAAGGTGGAAAAAGTATTGAGCTGATGTCACGTTTTGGAATGTTTACCCTTGCTGCTAGATCAAGTAAGGGTAAAATACTTCAAAACTCTGTCAGCTGTAATTGCTCAGTAAGGAATCAAAATTGCCACCAATATCAACAATTCAGCTGATAATGTCTTCAATGTAGTACAAAATATACCCCAAACACAGGGAGAAAATGCGGCCCAAAGGCCAGAGCTGCCAACCTTGGAATTGGGGAACCAGATTCAAGCCTTGGGGTCAGCTTGACATCTATCACTTAATCTCCCCATGCCTCTGATGTTGTGTAATGTAATCTGGTTTTCATGTAAAGCACTTCAATGCCCTCGGGCCGAGTTCACACCATATAAAACTGCAAAAAAAGCACAACACACTTATTTATCGATTCCTCCCTCTCAGCAAAACTGAAAGCATGAGCTCTACACCTGAAATAAAGTGCACATACATGAGAAATGCTACATACCTCCCACTTTTTTACTGTGTTTAACCAGTAGGGTGATATGGACATGAAGGTTACATCCAAGGACTGGTCAAGGAAGCAGCAGCTGTTATGTGCTGCTCCAATGCCCCCCGTCATACTCCCCTGGGTCAGAGCGGGAGAGACTTCTTCTCTGCCCCAAGGGAGTGTGACTTTCCTGCCAATGACTTAATTGCGTCAGTGCTGCAATCACAACATTGACAGGACTGGCACCCATGAAACCAATTCCTGGTTTCCTTGGGAACATGGAGGGACTTAAACCAGCCCTGTTCTTTATGCTCTGAAGGAATGATGCAGTTTCTCAGCTTTTCAAGATACCTCCCTTTTCATGCAGACCACCATGCAATCATACTGTGATGTGATCACCTGGCACTTACACTGGAAATCTGTGATTTTTTTAATTGGGGGAGCGGCACCTTGGGCAAGGACCTGCACTCCCCTCACCCACCTAAGAAAATCATTCTTTCTGCTCACCCCTTGTAGACAGGAGGCCAAATTGTGGGCTTTGCCCTAATCGGCGAACCCCGGGGTGTCGGAAGGCCACTAGACACCTAGGGGGAGATTTACGAAAAAGTCACACAACGCAGCGCAGCCCCCGCGAGGCTGCGCTGCGTTGCGCAACAGTGAGGGAGCAGGAGAGTGCCATATCTTCAAAGATTATCTTCAAAGATATGGCTATCTCCTCCCCTTTCCCTTGCGCCGGCGCTGATTACAGCTGCCGTGCGCCATGTACACACCTTAGCGCTGCAGCGCTAGGGTGTGCATGAGTCCAGCATAGGTTTTGTACAGGAAGGGTACCCTTCCTGCACAAAATACTATGCTCGACACAAGGGAAAGCTTTTCCCACTTTGTATGCATGCTGCACAGTGCAGCACGCATGCAAAGTCGGAAAAGGAAGGAGAAATGAAAGCATATCTCCTTCCTTGCCCCTAGTTGAAAAGGGCGCAGTTTTCTCGCGCTAAACCCTATCTACTCTTTTTAGTAAATTGGGTTTAGCATGAGAAACCTTGGGTGGGAATGCCCATGCACCACCCTTGGTATGCCCCCATGGCGCAGAGTAACGCGAAGCAGCGCAATGCGCTCCTTCGCATTACTTTTACGCTATTTCCAGCGCAAAACAAGTTTAGTGCTGGAAAGTAAATTACAAAAAAAAGATTTTGCGTTGTTTTGTGTAACTTTTGTGACACAAACACAGTGCAAAAGCTTAGTAAATCTCCCCCTAGCGTTTAGTAACCAAAGAAAACAAACTGGTGGGGGCAGCCAATGATGTGCAGGACCATGGTCTTATCCCACAAAAGAGCACAACAATCTGTCTGTCTCTTCTGGAAGGCAAACTGTGGGCTTTATCCCAATCTGTCTCCCCTCCCTTTCCCGGGAGGCAGAAAGCCTACTAGACACCACGGATTTTGTATTTGGAGCAAAAGAAATTAGTGCAAGCGTCCCCGCCTGGCATTGGTTCATAGCCCCACCAAAAGGGTCAAAACAGTTTTTCTGCTCACCTCCCTGGGAGGCACCCTTCCCTGGGAAACATAGAGGGAATTTACCCCCTATTTGCCATCGTGGGGCAGAAAGCCTACTAGACACCAGGGATTTCAAATGGTGTCAAAACAAACAAAAGGATGCAAAAAACGTTGTTTTTGAGTGAAAAAATGAGATGTTTACATATTGCATTTTGAGCCAATTCCTGTCACACATGATTGGAGTACCATTTCTATAGGGGTACATGTGGAAACACTGGATGGAAGGAAATTCGTGGATCCCTGCAGATTCCAGAACTTTTGCTCACAAAAATGTGAGGAGAATGTGTGTTTTTATCAGAAATTGAGGTTTGTAAGGGCTTCTGGGTAATAAAACCTCACGGGAACCATGCAAGCATGCCACCCTGCACTTTCCCAGGTTTCTTGTTTTAAAAAATGTGCGGGTTTGGAAGATTTTCCGGTCTACCAGATGAGCCAGGGCCCAAATCCACAGCTACCCAAAATGCAAAATATGGTCAATTTTGAGTGGAAAATTTGATTGATTCATATTGCATTTTGGGCCCTTTCCTATCACGGGCGCTAGGCCCACTAACACAAGTGGGGTACCCTTTCACAGGGAGACATATGGGCGCGCTTGGTGGAAGGGAATTTGAGGATCCCTGTAGATTTTGTAACTTTTCCTCAGAAATGTATGGAAAATGTGATTTTTTAGCTAAAGCTTGAGATTTGCATAGGCCTCTGGGTAACAACATCTTGTGAGATCCACGTACGTCACCCCACCCTGGACTCCCCCGGGTGTATAGTTTCCAGAAATGTGCAGGTTTGGTAGGTTTGCATGGGTGCCGGTGAGCTATAGCTCAAAATCCACTACTACCCGAATAGCAAAAAAGGGTTGGTTTTGAGTGGAAACATTTGATCTGTCCTTGTTGCGTTTTGGACCCTTTCCTATTGCGGGTTCTAGGCCCCCAGACACAAGATGGGTACCACTTTTATTGGGAGACGTCTGTGAAAGCTGAGAGGTAGGAAATTTGTGGATCCCTGCATGTTCCGGTACTTTCCCTCTCAGAAATGTGTGGAAAATATGTGTTTTTTGCCAAGGTTTGAGGTTTGCAAAGGCTTCTGGGTAATAAAACCTCATGAGATCCATGCAAGTCAGACCTAGATCTGAATTTAAATTACATCAGCAAACTTGCATAATTTGATGTTACTCTTATTTCTCCAAATTCCCCAAAATACGTCAGTATGCCACTTCGCATAATTCCCCCAAGTGTCTAGTTTTCATAAATGATTGGTTTTGGTAGATTACCATGGTTGCCGGCTGAGCTAGGACTGGAAGTCCCTAGCCACCAACAATGCAAAAAAGTTTTCAATGTTAAAATTTATGTGTTCATGTAACATTTTGGGCTTTTTCCTATTGCGGGCACTAAACCCACCCACACAAGTGGGGTACCATTTTTATTGGGAGCCATGGGGGAATGCTGGGTGGTAGGAAATTTGTGGATCCCTGAGAATTCCAGAACCTTACCTCACAGAAATCTTAGGACAATGTGTATTTTTAGCCAAAGTTTGAGGTTTGCAAGGGCTTCTGGGCAAGAAAACATTGTGAGAACAACACACGTCACACCACCCTGGACTCCCAAAGGTGTTTAGTCTTCAGAAGTGTCTGGGTATTGTAGTTTCCCTTGGTGGCGGCTGAGCTAAGGCCCAAATACCGCACCTACCCACATTGTAAAATAAGTATTTAGCAGGGTGAAATGTAAAATCTCCATGTCACAATACTGGGTGTTTTTTGTCGCAGGCTCTAGGGTTAGCCACACAAGTGGGGTCCCATTTTTATTGGGAACCATGTCAGGACACAGAACAGTAGAACATTTGTTATTGCCAATTGGATTGCTCTGAATTTCTGTTTTCCAATATAAGCCACTTTGCAAGAACAAAGACATTTTGCCAAATGCCCTCCAAATCACATGGTAGAAAGAGTACACAAAAATTCAGAGGTGTTCAAATATCCACTGTTTCTAAACTCAGTATCCTGTGTGCATTTCAGGAATATATAGGTTTCCTTCATACCCATTTTTCCTTCTTTATATTTTAACATATGATTTGCTATATAATCGATACACAATGAAAAATCATTGTAAAATGCAGCTTGGTTTTTGGCTCTTGGTATCACATGTTTTTGGAAAATCTACACACCAATATATCACTGTGACCAGAAGGGTCTATCGGACATAATGGCTTTTGTTAATTGCCCATTGTAACAAAAAGTTACAGATTAAAATGTTGTCACAATGGCTGTTTGTTAGTTAGATTTTTTGGGAAAACACCAAGAGCCTCATTCTGGGTTTTTGGCAGAGCGGTGGTGCGGCAGTGCAAACCGCTGTGCCACCACTCCGCTAAAGCTCGCGCTGCCCGCCAGATTACAACTTTTTCGTAGTCTGGCAGGCAGGCGGCGTGGTGGTTCCATGGCACTGCCTCTTATAACGGCGGTGGTGCCATTAAAAAAGGCGCCGCAATTGGACCGCACTACAAGGTTTCTGCACTGCATAGACTCTAAAGTCCATGCCGTGCATGAACCTATGTGCATGCACACAGGGGGGGGGGCACATATTATGCCCCCCTGTGTGCATCCACATATGTTTGAGGCACAGGGGGGCCCTGTAGGGCTCCCTTTGTTTCCTTCCCACCAGGTTTTTCATGGCGGTGAAACCGTCATGAAAAGCCTGACTGAGAGGAAACTCGTAATATGCTTGGCGGGACCGTGGCGGTTCCGCCAAGCATATTGCGACCTCTGACCACCACTCTTATGCCAGGGAACGGTGGTTCTCTGGCAGAGCCGGCGGTCCCAGGGCGGTCTGACTGCCCAAGTTGTAATCGGGCGGTTGGACCGCTCATGCGACAGTGGCTGGATCCACCACTGCAGCACCACCATGATTCGGCGATCCTCGGACCGCCAGACTCGTAATAGGGCCCTGAGGGATCTGCACAAATGACCACTTGCTGAATTCAGAATTTTGACTACTTTTCAGAAATGAATAGCTTTCTAGGATCACCCATGGGTTGCACACCTGTTTCCACCACAAGCTGAAAGTAGGCTGAAACCACAAAATTTGGAAAAACGGACTACCTCTTAGAGAAAAGCCAAAACTGTGGGACCTTTTTTTTGGCACATTACTGGTTTCTAAAACCTGGGAAGAGGGTGATGTAAAAAAGAGACTCAATCTCAGCAGGTATCTCATAATAGTCCTAGTGTCCCTTGACCCGGTGGCAGGGTGGAACTGAATATGCAGCATTTTTCTGTTCATTTTTTCTTTTTTGAGGTAATTACCAAATAAGCAATCAAGTAAGTGATTCAACGTAAGTGCATGATAATTTGTAGCTTGTTAGTATAAATGTTTCACTTTCTTTAAAGTTACCTTTAAGTGCTTTATTGTGGATTTCTGTATGTTATCCATGGATGATTGACAAAAGCTCATATGGCCTATATTGGTGATTTTGTGTTTGTGCATGTGTGTGTGTGTGTACGCACAAGCATGTGTGGGTTCCCTAAATTAATGTAACTAATTTCTGCTCTGTTTGCCTTATCTTATCTTCACCAATCCTTGATGCAGGGGCAAGGAATTGCAAGGATCTACTGCAGAAAGGGACCATTCTGAGTGGCTGGTACACCATCTACCCTGAGGATGCGAAACCCATGACTGTGCTTTGTGACATGGACACAGATGGAGGTGGATGTGGATGGATTGTAAGTCACAAATGATTTGGAGGGATAGTGTGTGCACCATTGAAGCAGCTGTTCATTAATAAAATCCTGCCATTTTGTAATACATAATTCTAATCCTTACCATGTTATGAACCCTTCCAAAGCTGCACTTGTACAGATGACACTTCTATGTCAACAACATCAAAAATAATTAGCAATATTTCACCAGAAACAGCAAGAGAAAATAAAATAAATCATTCTCATCAATACAGATAAACTGTTAAAAAACAGTAGGCCTGACAGCAAAAGATTTTAAAAATTATAAAGCAATTGGGCTAGCAATAATCAACATACACTACAGAATTGTGAAAGGGATTTGTTTTCCTACTCTTGGGGTAGTGGAAGAAGGTATCTTCTTTTAGTTTGTTTTGAAGGAGTTCTTTATTCTATAAGTGGCATAGCCTGAGGAAGTCTGAAGGACCAATAGAGGCACTTCAAGCCATCAACTAAATCCACTCGCCGTTCACTAAGAGGCGAGGGAAGCAGACTCGGAGCACTAGGACTAGCAGTTTTTCAGTTAATGTGTGACTCTTTCAGTGAATGAATCTTTACTGCAAGCCCTGTGAGATGCTTTTATGACTATAATGTTGATGTATGTAATCTCTATTCCTGGCTGTAAAGTGTAATGGTGTACAAAAGGCCACACAGCCTTTCCAAATTTCTCAAAATGTTGTCATTGCCCCCACATAGAAAGGGTCTGTTGTCCAGAGATGACAGGCCCACCAGTTGTTTCACAATCTCCTGTGACTACCATGATTTTTGACACATTGAAGAGGGTCATAACAGGATTAATGTTTTAACTATAAATGCAGGGTGATACCCCACCAAATTGGACTTTCCCGAGACCCTGGCAAAGTGTGCAAGGATAGTAAAGGATTCTAGCAGAAGCAAGCAGGGGTTCAGGAAGCATGAGAGGGGACAGGAATGTAGACCTCAGCAACCAACATACAAGATGAGTTGGGGCTCTAGAATGGAAGGTCTCCTCAGAAAAGAAATAACGCCCAATCAAAGATCATTTTGATAGGGCTACCCAAACTGGAAAAATCAAACTCAAGGTAATCAATGAAAGATCAAAATGTGAACAACATCTTTGTAGACCAAGATGCTCCTGCAAACTGTACTTCATCAAATATGATAGATATGGTGGCTAGATTACCCAGAATCAAAATTGTGCCCATTGTCCATCAAGAAGGGACATTCCTAGGGAAAGTTCCCAAATGATGAAATGTGTATTAATAGATGCCTACTTTATGAATGTCCATAATAATGAGTCACAATAAATAAATGATGTGAGCAAAATGTGTCGTATAACCCCTCAACAGTAATTGACTACTTTCTGCTTGTTGAAAAGCCAAGTCTTCAAGAATTTTCAGAAGTTCAGTAGGTCCTATAGAGTCCATTCGAGGCAGTGAGTGGCTAGAGATGTTTGCTGGTTTCTTCTGAAATTATTCTAGATGGCAGATTTTGGATCATCTAAAAGCAGGTAAGTAGATTTTTCGGTACCATTACTGTTGTATTCCTCTTAGGGTGTCCATAAACGGGCTTTCCAGTATCATGTCCTTATATAGGCACAATTCGCCCTGCCCTTATATAGGCATAAAATCCCTGCCCTTATTTAGGCATTAAACCGTGCACTCCAAATACAGACATGGTCTCCGACATCCGTCCACCCTAACGTCACAACGAGTTCGTGAAGAACAGACCCTTAGGCTGCGGGAGTTTCCCTAGCCCAGGACTATTGATTTCTTCAAGGACTCATATATTATGCATGAACCATTATTCCTTAGGGGTTCATTCATGACGTCTTCCGCTGTCCGACTCACGTCATTGCTAACATTCTGAGGTACCTCTCAGGTATAAATATACCTTCCCTAGCCCCTGTAAATCAGAGGAGACCTCAACTTCAGAGGAGCCCGTTTCCCGGCCTGACTCACTGAGAAGACACTGTCATCCCTGCAAGCAGAGAGTCCAGCTTCCAGTGATGTGACTTCCCTTGCGGGGTGTTGGAGTTCGAGTCTGGCAAAGAGATTCCTACCTATTCGCGGACATCACTCCGAGCGAAATGGAGAAAGCTCTCCTTGAGAGAAAGTGCCGTGAGCGAATAGTACAGCTTTTGGGCATGACTCGTCTACGGGACCTTAATACAACTTGGTTCCTGTCATTCCGACCAATCTGGCAAGATTGCATCTTACCTGTTCTACGATGCCTGCTATGCGGTGAAGAATGCGTGTTAGACACCTGTCTAACATTTCCATCAGCAACGCCAACAGATGTCGATACTCTGCTGGTCCCGATAACGGCCCATGCTCTGTGTTGTCCCCAGAGGCTACCAATCCTGATGTCAGCATTCATTGAGATCTCACAGACGCTTCCGGCTACTGCTGAGGTACGAGAAAGATCTACAGGCACACAGGTAACAACGGACGCGAACATTGCTACGGCGACCTATGCTGGAAGAGATGCTTCTCATCTCTGTGCAGTTAATCTACTACACGAGGTGTTCCAACTGACACCAACTTCAGTGGAGGATGTTTTGTCTATAGAAATAGATGATCTCATGTGTACACCAGACCCGTAAACTGACTCTGATTCAACATACAGTGTTCCAGAGATGCAGTAACAATTTGGCCTTCATTTTCAAAAAACTTGGAACTCTACCAAAATTGAACTTTTTTCCCATTTTTCGAACGAAAATGGCACTTCAATCTGCTTGAAGTAGAACTAGTCTTATGGTACAGACTTCGCGATACTTCCACGGACACTTAGTCATCTTGTGTGTCTAGAACAGTTTATTAATTTCCATGACATGAAATGACTTTGATTTTGAACAAACTTATCGATCATTTTTTTTGTCACATGCATATACTACTGCTTATTTTTTCTAATTGCATTTTATTTTGAAATGTATGCCTGAAATGAAAAGCAATGCTTAAAATGTACAGTACCTTTTGCATTTTTACTATGTTTTTAATGCTTTTAAGCAATATTTTTTAAATATGCGGTACTCCATTTATTGTTTAGCATTTTAACTGTTTAGCATTTTAGTATTATCGTACACACGAAAGTGGAGTGGGTGTTGTATTCCTCTTAGGGTGTCCATAAACGGGCTTTCCAGTATCATGTCCTTATATAGGCACAATTCGCCCTGCCCTTATATAGGCATAAAATCCCTGCCCTTATTTAGGCATTAAACCGTGCACTCCAAATACAGGCATGGTCTCCGACATCCGTCCACCCTAACGTCACAACGAGTTCGTGAAGAACAGACCCTTAGGCTGCGGGATTTTCCCTAGCCCAGGACTATTGATTTCTTCAAGGACTCATATATTATGCATGAACCATTATTCCTTAGGGGTTCATTCATGACGTCTTCCGCTGTCCGACTCACGTCAATGCTAACATTCTGAGGTACCTCTCAGGTATAAATATACCTTCCCTAGTCCCTGTAAATCAGAGGAGACCTCGACTTCAGAGGAGCCCGTTTCCCGGCCTGACGCACTGAGAAGACAATGTCATCCCTGCACGCAGAGAGTCCAGCTTCCAGTGATCTGACTTTCCTTGCGGGGTGTTGGAGTTCGAGTCTGGCAAAGAGATTCCTACCTCTCTCATTCTTCAGGTATGGAGCTGATAAGAACCTAGAGGGACTCTTGGCATACTAGGCTTAACATACTCTTAGTATACCATAGTAAGGAATACTTCACCTACTTCATACCTCTCCCTATACCTAGGTTAGGTTAGGTACTTTGGGGTAGAACTAGATTAGAAACGCATTGTATGAGTACTCGCATTTTTAGTCTGTGTTATTTATGTAAATGCATATATACTAAAAGATAATGCTATCGCAGTATTATTTATTTCTACTGCTCACACTGTACATTATTTATCTCGCATACTGTCTTGTGATCGTAACAGCACATTTTACTTACACCAGAAACAAGACTGTTCAATAAATCTTTTATTGAAACGCCCGTCTGTTCTTTCTGTGTAACTTTGAGGAAAACTAAGCATGCACGATTGAGCTGAGTGAAATAGTTATCTATTGTTTCCACGACTCTGGGACACGTTCTGATTCTAAAGGGAAACAAAGTAGTCATGTTTTGCGGCTGCCAGAAACTACTCCCTTCTTGTCGTCAAGAAGTTTCTAGTGGCCTCTGAGCTAGCTGGCACAAGTAATTAAGTTTAATATACTCGATAGGGACATACTGACCTTAGTCCTATGTCAAACCTATAGGGTTATTATTCCAATGCGCAGAGCCTATTAGGGAAATAGGAGCTACACTACATTACATGAGTAGCATTCCTGATGTCCAGGCGTGCGAAAATCACACTTGCGTGTTTCATCCTTTCTGATCAGTTTGAGATGAGCCTCCTCAGCAGATGACCAGTTCTCAGTATTCCTCAGCCAGTTAACTATGTCAAGAGCCTCCTGCCTTTGCCGGTGGATTGATAGTCTTCTGTAAGCTAACCGCAGGATAACATTTGCGGCTTTTTACCCATTTTGTGATTTCTTTTTTTTTAAAGTGTTAGTCCCTTACGCGTGCCTTATATCTTATTTCGAGTCTCAGTCCCCTTGTCTAAGTAGGGCTGCATGTCCTTCGATGCTTTGCGTACCGTACTATATTGCATGCGCTGCCCTCAACTAATCTTAAAGGTAGACTGAGCCTCCCCCACGGTTATAAACTTACCATGCTCAAACAAGTCACCTATGTGTTACAGCTATGCGTCCCCTAGCGCTTAATACATCTTCATATCTGTTAACTGTATAGTATCTTTTGAGCTTGCCTACACATTTCAAATTTCCATTTATTCCTCTTAAACATACATCATGATTCAGGGGTCTCCAAACAGTAGCTTGTGAGCTACTGTAGCTCTCCAGCTACTTCTGAGTAGCTCACCTGTGTCAGCCCAGCTTATTAAATTAGAAAGCATTTGCTTGGTTAAATTATTATACATATAAAAAAATTGAAATTATACAACACTAATAATATTAGTAGCTCTCAGTACGTTTCATTGAACATAAGTAGCTCTCAGTACAGAAAAGGTTGGAGACCCTGAATTTATATCATTGACCTTTGTAAGAAATTGGGTTATTGTTTGAGGGGGTGGAAGCCACACTGATGCAACAATCACAGTCTTTGTCCGGGTGAACCACAAACGCCACTAAATAAACCTGTGCTTAACCAACTTGCAGCTTATCACAAAAGCAGTCAGCTTAACTTAGAGGCAATGTCTAAAGTATTTATGCAGCACACAAACAGTAATATAGTAAAAATACAACACAAGAAGAATCCTCAACCAATTTAGAAAAATAGATTACATTTTAATAAATTAAATTGCACCAAAACATATTCAATCCAATCAGTAGAACCGGGGTTAAGAGTTTTTAGTGAAATTTAGCTCCTAAAAGTTGAAAGCGCCAACTGCAGGTATCTGATTGCGCAAGACTGGGTCAAAGTTACAAGTTAAGGCTGACCGCAATGGAGCGTGGGTTGGAAACAAGGGATGGATTGAGCCCAGTCATGGCTTACCTTCGGACTTAGGAAAATTCTTGAAGAAACGTTCTTGAGAATGTTGAGTCCAGTTGGCAGTACGTTTGGCAGCAGGGCAGCAGAATAGTCCTTCTTCTAAATCTTCCACAGGTCCAGGAGTGTACCGAAGGGTGGTTCTGAGGGTTCAATATTTATACCTGGTGCCTTTGATTGAGGGAAAATGCCCTGTCCTACACCCATATTTGGCTCTGGAAAGTTCGTCCCTTCCTCTGTCAAGACTCCAAACTGTCTGCTCCCAATCCAAATTTAGCACTTATTAAATGTAATAATGTACCTCAGGGTTAGCCAAGGGGAGAAATAGAACTCACAGTAGTGAAAAACAATTTTAGGAGTTTTTCACTACCATGACATGTAAAACTTATACCCACATATCCTGTTTTTGAAATATCATTTATCCTGCCCTATGGGCATTTGGTGCAATGGTTGGCCTGAGACATGTTTAAAAATGCTACTTTAGTGGGTGACACAATGAGTGCTGCAGGACCACTAGTAGCATTAAATATACAGACCCTGGGCACATATAGTACCGTATACTAGGGACTTACAAGTACATTAAATGTGCAAATCAGGTGTAGGCCAAGTTTACTATATTTTGGGGAGATAGCACAAGTACTTTAACACAGGTTAGCAGTGGTAAAGGGCTCAGAGTCCTAAAGCCAACAAAACAGAATTCAGCAAAACAGGAGGCGTGAAGGCAAAATTATTTGGGGAATACCACACCATGGATGGCTTACATTTGATTTAATAATAGAGTCCAGTCTGCATTCAACAATGCAAGCATGTTTCCCCCACCACCGTCTGAGTGTTAAAAACAATTACATTTAGGCCTACTGGTAGGCCAGCTATATATACAATAGATAAAATGGGATGAGAACACATCTGTGCTTGACAATTCTGTACATATATTATATAGTGCTGGTATCACAAATGTTTTCTGTGACATGCCCCTTAATTATTTAAATGTTTGGCGAATTATATGCTTAGATTTCCAACAATGTATTCAAAGGGTGTGATTTTGAGTTGTGAGGAATTTGGACAAATATGTCCCCTGGATTTATCTATATCAGGAGCATCAGTACCACGTGAGGGGAGGGGGTATTAGGAATGGTCCCCTGTCTTCGTTTTAGGGGAATAACATCTATGAATCGGTATAGCTTTGACAATTTCCCTATTTCTACAAGTGTTTCAGCAAATATCGCGGTGTGAAACACTGCAACGTGTAATCTCCATGGAGCCTCGAACTCTCCAACTTCTGTTACTGGTTTCATCAGGATTGCTGGTGTCACTCATCATAAAGAGGCTCACAGTGGGGTAATTTTCTGCTCATGTAATGTTTGCTTAAACTCACAGCATTCCCTAAGTGCCTTATGAAACACGTGGCCCTCTCTCCCTATTAGTCCTGAAATAGTATTCATTACATGCTGCTCTGGAGTTGTCAAGAGGAAGCAAACTGTCGCTCCTCTGGCTAAAAGGATTCTTGAATCACCAAAGCCTGTGCGAATTTACTACTCAGTCAATCCCTTGCCTTCAGGAAAGGATTTGAAGGTTGTGCTTTCTCTGCCAAGTGTATTGTTCTCACATGAAAAGTCCAAAGAAACGACCCTCTGTCCTCTGCTTCCTCTATGTTCTGCTCTCTCTTCTTGGGCGTCAGCCATGATTGTTTGCTCTTTTCTTTTTCCCATTCAGGTGTTTCAGAGACGGGTGGATGGCTCAGTGGATTTCTTTCGGGACTGGAATACATATAAGCGAGGCTTTGGCAACCGGCTGACTGAGTTCTGGTTGGGAAACGATAATCTTCACTACCTAACATCACGGGGTAATGTACTAGTTATTCACATTAGATTTTACTGATATTTTTGCTATTCCTTTCCATTATAACCTACTTGAGTAGCTGGCTTTTGGTCATTCAGTAGAGAGGGATTGCTAAGACACAAGGCTAAATCTAGAAGTTGGGAAGCAGAGTATACCCAGGCAAGGGAAACACAGTGATCACAAGGTACAATAAGCATTGGCAAAGCCAATTAGTCTTGCATAGATGTATTAGTTTTGCTCATGCCTGTTCCAGCAGAAGCCCTCCATTCATGAATACACACTTCGGCCATCTTGGAATAGGTTTTCTTTTAAAAACAATTACAAGTTGACCACTGTGCAAGTGCACAGATGCATGCCCTTGCATGCATGATTGCACATCCACGGTAGTCATCTTGAAGTGATTTTTGGTGACTAACCATGCTTACGCATGACAGCTATCTTGAGAGATTGCCAAAATGGCCCCGCGCTCGCATGCAAAAATCATTTAAAGATGGTCACCCACCAATACATGGACGACGAACAAAGTGGAGGATGTGGGTCAAGCTGGCACTTGGGTGAATGTTTTAGTAAAGAAATCAGAAAATTAGGGGGAACAGGGAGAGATAGGGGAGAGTAAATAGTTTCTCATGCACTGCATTTTGCTGATGCAGGAGTGGAAGGATTCACCGCAACCAATCAAAGCACAGTGAGACCAAAATGCTCCATGTGCGGGACAAACACAGGAATAAGGTGGAAGGTTATCAAATTAGGAGCAGAGAAGAACTCAAATTGACAAGAAAGCCATCAAATCATGAGAAAGGGGTGGACACAAAGTGCACTCTAATTCTGCATTGGGTAAAAAAGTTCTTTGCCAGCTGGGTGTAGTTGAGACCTAAAAAGCAGCTCAACAGGATTATCCCCAAAATGCCAGAGAGGACATGGAAAACAGAACTAAATACAGTAGATTCTCCTGGCAGACTCATCAATTACTGTATCTGGTAAAGGTCAGGGGAAAAAGTACACCTGTAGATGAGCCACCCTGAAAGGCATTTCATTCATCTAGTGACTTAAAAAGTATAGATGGGTGAAATTGCGCAATTTCTTCCTGAAAAATGTTGACCTTTTTTTTGTGAAAGTATGCTTCTAGAAAGAAATATGGTTTTCAGCTATCTCAAATCACGTTTTTGCTTGAGAATACACTTCAGATAAAAATATTTAAAAATACCTGACAATATCATGATAGTAGAATGGCTTGAGCAAAGATATTTTCTGCAGGAGTGAGTCTCTTACTTGAAAACATTTCACAAAATTGAGTAATGTTAAATTTCAAGTAATTTTGGAAAATGTGCATATGCGGAATTAGGGGATAACACAAATTTCACTTGCTAAATTGGAATTTTTCTCAGACCTTTTCAAATGTTGCATTGTTTCAAAAACTACATATTTTTGGTAATGTGGCCAAGAAAGGTCTGTCAGATCAAAAGTCTATGATATGGCTTGCCCTTTATCTGAGGAGATTGACATATAATGTATTAGCTAGAAAGTCAACAAACAAAACAATGTAATTCTTTCTTTTCCCTGGACTTCACACATTAAGAACTGTACCTTATCATTCTCAGATGGATGTGGTGCTGCTGCATATAACTAAAATGACTGAGGTTCTAAAGCGAGTGAGGCTGCCAGCACACAATGGTCTCAGAAACTGAATAGGAGGATTAGAAATGATGGCAAAGCCATATGTAGCGAGTGTAGCTTTATCGCCTATGATTAAACAGTTGAATGCAAGTGTGGATCTTCATCAATTGCAATACAGTAAACATGACTGCTAAAAGTTTCACATTTCCAAGTCCATGTATTGCCAGTCTGATCCAACGAAGGATCAGGCATATTAATGTGCTGGGTCTCAGCAAGCAAAAGTCTTAAGTGTTGTCTTTTGATCGGCTCCGTACAAAAGCTAATTTATTCCAGTAATACAGCTGTCTTTCTTGCTGCATGTTTGTCGTTTGAGATGGATGTGTGGCCTAGTTGGTGCCTGTTTGCACAGAATTCATCAGTTTTTTTTTAACAGGGATTTATGAGCTTCGCATTGATCTTAAGGATTTCGAGAGGAACAGCTCGTTTGCCAAATATAGCGCCTTCAAAATCGCAGGAGAATCTGAAAAGTATAAACTGATATATGAGGCTTTTACAGATGGCAATGCAGGTGAGCAATTTTCAATCCATACTTGGCAAATTGAATGTAAACACAGCAAAGCTAAAAATTGACCTCTTACTTCCAACAAATATGTGATAATCAAATGTATTCATTATGCAGCGTTCTCCCATTTATTTTAATTTATGGCATTTCTAAATCACACAAACATCCCCAAAAGGATATCCCAGCACTAGACTACACCCCTAATCCAAAAACTGCTCCAGCAACCAAATTCAGAGAACTTCAGAGAGGATCAACCAGGTTTTCAACAATTTACCAAATGTAGTAAGGTCAGAGGTGGAGCGCAGATGGAAAGAGAGCGAGTTCCAATAAAAGGCAGCCAAATAAGTGAAGGAGCGTCCACACATACGTGACCTTCTGATACGCCTTCATTGAATAATAGCCTGACTGGCAGATGGAAGAGCTCTCCCTGGCTTATGGAAAACAATTCTGCATCTTACAGCCCGTTGTCATAAACCGTTTGATGCACATGGCAGACAGGTTAAAAACAGCTCTTTTGTGGACAGGCAGCCAATGAAGAAAATGTAGACAGGCTGAAACCACATTTCTAGCGGGAAGATTGCAAATCAGTCGTGCTGCCATATTTTGAATTGATTGTAGATGAGTAAAAAGGTAGCCGGCCATCCCTGCATATAAAGCATTGCCATCATCAAATCTGCTCCTTCTAAGTGCTTGCACTATAGTTTTACACAGCATCATGGGAATCCAATGAAAAATCCTGCGAAGAAATTGTAGAAGACCAAAACAGGCCCCGCACACAGAGTTCACATGGTCCTGCATGGAACGAGACTCGTCATCCAAGAAACGCAAGTTCTTAGCTGCTCTTTTAGGTTTAGGAGCAAGGTCCAACAAAGTAGGCCACCATGAATCATTCAAGACACTATAGGCCTTCCCAAATAGCAAGATATCTATTTTCTCTCCATTGAGTTTTAAGCATTGGTACGGTATCCAATCTGCCGCTTTCGCAATGTGGCTCACAAAATTTTCTCTAGTCTCTACATGGGCCCCGCTTATGAGACTCACATTATCTCCAAGGGGAGATTCCAGGACTGCAGTTCTTAATTTGTAAAAAGCATGAGTGCCCATGCCCAAAGCTCTGCTCAGGTGCCTGAGACTGATGCTATTAAATGTTGGCGTGTCGAATACCAAGGCTGCGTAGTCCTGAATCAGCCCATGCCTCTTTAATCCACTGCCAGACACTAACTGCCCCTTTATCTCAAGCTTGTTTTCTCTCTTTATGATGTTTTTGCTGTCTTTCTCTTACTCCTTTCCCCTTTGTTTGTTTTTCCCTCTCTTGCTTTCTGTAAATGTCTGATGAGGAAAAATAAGAGCACCAAAAATGACTAGCCGCTCAAATTAAGCTCTGCAGGGCCAGAAGAAATACATCTGGCCAGTGTCTTCCCAGGGGATAACAGGGATTATAAATCTAAGCCCCCGAATGGGAAATAACCTGCTGATCCCAGAATTACATGGTCCTTTTTTGCCAGTTATCTTCAATTTCAGGGACTTTAACACTGACCACTTGTAGGTGCATAGAGCGGTATCTCTCAAGGATACCGCTCCGGAAAACTCATAATGGGATTGGAATCAACATTTACAAAACTGTACGGCTGCATTAGTTAATGATCAATCATCTGCCCCTTAAACCCACGTCATCAACCTTGAGTGTAACTGACGGGCCAGTATTATACAAAATGCACCAGTTTCAGTGAAGTTTTGAACCAACACTTGAGAATTACAACTATTGCAGAGTTGCTATACAGGTACCATTTTGAACCGACCTCTCTATTTGACATAGATCGAAGTGTGGCTGGTCCAATTTTGTAGTAGTATTTTCACTTACTGACAACTGCAAAAATAACATGTGCGGCATCTGACCTGTTCAAGAACATCATACTGCCATCACTCGATTGGTCCAAATGTGCACTAGCATCACTGAAATCTATAATTCATAAATATTGGTGTAAAGCTACTAGCTTCAATGTAATGCCACCTCTGATTCAAAAGGTAGCTGGTAGAACCTGGTATAAAAAGACAGCTGGGGCGGCTCCTCCGCTAAGGTGGAGGAGCGTCGCCCCACTGCCTTTCAGCACGGCAAAAAAGAAATTATAAAATGATAAGAATGCAATGTTAGTATCATTTTATTTTTTCATGCTGAGGCAGTTTTGTGGGGTGGGGCTGGGCAGCGCAGGGGGGGGGAGTGGTGGCACCCTCCTAAGTGCATGTGAATGTTTGACCAGCTCTCTTGTGCTGTCCAAATATTCATGCGCACTTTGCATGTTCTCCACCCAGGCTGCTTTACAACCTGGGTGGAGAACATGCCTATGCTCCCATTCTCCATCTAAGCGCAGAATCACAGCGCTCAGACCAATCACAACGCTGCACTGCAGCATTGTGATTGGCTTAGGGGAGCTTGGATGCTTCCTGTTGGAACAGAAGCCAGAAAGAGGATGGAGAGGACGGAAGAGAGACGGCGAGTTAAGTGATCTTTTTTTATTTATTTTTTAATCCCCTCTTTCCCTCCTCCCAGTCCCACTACTGCTTACTTGGAGCAGCGGCGATTAGAAGTTAGCGAATTTGAAGCGGCTTATACACTGTAGTGTACAAGCAAGCGCAAAAGCAAATCGTACTATCCGGAATCTCTACTCAAATCCTGTGGAGTTTTCTTTTAGATGCCACTTCCATCGCAATATAGGTGTTCCTACAAGGCTAGCAATACTTCTCAAACTGTGATGCAACACCACAGGAATCCTGATGTGATTTTAATAAGAAAAAAGTCTCTATTGAACTCAATTGTATACTTTTAATTATATATCATAGTATAAACTGGATTGCAACTTGGGGCTCATTTCACTTGTGAATATTACCCAAAGCAGTGGATTAAGACCCGCCAAGATTCAGTCTAGGAATGGGCCATCTTCTATACACGTAAGCATAAGAAATTGCATGAACCCTCTGAACTACTGTATTAAAATTGATTTAAACAGTCTTATTAAATTATGTTGCTGCTGCTTAGTTCTGACAAAGACCACATCTGTCTAGGCTGAATTTGACTTCTGCTAAGCTGCAGCAAAACTTTTTAGTAAAACCACGAACCTAAAATTATAGCCGGGGGCCAGCTGTCTATTCGTTATGAACAGAAAAATGCATAGTACATTGCAGAACTAGAGCTTCACCAGTACAGACGGCCAAATTTGAAACCCCTCCACACCTAAATTGGAGCTAGACAGTCCTAGAGCTCATATGTAAAGTATTTATGCAGCACACAAACAGTAATAAAGTGGAAACATAACACAAGAAAAATCCCACACCAATTTAGAAAAATAGAGTAAACTGTAATAAATTATTTGATACCAAAAAAAAATCCAATCAATAGAACTGGAGATCTATAATTTTGAAGGTTTAAGTAAAAATAGGGCCTAAAAGCACGAAGCACCAATTGCCATTATCTGGTCTTGGTGGACCGGGTCCAAGTCACAAAGTCAGGCTGACCGCGATGGCAGGCGGACCAGATACAGGACTGAGTTCAGTCTGCTTTTAAGAGTACCTTGTGTCGTGGTGTGTCATGGTGCAAAGTCCTTGTGTTGGCCTGCGCTGCGCGGGTATTGAGGATCTGTCGGTGGGAGCTGCAATATGAGGTCCTGCTTTGAAATGCGTTGCGCTGAGTCGATGGAGCCTGCGATGGGAACTTCTGAGGACTTACGCCAAGATGCGTCGGTGCTGAACTACGGTGCGTCGAGCTGGGCCAGTTGTTGGCATCAAGATGTGTCATGCTGGGTCAAGTCTTCCACAGGTCCAGAAGTGATCTGAAGAGTGAGTCTGAGCGTCCTTATTTTAGTCCACTTTGAAGTAGTAGAGGCTTCTGGAGTTTCCCCCTACAGAGGTGTCTGCGATTTCCTGCTTTCATGCTCTGGTCCCAGTCTATCTGGGGGCACACTAGGATAGTGTGGAGTCCTTTGTGTGTTAGCTGAGCCAGTGCATTTGAAGTGCAAGTGTGGTAGGTGACAGCTCCGCTCCCCCATCAAGTCAGAGATGGCCCATCATGCCAACCCCCAGACCTTCTACTGCCTTGAAGACATACACAAAGGCCAACTGCCAACTACACCTAGTCATGTGATCCAGGAAGGGGCTGCAGGCACCAAATGGTTATGACAAGAAAATGCCAACTTTCTAGAAGTGGCATTTTCAGAACTGTGACTTGAAATCTGACTTTACCATTAAAGAGGCTTTTAAATTACAATTCCTCAGACACCAAACATGACTTTCCAACCTGTTCCCATTCAAAAGTTATCACGTATTAAATTTAATAAGGTAACCCAATGTCATGTTGTGGGAGAGGTAGGCCTTGCAGTAGTGAAAAACAAATGTAAGAGTTTTTCACTATCAGCACATATAAAACTTTAAAGATACATGTCCAACTTCTTAAATACGCATCACCCTGCCTTATAGACTGTTTTAGAGCATACCCCAGGGGTGACATGTGGTTAGGTCTGGCAAAAGGTTTATGTTGCCAGGTCGAAATGGCAGTTTGAAACTGCACACACAGGCTGCAATGGTAGGCCTGGGAAATGTTTAAAAGACTACTTAAGTAGGTGGCACAATTAGTACTGCAGGCCTACTAGTAGCATTTAATTTTCAGGCCTTAGGTACATGTAGTACCACTATACTAGAGACTTACAAGTAAGCTAAACTTGCCAATAGGGTGTTAGCCAATTTCACCATGTTTGAAGGAGAGAGCAAAAGCACATTAGTACTGGTTAGCAGTGGTAAAATACACGGAGTCCTAAGGCCAACAAAAACGAATTCAGCAAAACAGAAGGAGTAAGGCAAACAGTTTGGAGGAAGACCACCCTAGGGTTGACAGGTCTAACATAACACATCTGTAATTCTGTGATGTTGCCAATGATGAGTCTATATGCCATGTCTTATATTATTTTACTAATCCCCAGCATGGCGTGCACCCTGAATATCGAGCCAACAATATTGGTTGGACAGAATATCGAGGACAATATATAAAACATATCTATTGACAGGCAGTCAGTTATGGTAGATTTTATATACCTACCTCCTCATATATGTACCTATCCTGTACATATATCTTCAAGGTACATAAATATGGAGTTACAAATTGTAAATCTATATTTCCGTAGGTAATCGTACCTTTTGATAGTTTGTCCCTCGATATTCTTTCCTTAAAATTCTTGTATCTCAATGTTGTTGGTGTCAATATTCAGCAGTACAATCCTCCAGGATAGCTTGCCACAACTTGAAATTATTGAGTTGTGATAGAGGTAGTTTTTTTTTATAACACCAGAATTGACAAGAGGGTTTTCTATGATGCTTACTTTTGCATTCATTTGTCTTTTTCTGAAAAGTATATAAGCTTGAATATTTTTCACAGTTTATTGAGGGAATGCACTTTTTTATATGTCATACAGAAAAGTGAGTTTGTAACTGTTCTTTGACTATCGTTTTGAGTGACTCTGATTAAGGGATTGCTGACTGATTGTGTAGTGAAAAATAAGGCCTTCCCCTATATCAAACCTTACAATGCTGAGTGTGTTTTTATGATGATTAAACCACTGTTAGGCCTGATCATGAAAAAAGCTTAATCATGCACATAGGTTAACATAGCTTTGGTAACAGAAGAGGAGTAAACGTCTAATGGTAAGTGCCTGAATTTGTGGAACTTGAAGATGTGATCTCACTAACACAAATGCTGACTGATGAGGCCATTTAATCCTAAAAACCCATAATACACAATAGAATTGTGTAATTGAAGTTATCTAGTTACCTAATTCATGCCTCCACTTCACGTAAGATTAAGCAGAAGGGTGAAGTCCTTAAGAGATAAAAATTTTGCACAGTTAAGAATGCTTGAATAACCCTGGTGCCAACATGAGCACTTAAATATTCTATCAATAAATGAATATTAACTGTCTATGCTAGTATCAGGCAAATAGCAGTTTACAATACATAAGATTAAAAGTGGATTTGATTGTGTTACCTTCAAAGAAGAGCACACATATATGTTATTATTTATAATAGGCAGCATAAGCCAGATGATAAAGGTTCTGCATGAATGATGATCTATGTATGGCAATGCTGTTTGGGTTGAAGCAGTGCTTGAGCATGCAGTTTGACGTGGTGTCAGTATTTCAGAGGGCGATGAATGAATAACTAGGAAACCTGGCTGGCATCAAATGTGTCTAGGGTGACATTTAAATTTTGGGTTCCACATGGAAGGAAAAAATGTTAAGGTTCATCAAGTTGTGAAATGTCTGGAGAGTTTGGGCATGATATTTAAGGTGGATAAATACAAGTTTGGTAGGGAAGAGATCTCATATTTAAATCATACCATTTCAGGAAGTGGTGTGAAGCCTAAGAAAGAATTAGTTGATGCCATCTGTAATTTGGGAACACCAGTTAATAAAGAAGAAGTCCTGTCCTTTCTAGGAATGGTTGAATGTTTTAAAGATGTTGTGCAAGAAAGAGATAGAGTTTGAGTTGAGTGAGGAGTCCAACCATGAATATGTTTTGCCTAAAAATAATTAGCAGAGGTTCTGGATTTCAAAACATTTATTCTAGGGAGAAAAACTATTGTTGTTAGGGGCTTGGTGCTATTTTGTTGCAGGGAGATAGCAATGAGGAAAGAATAATTTCTTGTGCTCAAGAGTGTGGAGGGGTGCTGAAGCAAACTATGTTATAGAGAAAGAGATGTTGGCAGTCAGCTTGGGGTGGGGCAATCAACAACGATCAGTTTCCCTTGTCTACAGAGGCCTCTTTAACTTAAACTTCACCCATTTCAATCTTATTACAGGGTAGGGTGGGGTCCACAATCCTCACTTACAGCACCACCCTATAAAAAGTTGCAAAGAGGTGGGGGCCGTGATGAAGACAGAAACTTTTCAGTGATTGCCGAGCAGCCCTGGGAACTGGGCAGCTCTGACACTTGAAACACCCGGGCTAACTTTAATGGTTGACACCACAGTGCATCATCTGGAAGTTGTTCTGTTTTGTGGGAGTATAGGTTTTTGCATAGCTGATAATGTCACACACCTCAGGGCCGTAAAGTGGTCAGTTTGGAAAATGCTGATTGGTACATCTGACTGGCATGCGTGTGAGTGTATGTGAAATGACTGACTCCTGGGAGATCCCTGATGTCCACATCTATGAGCCGCCACTGCATATCATCATCTGCCCACTGTTCCTTCTGAGTCAATGTTGGTTAAGCCTCAGCCTGTTGAAGTATTATGGGGGTGCTTTGACATGTGCTGGTCATACTTAAACGTTCTATTAGATTACTTTATACAGAAGGGATAGTTTGACAGTTGCAGGTGACAGGTAATGTTTTGTTTCATAGAAAATGAGTGTACATTAATGGTCAGACCTGGCATTTTGCACTCATTTTTATTTGAAAATGAGCCATTTTTCAACTGCAACCCTCCAAACTGTTACATTCTAAAATGAGTGTAAAATACCAGTTAGATCCTCCAAATGTGTTCTGACTAGTATGGTGCGAAATAGGGCTGTGCAATATTATGCAGGTATGACATTTATCACGTCTAGGTGTGTGAAGAATTTTTCACACCAACATCACTGCTGACATTTTGTACACAAAAGGAACTCATGATTTGTGTGCAGGACTCAATTCTGGGTTGCTCTGGAAGTCCCAGTGAAGACTCATTTTAAGCTTCTATCCCAACCAGGCTCCAGGACGTCGGACATATTTTCTTAAATGCCCCCCTCTGTCATCATCGCATTTCAATCTGGCAGGCAGACCACTGTGTTGGCATGACAGGAACTTTGTCGCTGTTGCGACAGAGTTCCCTCTCCACCTACATTTCAGTTTCAAAAATGGATATCCAAAATCTTCAGTGGGGCAAGGCAGCAAACTGTAACCTAGGAGGGATCCACAATCTTGGATAGATTTTGGATGAGGTCCCAGTGAAGGCGTTGGTGTGGGAACACTCCATGCGGGAGAAGAAATTAGAATTTTGTACACATTGAATGTCCCACATCGGCCACATACTTTTGCCATCTTTGCCCGATCAAGATTCCTACATTTGCACATAGTCACTTTTTTGGAGCTCTGATTCCTCCAGCGGGCAAGGCTGCAGACTGTAGCCAAAGAGGGCTACACAAGTCCAGAGACCTTCTCTGCAAGGACCCTCTGAGCCAGATTTGCTGCTGCAGAAAACTTCAGAGTGGGAGAAACCTGGATCTCTAGTCCAGCTGCAACACATCATCATCTGATTGTCTTGGCAGGTAGGTCCCCGTTCTCCAGAGACCTTTGGAACTAAAACGTTTCTAAGTCTCAGGTTTTCATAGGTAATAGGAGGAGTACTCTTTGACACAGCCAATGGTCCCAGGACCTTAGGGACAGGAGTTGGGGGGCCAAGATACACTCCTGCAGAAGCCACCAGCAGGGCCAGGGCAGGTCTATTTGGCACGATCAGCTGGACATTTGCAGAAGAAGGCCTCTTGTAGCTTGTTCAGTCCCTGTAGCTTGGAACAGGACATCCGCTGGCTGACCCTTCGAGTCACTTCTTTGTCCTGCCTACAAGGGAGAGCAGGTCCAGTCCTTCTGAGCTCTTCTCAGGTCAAAGACTTCAATTCTAGTCCTCTTCTATTCTTCCTCAGGTCCAGAAAGTGTTCTGAGGAGGGTACTGTGGATGCCACATTTATGCCAGGTACTAGCCTATGGCCTCACTCTCACCAATAGGGTAAAAGGTCCCAGGGATAACCCTACCCACATTTTCAGCATTTTCTGTGTGCCGTACAGCAAACAATCCCACATTGTTCCTTTCTACCTAAATCCAAAATTATGAAACCCTTTTCCTCTGTCCAGAGTCTGTATGCCCACACCAGATGTATGGCCAGGAAAATGAGCAGCCCCTCATGGGGTCACTGTAAACCAGTTCTGGGGGCAGCTCCCCTCCAACTGAGATTGGAGGCTGCCTGGCTGGAGGAATAAACAAGGGCCCTGTCCAGGTGTCCGTGATCTCTTTGAAGTTAGTAAGGTTCTTGGGCCCAGACCACTCTCAAAGGAACAACAACGCATCCCCACATCCAAGCTTTTTGCCTGTGTTCTGGGAGCAGTTTTGACACCTCATCAGGGCTCAAGAACTCAGAGGGCTACAACTGGAAATTAATGTAAATTAACCTCCAGAGGATTTAAGTAGGGAAAATGTAACTTTCTAAAAGTACCTTTTCCTTACTAATTATTTAAAAAAAGATGTTATCATTAATTTGGATTTTTAATCAATATTAAAAAAGAGCCTTTGGATTACTTCTCTAGCTGTTTCCTAGCTGAAGATAGCTTAATTTAATGTAATACTGTATCCAGTATTTTTATAAGGAACAGCCACCCTTGCTTCAGAGAAAATAGTTTTTGGGGGTGAGTCACAGTAAGGGCATGTGTACAATTATATTTCTACATGTTCTACTTTTAAATACCATACACCCTACCTTCTTGGGTATAAAGCATACATAGGTGTGACTTATAAATATTAAAAAGGAAAGTTTTGACCTGCCAAAAGAGATTATTTTGACAAGTTGAATTGCAGTTTAAACTGCTACAGTCAATTTGCAATAGTAGGCCTGAAGATATGTTTTACACTGTCACTGTAGTGCATGGCACAATAGGTGCTGCAATCCACTAATTGCATTTAATTTCCAGGCCTTGAGTACACTTTGTGCCATATACTAGAGGCTTATAGGTAACTTAAATATGCCAATTAGGCGTACCCAATTTCATTATGTTAAACTAAAGAGCACAGGTACTTCACCTCTGGTTCACTGGGGTAAAGTGCACATAATTTTACAGCCAGCAAAAGTAGATAAGGCACAAATACCGGGGTGTGGTTACCACGCAACAGATGGTAATTTTCTACACTCTCCAAGATTCTGTCATTTTGCTTTGAGGCCCTTGGGTATTTCTAAAGTGCATATTAATTCAAACTGATGCATCTTATATGAAAGTTTGGTCGAACAATTGTGAAGCAAGCAAATTTTGATAACAATCTAGCACTTTCTTTAATTATCAAAAGAATGGCTTTTGTGCAAATTGGGGATGCCCAGATTTATTGTTAAATGCAAAAAGAACAATTGATGGACAGAATGCAGAACAATGTCATACATTTACCCCAGTACAGAGATCTGGGCCTAAATCCATCGTTTTTTTTGCTCACCGTGCCATTCCAGTTTGGACCCAGCCATATGCAAATCAGTCTTGACAGTGTGCCCAATGGGAACAGTCCAGTCCGAACTGCCAGGCCAGGTCCTCCCTGGACTGGAAACAAGCATCCAAGGACCGGTTTCGGGCTTTCAGCCCTCATCAGCCAGGATAGCTTGACTCCAGTGGCATGGAGAGCATGGGGCCCAAGTCTGGGCATACCCGTGCCACTCGGGGTGACAAATGCAAAAAGAACAATTGATGGACAGAATGCATAACAAAGTCATACATTCACCCCAGTACAGAGATCTGGACCTAAATCCATCGTTTGTTTGCTCACCATGCCATTCCAGTTTGGACCCAGCCATATGCAAATCAGTCTTGACCCTGTGCCCAATGGGAACAGTCCAGCCCGTCTGGGCAATGATGATGGATTCAACCCAGATCTGTGGCTGGGGGTGAGTGTCTGAAAAGTTTCAGCGCTCCGTCCATCATCTCCTTGTGTTTGCTTTGTTCGCAGATTTATTGTTAAGCACATCTTAACACAGAAGCAGAAAAAGAGAAAGGAGAATATGTTTTGGCTTTTTGGAGACTTTGCCCCATGAAAATGTAGAATATCATCCCATTAATGTGACTATTGACCAGCTTGCATGTTGTCAATCTGTAGTCTTCCCAGCAGTGTGTGGTGGTCCCAGGGCACAGCTTCTCCCTCACAGCAGCAAGTCCAGCAGGCGGCTGTGCCCTTGGCCTGCTGCAGGTCCCACTAACCCCACCTCTAACCCGGCCCGGCACCTAAGATCAATATGGTCTCCAGATGGCACCCCCCACCTCCCTAGGAATGTTGAGGATCTGTACGCGAGGTATGGTATGATAGCTGATAGTAATAACACAGTGGTGAAAAGCAGCACAAGGTCCATGCAAGAGGTATGGTGGCAGGTAGTGTTAATGAAGCGATGAAAACAGTACAAAGTCCACTCACCTCCTCCCCTGTTCTTGCAGACCGCCGCCTCCACCCACACACCAGGCTGAGCCATTGGACAAGTGAAGACACAGGATCTCTCTCCCTTCTCTTTAGCTACTTACTGCTGCAGCACTCAGTAGTAGTCCAGTTGAAGGCCTCTGGTCTTTAAATGACGTGATTCAGTTGTGGCCAGACTTTTCCCAGCAACTCCCAGAAGTCAGGCACAGAAGTAAGGGTAGTTTTTCAATGGGGGGGGTGGTTCTTCCAAAGAGAGCTCAACCCCTCCCAAGAACTCTCACTGCTCAACCCAGCAGGATGTACAGCCTCAGAGATGTTTCTTGGAGACTCTCCCAAGGACGACGCGCAGCAGATGCGTATGGATGTGGGGTGTGTGTGTGGGCGGGCACAAGCACGGGTTCAGGGGAGGAAGTACCGTCCTGTGCAGCATTAAAGTCTATAGTTTGCGCAGTCATCACCCCATAAGCAACAAGCATTGGAAATGCAATAGGTCTCGCATTTGTTTGGGTTGGAGCTATTGTCATTGGAAATGGCAATGTATTTTACTTATGTGTTATGGAGGGTATGTATGTGGTGTGTACTGGAATTATGTGGGTTAGTTTGGATCAGTTAGCTGTGTAATAGTGTGGCATGGAATCGTGTGGTGTGGTGTGGATGTGTGTAGTGGCATTATGTGGCATGGTGTGCTGTGGAAATATATGGTTAGCAATTATGTGGCATTCAGCGTAGTGAAATTATGTGGAGTGGGATTGTGTGTTGTGGAGTGGTTAAGTAGTACAGTTTAATTATGTGTTGTGCTGTTGAATTTTGCAGCACAATGTGAAATTGTGTGGTGTGGATTGGATGTATGTGGTGTGTTGTGTAATTGTGTTGTTGAGTTGTATTATGTGGTTTGGTGTAAAATTATGTGGTGTAGATTGGAAATGTGTTGAGCTGAATTGAGTGGCATGGAACTGTGTGTATAGCTTTGCATCTTTGGTGATGGAAAAGAACAAATAGGTAGGAGCTAATTATCAGATCTGTGTTAAAAAAAGGAAAGATTTGGAGCTATTGGCATTGTAAATGTAAATGTCTCTTACCTATGTGTTATGGATTGGAGTAGATGCATGTGGTGTGTACCAAGTATGTGGGTTGGATTGGACTTGTTAGTTGTGGTATTGTGTGGTGTGAAACTGTGTGGTGTGGATTTGTGTAGTGGAATTATGTGGTATGGTGTGCAGTTGTATCATGTGTATAGTAATTATGTGTTTTTGAGTGTATTGGAATTATGTGGAGTGGGATTGTGTGTTGTGGAGTGGTTAAGTAGTACAATTTAATTATGTGTTGTGCTGTTGAATTTTGCAGCACGATGTGGAATTGTGTGGTGTGGATTGGATGTATGTGGTGTGTTGTGTAATTGTGTTGTTGAGTTGTATTATGTGGTTTGGTGTAAAATTATGTGGTGTGGATTGGAAATGTGTTGAGCTGAATTGAGTGGCATGGAACTGTGTGTATAGCTTTGCATCTTTGGTGATGGAAAAGAACAAATAGGTAGGAGCTAAGTATCAGATCTGTGTGTTAAAAAAAGGAAAAATTTGGAGCTATTGGCATTGTAAATGTAAATGTCTCTTACCTATGTGTTATGGATTGGAGTAGATGCATGTGGTGTGTACCAAGTATGTGGGTTGGATTGGACTTGTTAGTTGTGGGATTGTGTGGTGTGAAACTGTGTGGTGTGGATTTGTGTAGTGGAATTATGTGGTATGGTGTGCAGTTGTATCATGTGTATAGTAATTATGTGTTTTGAGTGTATTGGAATTATGTGGAGTGGGATTGTGTGTAATGGAGTGCAAGTATGTGGAATGGTATTTTGTGTTGTGGAGTGTTATGTATTGGAGTTTAGAGAAGACACTATGTAAAATTGAAAAAAGAACTAATTTTTTTTTGTCCTTGCAATGCAGGCAACCACTTCCTGCCTGTTGTAATGCTTGTTTGTTATAGCTTTTTTTTGTTATTAATAGAGGGACATAAACAATAGGAGGGCGGAGATTGAGAAATAGAACCTGAATTACAACACGAGCAGCAGATGGACACAAGGAGAGAATCAACAGATGCCAGATTTCGAAGGCACACTGAGGTGGTGCTGAGTAATGCTGAAGTGGTGCTGAAGTAGTGGTGTGCTGGTGCAGATGTGATGCTCAGGTGATGCTGAATGATACTCAGTTGGTGCTAAGTAATGCTGATGTGCTGTTGTGCTGAGGTGGTGGTGCACTGATGTGGATATGGTGCTGTGCCGATGCCTGGAGTGACACCTGGTGGCCCCCCGCCCTCGGAAACCCGCCAACCCCCACGGACCACGCACGCAACCTGGGAATCATCCTGGACTCCGAGCTCAAAATGGACCGCCAGATCAACTCTGTCTCGTCTTCCTGCTTCCACACCCTCCGCCTCCTTCCTAAGACCTTCAAATGGATCCCCCTCGAACACCGAAAGACCGTCACTCACGCCCTGGTCACCAGCAGACTCGACTACGGCAACGCACTCTACGCCGGAATAAACAAAAACCTCACCCGCAAGCTACAGAACATCCAGAACGCCGCCGCAAGACTGGTCCTCAACCTGCCAAAACACTGCCACATCTCCCAGCACCTGTGCACACTCCACTGGCTCCCTGTCGAGGCGAGAATCACCTTCAAGATGCTCACCCACGCACACAAGGCCCTCCACGGCACCGGACCAGCATACCTGAACAGCCGACTCAAATTCCACGCACCCCAAAGGACCCTACGATCAGCCCAGCTCTCCTACGCCGTGGTCCCCCGCACCAGAAAGACCAGATTGGGAGGCCGCTCCTTCTCCTTCCTCGCGGCCAAAGCATGGAACGCCCTTCCGCTCCACCTCAGACAGACAACATCGCTCCCCATCTGCGCATGAAACCTCAAAACCTGGCTCTTCGACAGACCCCCTCCTTGATGGATGGAACCTGCACCCCCACCCCTAGCGCCTTGAGACCCTTACGGGTGAGTAGTCGCGCTTTAACAAACCCCTGATTGACTGTGCTAATGCAAAGGTGGTGCTGCACTGGTGCTGAGGTGATGCTGCGCTAATGCTGAGTTGGTGGTGCACTGATGAAGAGATGGTGCTTTGTTGATGCAGAGGTGGTGCTGCATGGGTGCTCAGTTGCTGCTGAGGTAGGGCTGCATTGGTGGTGGTGCACTGATGCAGAAATGGTGCTGTGCTGATGGTTATGTTGTGCTGCACTGGTTCTGAGGTGGTGCTGCGCTGATGCTGTGTTGCTGGTGAACTGCTGAGGAGGTGATGCTGAGGTGATGAGGTGGTGCTGAGTAATGCTGAGGTGCTGGTTCATGCTAAGGTGGTGGTGCTGCACGGGTGCTCAGGTGGTGCTCAGCTGGTTCTCAGGTGGTGCTGAGTGATGTTGAGTTGGTGCTGTGCTGAGGTGATGCTGAGCTGATGTTGATGTGGTGCTGCATTGGTGCTGAGTTGCTGCTGAGGTGGGGCAGCCTTTGTGCTGAGGTGGTGCTGAGCTGGTGGTTGTGCACAAATGCAGAGCTGGTGCTGTGCTAATGCTGAGGTGGTGCTAAGTCATGTTGAGTCATGCTGAGGTGGAGCTGAGTCATGCTGAGGTGGTGCTGCTGCACTGGTGCTCAGATGGTGCTGAGCTGGTGCTCAGTTGGTGCTAAGTAATGCTGATGTGGTGTTGTGCTGAAGTGGTGGTGCACTGATGTGGATATGGTGCTGTGCTAATGCGGAGGTGGTGCTGCACTGGTGCTGAGGTGATGCTGCACTAATGCTGAGTTGGTGGTGCACTGATGAAGAGATGGTGCTGTGTTGATCCTGAGGTGGTGCTGCATGGGTGCTCAGTTGCTGCTGAGGTGGGGCTGCATTGGTGGTGGTGCACTGATGCAGAAATGGTGCTGTGCTGATGGTTATGTTGTGCTGCGCTGGTTCTGAGGTGGTGCTGCGCTGATGCTGTGTTGCTGGTGTACTGATGAGGAGGTGATGCTGAGGTGATGAGGTGGTGCTGAGTGATGATGAGGTGCTGGTTCATGCTAAGGTGGTGGTGCTGCACTGGTGCTCAGGTGGTGCTCAGCTGGTTCTCAGGTGGTGCTGAGTGATGATGAGTTGGTGCTGTGCTGAGGTGATGCTGAGCTGATGTTGAAGTGGTGCTGCATTGGTGCTGAGTTGCTGCTGAGGTGGGGCTGCCTTGGTGCTGAGGTGGTGCTGAGCTGGTGGTTGTGCACAAATGCAGAGCTGGTGCTGTGCTAATGCTGAGGTGGTGCTGAGTCATGTTGAGTCATGCTGAGGTGGAGCTGAGTCATGCTGAGGTGATGCTGCTGCACTGGTGCTCAGGTGGTGCTGAGCTGGTGCTCAGTTGGTGTTAGGTGATGCTGATGTGGTGTTGTGCTGAAGTGGTGGTGCACTGATGTGGATATGGTGCTGTGCTAATGCGGAGGTGGTGCTGCACTGGTGCTGAGGTGGTGCTGCACTGGTGCTGAGATGGTGCTGTGCTAATGCTGAGTTGATGGTGCACTGATGAAGAGGTGGTGCTGTGTTGATGCTGAGGTGGTGCTGAGTGATACTCAGGTGGTACTAAGTGATGCTGAGCTGGTGCTGAGTGATGCTGTGGAGGTGCTGAGTGATGTTGAGTTATGCTGAGGTTGTGGTGCTGCGGTGGTGCTGAGTGATGCTGAGCTGGTGCTGTGTTGAGGTGATGCTGTGCTGATGCGGAGGTGGTTCTGAGCTGATGCTGAAGTGGTGCTGCATGGGTCCTGAGTTGCTGCTGCGCTGGTGGTGGTGCACTGATGCGGAGATTGTGCTGTGCTAATGCTGAGATCGTGCTGTGCTGATGCCGATGTGGTGCTGCACTGGTGCTGAGTTGGTGGTGCACTGAGGAGGCAGTGCTGTGCTGATGCTGAGATGGTGCTGCGCTGGTGTTGCACTGATGCTGAGGTGGTGCTGCACTGATGCTGAGTTGGTGCTGCACTGGTGGTGGCTCACTGATGAGACGGTGGTGCTGTGCTGATGCTGAGGTGGTGCTGAGTGGTGCTGAGTGGTGCTGTGGTGGTGCTGAGTGAGGCTGAGGTGGTGGTGCTGCACAGGTTTTGAGGTGATGGTGAGCTGGTGCTCAGGTGGTGCTGAGTGATGTTGAGCTGGTGCTGTGCAAAGGTGGTGGTGTGCTGATGCTGAAGTGGTGCTGCGTTGGTGCTGAGTTGCTGCTGAAGTGGGGCTGCAGTGGTGGTGGTGCACTGATGCTGAGATTGTGCTGTGCGAAAGCAGAAATGGTGCAGTGCTGATGTTAAAGGTGGTGCTGCGCTGGTGCTGAGGTGGTGCTGCCATGATGCTGAGTTGGTGTTGCACTGGTGGTGGTGCACTGATGGGGAGGTGGTGCTGTGCGGATGCTAAGGTGGTGCTGAGGTGATGTTGAGGTAAGCCTGAGTGATGTGAATTCCCTCAACACCACCACCCTTTAACAGTGTCCCTTAAGGCTCCATAACCACTAACGTTCAGATGCATTTAATTAGTTATAAAGTGCCACTCATGCAAGTGTAGGGCGTCAGAGCACTTTTCATCTCACATAAATTACAGAGATACAATCAATCATAAGTGTATAAATTAGTGTAAAGGAAATGTTACATAAGACAGAGGACTACAGGGTGTAGGAGTCACAAGTCATGCATATTGGTAGGCAGTATTGCTAAAGAGTGCTTGGGCCCCAGAAGCACAAACTCAAAATTGAAAACAGAACATCATAGTTGGGGCTCTCCTAAATCAAAAGAATCGATTTCTACCCACACAAACCTTTTTGCAACATTAATATCTGCTCTAATCTATACTTTGCAGTGTGCATACAGTTATTTGATGACAGTTATAAATTCACTGTCCTATGTTAGGATTTTAACTTATAAGCTGCAAGTAACAGAAAAGCAGTAACCCACTGACCTATTTACATTTTATGCACTTTATGATCTGCATGGTGCACTTCCTTTGCAGCCAGCATATTAACCCTCTGCGCTTCCTTGCAATGAGTCAAAACTTCTTCCATTAGGCAACTCCGATCTCTCAAGCAAGAACATTAATCACTGGAGTTATCTTGACATTTGTATTGTCTGGAAATTGCTGGAGGCCATGAATGTGTCAGTGAGTGCTTTTAAAAGCAAAATCACCTGGAAACATTGCCCCTCTGCAGTCAGTATCCGGTGCGATCGCCCTTGTGCCGTCCCTGCGTTCTTGATCTGCATTTATTTAATGTAGTACATTCAAATGCACATTTTACAGGGGACATTCTTCTAGAAGGAAACATTTTTGCCTCAGACTTCGAACTCCTCAGCCAGCAGCCAAGCACAGTACCAGGTGGTGCTAATGCACAGGCCCTGAAGGGGAGGAAAAAACACAAGCAGCATGCATATTAAAGTATCATTTGAATCGTTCATTTAATGGAACTGAAATATTGCGCTGTGTTTAAGTAGTGGTTTAACTTTTTACATGATTTAGAGCTGCAGTAGCTAGAAGACACAGCTGGCTGCTGCCGAAGAGAGCAAGGCAGAGGCTTCAAGGGACCCATTAAAGAGGCAATCCATGGCAGTTATAGCCTTGTGGGCCCCAGAGCTGCTGTCGCTGTGTTTTTGTGCCTGTTTCTGGAGGAAATTAAAGGAGGCAGACTTAAAACCACAATAATTAATTGCTTGCATTCCAAACCAGCCTGGGAGCTTCCTTAGTGAAGAATACAAAAGAATGTCAGCCACATGGAAGGAACTGGGAGGGATGAATGCTGCAATAAAATGTAAGCAGCTACGAGTCTGAGCACCCACAGTGTTACACGAGGTTGAAAACATATTAAAATAGTCCCCCCATGAGCAGATCAACAGAACAAAGCGTAATGATATTGTACTAAGTCCCTGCTCCTTGGAAGAAAAAGGAGGGACAAAGAGGCAGGACTGGCCATTAGTAAGCAAGGATTTTTAAAGGACATTGAAACAAACAAATGAGAAGCAAGGAATGGCATTTGGCCCACAGAGATATATGTATACTAAAGTATACAAGAGGGCGAACGCTTACGCTCAACCTAAAAAGTATACTAGAGGTCGTACGCTTAGCTCAACCTAAAAACCTTTAGATGGACAAGTTCCAGGAATCCAGATGAGGGAATATACCAAACACAGGGACAGGGAATCAAAAAAGCACCGGAGAGCGTCACCTACGAACCAAAAATCACGTCCAGAGGTTAAATGTGGGTTAAGTTACTTGAAAGTGAGAGAAATTCTGGCAACCTACAAAAGCTGTCTTTCCATTAAAGTGGAATTAGGGACTTTGCCATTAAAGTCAGGAACACTTAAATCATATTATCTTTTTTTCCCCAGGGTTACAATTTTATCAAAATGTATATTTAAAACCTATTTTTAATAGATACAGTGTTCAAACCTTTACTGATGCTTTGTGCCTACTATATTATCCAAAAAAGTGAATGCTGAGTTCTGATTGCATATATATATTTGTTTTTAAATATCTTTTTATTAAACAAAAACAAGCTTCAGTACATTGTCGGTTAATAATGGCATATTTGAAGAGACATTCGATACGGGGTTCCCAATGCACAGCATGCACCCCAACATAAGCGCCCATTTTTCATCAGCAATCTTCTCTCGTCATAAGGTACGGCAGCAGTTCTCCCACATCATTGCACCCTGCTCCCCACGGGATTACATATATTTTTAAACCTTCTCCCGTATTATAATATGTAAATTCTTCATTATAAGATTGTAAATGGAGTGAATGTTTCTGTGGAAATATTTAAATGAATACCTATGTAAATATATATATATTTTTTAATGATTTCTCCAGATAATGGCCGTGGCTCTAGTAGCAACACAATGATGCTACAGCAACAATTACCACTGATGCAAATCACTTTTCCCATTTAACCGTCAAGTACAAAATTAACAACCAACAAGGTTTTTGGACTCCTATGTTTTCTCATGGTAGCTGACTGCAGCTTTATATGAAATTCTGAATTTGGTGACTCACAAATGAATGCAGCACTCTGTATCCAGAACTAATTATTAATAACAATTGGGGGACCATTGGTAATGCTTGACCAGTGAAATTTTTTGCCATTGTTAGTTACATCTCATTACCTTTCAAACTTCGCAGGGAAGTTCTGAACATACTTTTTCTGCTGTTTAGTTGGTAATAGGTTTTCTGCAGTGGCCAAACTGGGGGTAGGCACCCACAGCACAGAATTAGTAGTTACATCTGTTCTGGATGATTTTCGGAGGTTAGCAGATCAGTAAAGGGGTGGAACATTGAGTTATTGTAGAACTCTCCACAGCCTTTGATTCCGTCGATCATTCTTTGCTCCTCTCTAAACTGAAGGACATTGGGCTTGACAATCTCACTCTAAAATGGCTCCACTAGTTTCTCACAGATCGTTCGAATGCCTTCTGCTCACCTTTAAAGGCTGTGCCCAATCAGGTTAATTATGGAGTTTAATATGGTTTGGTGCTTTTACCTCTACTTTACAATATTTACATTGTTCTTTTGAGCTCCTTACTGAATATCAAGTGAATACAGTTTTATATTTAACAAACCGGCATTCAAATTCATTTACTCCAGGACTTTAGAGGAGATACCCAGTGCCTTAGACAGTGTATGCAAAATGATGGCTCGCAAATTTCTAAACTTGAATTGATTTAAACCAGAACTACCAATCGCAAAAATGCTCTAAAATGCAATCCAATCTTCAGGCCTTTAGTTATGGACACTCCCCTTACTCCCAGTGGAGGCTCGCTCGGAACGGGGGTGGTAAGGAGGAGGGATTATAAAAGAATTACAATAATGAACTTACCGTGTCTGCTGCGCCGCTGGACGCCTCTCCCACCGCTGCACGCCTCTCCTCTGTCTGCTGGAAGCCAAGGAAGCACCCAGGCTTCCGCACTCTCCCATCCAATCACGACACTGCAAGAGCAGCATCGTGATTGGTCTCAGCGTCCTTTTTGGATGCTCAGGCAGTGCCTGGGAAGGCTGGGCATGTTCTCCATGGGGCTGTGCAACACAGCCCAATGGAGAACATGCCAAGTGTGCATGCCGTTTTGGCCGGCTCTAGAGGATCCGCCAACCTGTCATGTGCACTTAGAGGAGTGCAAACAACTCCTCCCCTGCTCTGGCGTCACGGAGCCAGCCCCTCCCGACTCCTGCATAGAAAACGAAAATGATAATAAGGTCATGTTATTATCATTTTCTTTTTCTTTTTTGCACTGCTTAAATAGCAGTAGGGCAACATTCCTCCGCCTTAACAGAGGAGCTGCCGGTGCCTACTCCATCACCTATTTTCATCACCACTGATCTCTCCACAGAAACTCACGTGTGCATGCATTGGCAGATTAAACTCTTGAGGAAAATTTGCCCTATTTAGCACCGGAATACCATACACCTATAGCTATGAATTTAATAAAAAATGGTGTCCGATGTCACACACACACATATATATAAAATGAAAATATGGGAAATGAAATGTTTTTACTCTTTTTACTCTGTTTATAATTGATAGCAATGTTCTGCACTATCACTTTATTTACAAAAAATGTATCTGTATTGGCTAATCATATTATGCTCCTAAAAGTATGTATAACATTCATTAATGTACTTTACATTTAAAGAAAGGTAAAAATGGCGGAAACGTGTAGCCATTTAGTAAGAACAGTGGGTTAGCAGTCTAGAAACTTGCACAAGGGTAGAAACAAACAAGGGATCGTAATGAGCACCTATCACTTTAAAATGGCGATCTAGACAGCCGGACTCTATGGTCCAGTTGAAGGCATAGCGCCAAAACGCGTAGACCGTCCATATCTCTGCACAAATGGTGAATTGGAATAAACACTGAAAAAGAAATATATTGGCCAGACCTGACTTTCTTCATGGTGCCGTGGTTGCCTTGCTGCGGGAGGTGAAAGCATTGGTGATTATGAAAATATTTGTGCGAAGGCTGAATCGCACACCACGAGCACTCGGGAGTTGAGGCGAAGCGGCTGACCCATCTCTTCCAGCTGAATTGAAGTGTAAAGTCAACCGACGCCTCTACCACGCCTCTGGAGGAACGCCAGATCGGCATCCAGCTTCACGGAGGTCACAGCGATACGATCTACGCCAAGGAAAGCGCAGCGGTGAGTACGAGAAACGGGGGGAGACTCTGTAGACGGCGGCCCGACAGGCCACGTTGGTGGCGTGAGGGAGCCGTCTCTCTGCCGAAGCCCGGGACACGGAAAGCCGCTGTAGCTCCGAACCGGGGTGGGGAAAAGTTCAGTGGAGCTTATTGATGATTGCCCCCTGGTGGCCATAGATCTGTGAGAACACTTTCATTTCCAGAGAGCGAGAACGCAATGGTATTGTCCTGAATCCTGCATCTGTTTGAAAATCACGAATGCGGGAGTGAAGAGAAGGCTTCTGGCATTGGAATTAATAAATAAAAACAAATACAAATAACCGTGAGTGCAGAGAAAACGGAAAATAAATATAATACCCACCATTAACATACAATTGGAGCATAAATACATTTAAATATGGCAGAGAAAAGCAGAAATAGAATGCAGAGGGCAAATGAACTGCTCGATGATAACACGGCAAACGTGGGAAACATGAATACCCGGGATGTCCAAACTGATGGAACAAAGAAAAAAACAATTCAAGGAGTCATAAGGGAACTACAGCAATATCGAATTCAGGAAATAAATAAGTGGTGGGAAAAGACCACCCTGGAAAAGTACATTGAATACAAAAGAGTACCAAGGGGTCTCAGAATCCTGATAATGCCAACACTTAATGACCTTGACATGGATCTAATTAAACAATGGCAAACTGACACGAATGAATGCTCATTCAAACTGATGAGAACTCTGATTATTCACGCTGAAAGAAAACTTGAAGCAGTTATTGAAAATATAAAAAAATTGGAGCAAGAGTTGGAAAAATATCCAGAGAATGAGGAGAAAAAAGATCTGTTGGAATCGATGGAAAAGAAAATAGATAAACATGAAGCAGACATTGAGAAACGAAAAGCAAGCAAATTCAATCGAGACTGCATTGATTATGCTGGTGGTCGAATTTATACATTTGCAAGAAAATTCGACACACTAAGAAATAGAGTTGTAATGGACAAGTGTGCTGGATATGAAACATCGGGCACAGCGGATAGCTCAGACCTGAGCTCTGCGGATGAGGAGCAGAGCACCTCGAACTTGGATTTTTACGGGGAAATGAGATTAATGCAAATGGTCATGCGACAAAGAGGGAGAGGAAGAGGAACAATACCAGGAAGGGGAAGAGGACAACCACAACCCCAACCACAAGAAGAAGCAGAAAGCGGATCAAAGAGCAAAAAAGGAAGAGGAAAGAAACAGCAAACTTAAAGAAAAAAATGACCAAAAAGGATCTGGTCATAAACCTCTCCACGAGAACTTTGACCATCGAACAAACTAATCTGCTGAATAAAGGCCTGTCTTTCTGTCCAAACCAGGACATGGATCTACCAAATGTCCGGATAGACTTATATAAATGTTGTCGCAAACTAAAACTTAATAAACACTATGAGGAAAAACCACCTAGTCAAGACACAAAAACTCAAACTTTAATCGAGATTTCCCCGTTAAATCTCAGGGATGTTACAACACTGAGAACATTGAATAGTCTTGGGAAATCCTGGGAAACATCGAGCCAATCGACGACTCAACAAGGGGAAAACGACACACAATTTTGTCAGCGCATGGGCCTCCCTACGGGGATGGGGGGCGAGAGTGGACTTAAGGCTCAATCGACATTCTGTCCCCAACTCCAACCGGGAAATAAAATTGACATTTTTCAAGAACTTATGGTAGAAGATATTAACAAGCTATTATCTCCCAGGTCAAAATCGAAGACAGTTCGTAAAAGAAAATGGAATTTGACAGTAGGGGAACAAAAGGCCCTTAAGGAATTAAGAGATGACCCACAAATCATCATAAAAGCCTCTGACAAATGCGGGAACATCGTAGTCCAGGATGTAGAGGACTACATAGATGAGGCCACCAAGCAAATCTCAAACAATGAACATTATGAGTGTCTGGATAAAAGTCCAATAGAAACCTGGACACAGGAATACCATCACAAATTGCAACAATGGAATGAGTTGGGGTTGATCGACTTTGAGGAGTATATGTATTTGAAGGTAAACCATCCCATCGTTGCAACCATATACTTCCTCCCTAAGGTACATAAGTCGATCAATAACCCACCAGGAAGACCAATTGTGAGCTCGATTGGATCACTTTTAGAAAAAACTTCACGCTTCATTGACACATTCCTAATGGAATACGTGACATCATTGCCATCCTATCTAAAGGATAGTACAGATTTTCTTAAAAAGATCCAGAATGTTCAATGGAGTGACGGACTCATTATGGCTACAATAGATGTATGTTCCCTATATACTTCAATCTTACACTCTGATGGAATCAACGCTGTACAAGAGTTCCTCAAAACTAGATCAGTAAGTTTCTTGGAACATTCAAACATGCTCGTGGAAATGTTATCATACTGCCTCACCCACAACATCTTTCTCTTCAATGGTGAGCTCTTTCTACAGAAGTAGGGGACAGCGATGGGTACATCCTTTGCTCCCACGTACGCAAATTTATTCATGGGGGCGTGGGAGAGGGATGTACTATCTGGAGACCATAAATCCAGGATCAAAATTTGGACCAGGTTTATCGACGACCTGTTTATAATCTGGGAGGGCGAACAGAGTGAACTGGAGAACTTCATCGAATCACTGAACAGGAATGAACTAAATTTAACTTTCACTTCCACTACTAGCAAGAACAGTGTAAATTTCTTGGATGTGGAGGTATTCATTAAGAACAATAAAATCTGTAGTAAAATACATCGGAAACCCACTGCCAGCAACAGTATGCTCCACGCAAACAGTGGGCATCCACAACATCTAAAGTGGAGCATACCGTATGGACAGATGCTGCGGGTAAAAAGAAACTGTTCAGAAGAAGACGATGTAGAACAACAACTGGAAGAGATGAGTGCCCGCTTCTTGGAAAGAGGATATCCTCTTGAAGTAATCAGAACTGCAAGAACAAAAGTCAATCTGAAAACGCAAGAAAGTTTATTGACTTCTCAGCAAGAAGATCTGGCAGAACATAATGAAGACATGGAAACAACACGACTGATCGTAGATTTTAATAATGAAAACAAGGAACTAAAAAAGATTGTAAAAAAGAATTGGAACATACTGATGCTGGATGAAACACTAAAGAAAAAACTACCATCATGCCCCAGTATAACAGGAAAACAGCATCCCTAGGGGACATACTAACACATAGTCACTTTGAGATCAAAGCTCCACAAAAAACAACTTGGTTGACCACTCCGGGATTCTGGAAATATCCCAAATGTAGGGCATGTGAATATGGCCAGAACACCTTAACGTTCACATTACAAAATGGAAGAACTGAACAGATTATGGACCATATAACATGTGAGTCGAAATATGTAGTTTACATATTGGAATGCCCCTGTAAAAAACAGTATGTTGGGAGTACAATTAATAAGCTAAAGTTAAGAATACTTCAACATCTGAGAGCCATCAAAAACAAAGATTTTACCTATCCCATTGCGAAACATTTTTTTGAATACTACTCTAGTAATGATCGGGACCTGAGATACTTTGGCACAAAGATTGTGCACTTAGGAAATAGAGGAGGTAACAGAACAATGGAATTGAGAAAAATGGAGTCCAGATACATCCTAGCCATAGGAACTGAACAACCCTTTGGGCATAACCTGGATGCGGAACTCCATATACATTTACAATGATGGCTCCGAAAATCTTAACTGTACTCCTGACAAAACTAAAAACTAAAAGCATATAAAAGGAAGAAGTAGAGCAATCTCCGAATGAAAAACCAAGTTAAACCATAGAGAACTGTGTGAAGAGAAAAGATCAAAGAGAGGAACGGAGGACTGTATATTTACTTATTGAATCATGCACATCGTCACTTTCAGATTGCTTATGTACTTTACATATGGATATTTATTTATTTATTTATTGTATATTTATCTATATTATATATACAATTCTATCAGTGAGATGTTTAACTTTTAAGATTTTCCAAAAATCATACTTTATCATAGTTTGAATTTTCATGATCTCACGGACAAAACTGAATGATTTATTTGCACAAATCATATTCATAAATTTTAACTCGTAAACCATGAGGTTTTAGAATTAACATCAAGGTTGCCTACCCGAGAACACACATATGAATCTAAATTGACCCCTAGGTCCGCTATGAAAATGTTTTTGTGATTGGCTTCTCGTGAAAAATCTGATTATTGGATCAATAATTGAAGGAATGTCTCTGCACAGGCACTTTATCTGTAAATATTACATTAGCACTTTACTGTTTTAACCATGATCTTAAATACCCCTTAATGTGAACGATGACATGTTTGGCCCCCTCCCCTTTCTTTAGAGAAACTGCCCTATATTATTTATTATTGAAAATATTTTCTGCACTGGCACTTTATTGGTAGACAATACATTTGCACTTTCTTGATGATGCTTTTAACATTGCAAAAGAAGAGAGATCATAAACGTACTTTACAGTTAATGAAAAAATGAAAACATGGGAAATGAAATGTTTTTACTCTTTTTACTGTTTATAATTGATAGCAATGTTCTGCACTATCACTTTATTTACAAAAAATGTATCTGTATTGGCTAATCATATTATGCTCCTAAAAGTATGTATAACATTCATTAATGTACTTTACATTTAATGAAAGGTAAAAATGGCGGAAACGTGTAGCCATTTAGTAAGAACAGTGGGTTAGCAGTCTAGAAACTTGCAAAAGGGTAGAAACAAACAAGGGATCGTAATGAGCACCTATCACTTTAAAATGGCGATCTAGACAGCCGGACTCTATGGTCCAGTTGAAGGCATAGCGCCGAAACGCGTAGACCGTCCATATCTCTGCACAAATGGTGAATTGGAATAAACACTGAAAAAGAAATATATTGGCCAGACCTGACTTTCTTCATGGTGCTGTGGTTGCCTTGCTGCGGGAGGTGAAAGCGTTGGTGATTATGAAAATATATATATATGTCTGCATAGAGTAGTGGATGGCACTTCGATTATCATGATTTTCTCACATTTGTACATAATTTGTTTTTAATGGATTCCACTTCGGAACCATTTATTGATTTGATGTGACTAATTCCCTTGGCCAATCGGGCCACCCTCTCCCATTGGTTGTTTCCGATTTTCGGTGGCTTAGGATGAGCTGGATCAGTCATCCGAGGCAGGCCGAATACAAATGTATTGTACATGAATTAACGTTTTTTTAACAATGTCCAATTGTGGACATCACACTCATGCACTTTAGCACCAGGTTGCACATAGGCACTTATGGATCAAGTACGGCAGTTGTTTGATTTTATTGTTAAATTTGCACTAATGAAAGCGTCTTTTTTGCACAGTACATAAGGTATGTTAACCGACATGGTATAACAATGTGACATGACTGTAAGCGGAGATCAGTGCCATTTACAAAGTTACAGGCAGCAGTGGCACAACACTGAGAGTATCCAACATGAATGTTTTTAATGGTACAATGTATTTAAACAAGTATTAATTCCAGTGAGCCGGTCATGTTGCACTGTCAATTGCGTTATTTGCACTATTTTGCATTATTTGCACAAATACGTATGATACCTAGAATTGATAATAATTTTAAGATGACAGGAGGTCATACTGAAAACAGCATGTTTTGCACAGGATTAGGAGCAGTTTAATCTGTCTTGTATTACCGTGGACTGCTAAACTGCTTTAATACAGCACAGATCAATGCGTAATTTGCACAAATGTTATCAGTATTCAAAACTGTTAAATTTAGATCTGTGAATTATTTCTGTACTGTTTGAGGCGCTTTTGCACAGATTGCTAAATGGTATTTAAACCGGCATGTGTTTATGTGTTAAATCAAAACAAAAGTTAATATGCAAATATAACATAATCTTTGCTGTACGAAAGCAGACGGGAAGTCTGTTTTCAGTTCTTTTTGTTGCACTGTCACTTTAAAAGTTAGAGGAAACACGAGTACGTCATGTGATCAAGGCCTCTAGGGGCTGAAACGCGTCATGGCGGAATTGCACTGAATTTAATAAACCTACTTGCACGAAGGAAACTGGTGTCCGTTCCGTTTCTAACTCAGGATTGCGGAGTTATGAAGATTCGGTGAATTGTGGATATATATATATGTATATATATATATATATTCCAATCCTATACCCCTTCACAACAAAGGAGACAATGTGGTTGCCCGCAGATTTATTAATGTTTGGCCACCAACGATGAGGTCAGACATTAATAAATCTGCAAGCAACCACACCCAGCTTTGTCATCCTTTGTTGTGAAGGGGTATTGGAATATTACACGGACCGTTCTTGTTGGGTCCAAAGAGACGACGCGCCCTTCGTTTTGGAGTGTGACGACAATCAACAAGAGTGCATTGGAAAGGAATACACATATATATATATATATATATTCACTGAAAAAACCATAGGTTTTAGGGACAGTTATAGTTAGTTGGACATTGCACTCTTACAAAACCCGTGAAATTCCCCCGTTATAGTTAGTCCAGCTAACTATAACTCGCGCCCCGCAATGCACTGCTGATGACGTCACATATTACATCACTCATGACATGGTCAGTGACATCACTGATGACATCACTGATGACATCTCAAATGACATCACTGTTGACATCATCCAGTGACTGTGTGTTTCTGTAAAGTTTAAATATTTTTAATATATATAGGAAAAGACGTATTGAAGAATGAGTGGGTGTGTAAGTGTCTGTATGGATGATTTAGTAGGTGCGTGACTGATTGTATAAGTGAGTGATTTAACGTATCTTACTGAATGCATGGGTTAGTGACTAAACTGGGTGAATGTCTGTATCCGTCTGTCTGTTGCTGTGTAAGTGGCTGCATGTGTTTGTGAATAGCTACATGAGTGTCTATATGAGTTAATGAATGCTTGTGTGAGTATCTGTATGGGTGCCTGAGTGTTTGTGTGGGAGGGGTGTGTTCGACTCTGTGCATAAATGTGTGAGTGGGTGATTCACTGGGTGGATGGTTTCAAGAGTGCATCTGTGATAGACTGTATGGGTGGGTAAGTGTGTGTAAGAGTGTGTTAGTGAGTGAATGTATGTCCCAGTGGTACATGTGTGAGTAACTACATATGTGAAAGGCAGTATATATGTGTGTTGGAGTATATAAATAGCTATAGCGAGAGTGAGTGATTGTGATAGTGGCTGTATGGATGAGTGTGTGCTTGTATCAGTGATTGTATAAGAGCGTAAGAATGTGCTAGTATTTGTATGAGTAAGTGAGCTGGTATGTGTATAACTGTATAGGTGAGTAAATGGTAGTGTGTTTAATTATTTGCATGACTGACTAGGTGTGTGAGTACCTCTATGGATGAGTGGCGGTGTTTGAGTGTCTATATAGGAGTATGAGTGCATATGATAGTCCTGTACTGAGTGACCGTAAGTATGAGTGACTGTACGGGTGAGTGAGTTGATGTGTGCGTAGACCTAAGAATCAGTGAGTGGGTATGTAGTTATTGGTGTTGGAGTGTCTATGGTTTTGCGAATGGCAGTCTGTAATTTAGAGTGGGTGTATCAAAGGTTATATTAGGGTGTGAGAAGATGCATGAAATTATCACATGGATGATGTCACCAGTGATGTCATCAGTGATGTCATTTGAGATGTCATCAGTGATGTCATCAGTGATGTCACTGACCATGTCATGAGTGATGTAATATGTGACGTCATCAGCAGTGCATTGCGGGGCGCGAGTTATAGTTAGCTGGACTAACTATAACGGGGAATTTCACGGGTTTTGTACGAGTGCAATGTCCAACTAACTATAACTGTCCCTAAAACCTATGGTTTTTTCAGTGAATTTCAAAGGTTTTTTAAATGCTAATTTGTAACTATAGCGTCCCTGAAACCTATGGTTTTTTCAGTGAATTTCAAAGGTTTTTTAAATGCTAATTTGTAACTATAACATGTCTGAAACCTACGGTTTTTTCAGTGAATTTCAAAGGTTTTGTAAATGCCAATTTTTAAATGTATTAATTGTTATATAAATTTTTTTAATACTAATTTACTCCATTTTTAGAAACAATTTTTTTTACATATTTTATTTTTTAAATTACATTGTAATTACATTATACATTACATTACAAAAAATACTTTCTCAGAATGAATTACTTTAGTTTAAATACTTTGCACATAGGCAATAGACTTTTAAGTACAGTAGTTACAGTTGTTGCAATGGGCAACACATTTTCAAACACAATGCAACATTCAGCTCAATGTGAATTTCTAGTTAAATGCAATTAGTTACTTTATGGATTACTTTTCTAACCACAGGACTGGATCCTAGATTCAGTCCTGGCACATCTCCTGTAAACAGTTGAGTAAAAGCGTTTTGGTTACAGTCGTGATTTTTAAGGAATATTATTGTACTTTAAAAGTTGACACTTAGAAACTTTTTCTCATAGAATCACCAATGTTATCCTATGGAAGGAAATTCACTTAGAAGGTAAAAACTGTTATCGTTACTTTTTCTTACTCAGTGTTGGATCCTGGATCCAGCACTGGTGCATCTCCTGTAAACAGTTGAAAGAATGCGTTTAAGTCATACAGGCGATTTTTTAGGAATATTTGTAGTTTGTGAAAATCGACACTTTGAAACTTTTCTGCTGAAAAGCAGACAATGGATTCCTATGGAAGAAAATATAAGTTACTGGTAAGTACGGTTAAAATTACTTTTCAGGGTCAGTGCTGGGCTAAAAGATGCAGCACTGGGTTCTCTCCTGATAACAGGTGAGTAAATTGGAATTCGTACTTTGGTTGATTTTAGAGGAATATTATAAAGTTCCAAAACTCCACACTTAGAAGAATTTCCAAGTGAAACCAGTCAATGTTAGCCTATGAAGGAAATTCAAGTTACCGGTAAGTACGGTTAAAATTACTTTTCAGGACCAGTACTGGGCTGAAAGATGCAGCACTGAGGTCTCTCCTGATAACAGGTGAGTAAATTGGAATTCGTACTTTGGTTGATTTTAGAGGAATATTATAAAGTTCCAAAACTCCACACTTAGAAGAATTTCCAAGTGAAACCAGTCAATGTTAGCCTATGGAAGGAAATTCAAGTTACTGGTAAGTACGGTTAAAATTACTTTTGAGGATCAGTACTGGGCTGAAAGATGCAGCACTGAGGTCTCTCCTGATAACAGGTGAGTAAATCGGAATTCGTATTTCGGCTGATTTTAGAGGAATATTTTAAAGTTCCAAAACTCCACACTTAGAAGAATTTCCAAGTGAAACCAGTCAATGTTAGCCTATGGAAGGAAATTCAAGTTACTGGTAAGTACGGTTAAAATTACTTTTCAGGACCAGTACTGGGCTGAAAGATACAGCACTGAGGTCTCTCCTTATAACAGGTGAGTAAATCGGAATTCGTATTTCGGCTGATTTTAGAGGAATATTTGTATGTTTCAAAATCAACACTTAGAAACTTTTTCAGCAAAAAGCAGGCAATGATATCCTATGGAAGGAAATTCAAGTTACTGGTAAGTACGGTTAAAATTACTTTTCAGGACCAGTACTGGGCTGAAAGATGCAGCACTGAGGTCTCTCCTTATAACAGGTGAGTAAATCGGAATTCGTATTTCGGATGATTTTAGAAGAATATTTGCACAATGGTGAAGGGAGGGGCGGGGCCTGAGGTGACATCTGTGCAAACGCGCCCCGTGGTGCGTTTTAAGTTGGGGGATTAAGTCCCCTTGAATCCTGAGGGTCCCTAGGGGCCAACTAGCCCACCAGGAACCTCCAATATGCGCCAGGGCTGCGTTGCAGAGACGTGTAGAGAGGCCACACCCCTTTTACACCTCTCTGCAACGCAGCTCTGTGGCGCTTTCTGGATGTACCTGTTGGGCTAGTTGGCCCCAGGGACCCTCAGGATTGAAGGGGATTTAATTCCCATCTTAAAACGCGCCACGGGGCCTGTTTGCACACATGTCACCTGAAGCCCCGCCCCTCCCTTCACCACTGTGCAAACGCGCCCGTGGCGCGTTTTAAGTTGGGGGATTAAGTCCCCTTGAATCCTGAGGGTCCCCGGAGTCCAACTAGCCAACCATATACCTCCAAAAGCGCCTCAGAGCTGCGTTGCAGAGAGGTGTAAAGGGGCGTGGCCTCTGTACACCTCTCTGCAAGGCAGCCCCTGGCGCATACTGGAGGTTCCTGGTGGGCTAGTTGGCCCCCAGGGACCCCCAGTATTCAAGGGGAATTCGTTCCCCTCTGCAAACGCGCCAGGGGCGCGTTTGCAGAGTGGTGAAGGAAGGGGCGGGGCCTGCGGGCCCGATCGTTTTTAAAAAAACAATTTTTTTTGTCCCCTGAAGGGGGCTGTTTGGCCCCCCTTCCTTTTTTCTGTTTTTGGGCCCTGGGGACCCCATCCCCCAGGGCCTTACCCCTTTTTAAAATTACAAAATAAAAAAAAACGGGAAGGGGGCCGCGTGGCCCCCTTCCCTGGGCCTGTATTGGCCCCGGGGACCCCATCCCCGGGACATGGCCTCTATATTTATTTTTATTATTTTGAGGGGGGCTGCGTGGCCCCCTCCTCTGGCCATTTAAGGCCCCGGGGACCCCATCCCCGGGGCCGGCCATACCCTTTTTTTTTTAATTTTTGAAAACTTTGGGGAGGGGGCCGCGTGGCCCCCCTCCCGGGCCACTACTTGCCCCGGGGACCCCATCCCTCGGGGCTGGCCCTCTCGTTGGGGACTGTGGGGGTCCCCAATCCCCCACAGTCCCGCCGGCTCCCCGCGTCCCTTGGGAGCCGGCATTCGTTTTCCACATGGGGAGCTGCTAAGATGCAGCTCCCCATGTGGAAAAGCAATGTGCTTTGGATATTGGAAGAGAGAGCAGGTTTCCCTGCTCTCTCTTCCAATATCCAAAGCAGTTTGCAATGACAGGACGGGAGCCGCGAGGCTCCCGTCCTGTCATTGCAAACAGCAGTGTCCCGGGGGTAGGCACCCGGGACACTGCAGGAGCCGGCCCTGGGGGTGGTGGTCCCCAGGGCCATCAAGGGCTCCAGGAGGGGGCCGCGCGGCCCCCTCCCTACATCAGCACAGCCCCGGGGAGGTGGTGGTCCCCAAGGCTTCGGGGTCCAAAACGGACCCCCATTTTAATTTGTTAGTGCCCCGGGAGGTGGCGGTCCCCGGGCGTGTGGGGGCTGGAGCCCCCACACAGGTTGTTCAATTTTTAAAAAAGCCCCGGGAGGTGGTGGTCCCCGGGGCTGCGGGAGAGCTCAGAGCCCTCCCGCAACATTTTCAAAAAAAGCCCCGGGGGTGGCGGTCCCCGGGCTTAGGGGCCCTTTGAGGCCCCCACACATAAAATTAACCCCCCACCATGCCCCCGGGACTTGGGCCACCCGGGGACAAAATACAATCGAAGCGCGGGAGACCGCGCTTCGATTTTTTTTTTTTCCGGCAGGATTCGCGCGTCCTTGTGGGACCCCCTGAGCAAACCTAGGGGGTCAGGGTGTTTCTACCCTGCCCCCTTTGTGCGCTTTGCGCACTTGTTTCTATCCCTCGGTTCTACCGAGGGACAAAATGGCTGCCAACATTTCCTGAATCGGAATGTTGACAGCCAGCTGACAGCCAATTAACATGCAGCTCGTGATCGGGAGGTACGCGGACCCTACTCGGCCATAGATATCACTATCTTTTTTACTTTTCATTTTCTCAGCAACTACTGAACGGATTTACACCATTTAACAAAAAGGGTTCTTTCTGAACCAAGAACTACCTCTTTGCCAAATTTGGTGTAATTCCGTTCAGCAGTTCAGGCTGTAGCCGTGTCTAAAGTTTCCTATGGAAAAATGCATGGGGAAAACGCGTTTTGGGACCCCCTTTTTCTCGGCCCCCGTTTGACGAATCTCCCCGAGACTTTCAGGGAAGGAGCGGACCGGAGCGGGCCACAAAGTTTGAAAATTTCGCGAAGATACGTCAACCGGCAAGAGAGTTATCTCAAATAGAATGTCGCGGATTTCCTATGGATAATAGGTTGTAACTATAACTATCTACTGGCGACCGCCAGTAGATATATATATATATATATATATATATATATATATATATATATATATATATATATATATATATATCGTTTTGAGGGCAACATTTGGTTAATATATATATATTCTAGATACAAGCAGCCCTGAGAATAAACAGATAAGTAGTTGGTTAAAACCAGTTCCAGGGTTTAGAAAATGTTCCAGCTGCAGGGCATGCAAGTTTGGTATCAATACGACTTACTACCATACTCCTTTCAGTGATAATGACATAGCTATCAAAGGGAGTTTTAATTGCAAGACCGAATTTGCAGTTTATGTATTAACGTGCACTTGCGGTCTTCACTACCTTGGTAGTACAAAGCTTCAAGTGCATGTAAGAATTTTACAACATCTGCGAGCAATTCTGCATAGTGATCCTACATATCCTGTAGCACACCATTTTAAAAGAGTTCATGACAATGATGTGACTTGCCTTACTTATTATGTAATAGGAGCAGTGGCTAAATCAAGACGGGGAGGCAACAGGGAACGCAAACTCAGACAAATGGAAACCAAAATGATCCTCAAATTCAATAGCAAATGGCCTAACGGCTTGAATAATACAGAGGACATGCACAATTTTCTACAAATATCTGTCCACAACATTCCTTATGCAGTTTCCTTACCGAGTCCCACTGATCTCTAAGGTTTTATTAGGGTTCCAGAGTATAATAGACGTAAACACCTAATAACATAGCTAAGAAGTTAAGTTATAAAATAATCTTTGATACCTACGCAAAACCGCATCTGCACAATTTTAATATTTGCACTATTTTTGTAATATGATAGATGTTGTCATTAGTATTTAAATGATTTTAACAATATTTATCGGACTAAGATTTTATATTGTTATTAATATATATACATGCATTTTTATCTTTTTATCTTTCTATTGCATTTTAATTAGATTATTTCATCTTTGCACAATATGCACTGTATTGCACGACTAGCCTTTGTTGCTATGCACTTTTTGCACTTTAATGGGTCCTTTCTGTAAATGTACTATACAAAAAAAGCAAGTATCTAATTGCCTCAGTAAACTATTTATTTTTAGGATTTATCCTAAAATATTGCACGCACAAATAACTATAACAGTATATTAGTATCAATTTTAATGTTCAGTCTTATTGATGATGGTCAGTTTTCTTTTGTTAGAAAGGGTGTATTTATACAGATATAATTTCTTCCCTTCGATGTTGACTGGTTTATTTATTTGTATGGAATATATGTATTTATACAGAAATATTCAAATCAATTTATCAATTTTTTACCATATGACTGTCTAAATTGTTACAATGTTCTAATAATATGAAACACAATGTTTTATACGCAATTTTTGAGGCGATTGTACTGCATATTGTATAGTCTTTCTTCCATACACATGATCATGTGACACGGAACACAGGGAGGCGGGGATTCACCGGGAAGTGGCATTTAAAAATGAAGGTTCAGGCTAATTTTCCGCATGTGATCAAGGGCTTTCGAGCCCGAAACGCGTCATTGTTTGAGAAACATGGTCTAATAAAACTACTTGCCTGAAGACACCGAGTTGGTCCGTCTCTCCTTCTTCGCCGCCTGGAGGTTGCGGGAGTTTATATTGTACTTGGATATATATATATATATATATATATATATATATATATATATATATATATTATATATATATATATATATATTATATATATATATATATATATATATACTCGATGTTAGTGGTTTTGTAGCGCAAATACAATATAACCTGGACAATATAAAGCATACTTACTGATTTACGTTGGCTTTTGAAAGACACCAACCGCACCCCAGGAGTTGTTCAAAGTAGATCATTGGTTTCAATGTGTGACACAGTGTATGTGTCCCAGAATCGCCACAGTACATTTCGGCCTCACACTGCCTTGATCACGGTACAGGTGACTGTAATTCTTTCACTCAGTTTTTTAAGAAGTAAGGTGGTGATGGTAGTGTTAATGGTGGTGTTGGTAATGGTTGTCATATTAAGACTGGTGGTGGTAATGGTGCTGGTGATCATAGTGGTGTTAACAGTGGAGGTGGTAACTGTGATGATAATTATAGAAGTGATAATGGTGGAGATAGTGGAGGTGGTAGGAAGGGATGGTGGTTATAGTTGACTGTGGTGATGATGGCAATGGTGGTGGTGTTAGTAATGGTGGCAGTGGTAATGGTGGTAATAATGGCAATAATAAAGGTGGTGGCAATGGTGATGTTGTGGTGGTGATAAAGGTAGAGGTACTGGTGGAAATTATGGTTGTGGTGGTAATGGTGGTGGCAGCAGAAGAGGGGGTGGTAAAACTGGTGGTGGTAGCGGTGGAGGAGATTGTGGGCATTGCATTTGAGGTGATGGTCATAACAGTGGTGGTGACAATGGTGGTTTTGATGGTGGTGGTAATGCTGATAGTCTTAATGGTGGAGGCAGTGGTGATGCTAGAGCTAGTGGTGAAAGTGGTAGTGGTAATGATGATAGTGGAATTACTAGTCTTTGAGATAATTGTGTTGGTGGTGGCATTGGTGGTGTGGTAATGGTTATAGTAATGGTGGTGGTATTGCTGGTGGCCATCATTGTGGTAGTAATGGTGGTATTGGTGGTGTGGTAATAATAGTGATATTAGTGAGAATGGTGGTGGTAGTAATAGTGGTTTTGAAAATGGTGGTGGTAATAGTAGTAATTGTGAGGTAATTGTGATGTTGGATATAATAAAGGTGGTGTTGGTGGTAGAAAAGATGGGGTGATAGTAATGGTTGTGGTTATTGTATTATGATAGTAAGGGGGTTGGTGGTGGTAATGGTGGTTCTGGTAGCAGTGGTGATGGTAATTGCAAAGGTGGTGGAAATGGTGGTGTTAATTGTGGTGGGGGTACTGATGGTGAAGGTAAAGGGGTAGTGGTAATGGTAATGGTTGTGGTGGTAATGGTGGTGGTAATGATGGTGCTCGTGATAGTGGTATAAAGCTGATAAGAACTGTGGGGTGGAGCAAAAACTAAGGGGCTGATTACGATGGCGGGCGGACTTGGTCCGCCCGCCACCGTAGCGGTGATTGGGACCGCCCGCCAGACATGCGGTGGTCCCACCACTGCAATTAGGATGCGCCCACCATACTGGCGGGCACATCCTGGGCTTTCAACATTGCGGACGGTGCTGCTGGCTGCAGCACCGTCCGCAATGTTGAAAGTGCTTGCACCGCATTTCCCTGCACCGCGTGGCAGGCACCACGCGGTGCCTGCCACTTGGTGCATGGAAATGCAGGGGGGTACCATGGGTACCCCCCAGTGCAGCGACACCCCCCCAAACAAGGGGGGCCCGCAACGGGCCCCCAAACCCAATCCATGAAACTTAACCTTACCCCAGACTGTCTTTATGAGACAGTCTTGACATAGTGTCTTGTTCTCTACCTTTGGGCCAGATTTACTAAAATGTCACCCAATGCAATGCAGCAAGACAACTTGCTGTGCTGCTTTGCGTGACAGGAAGAGGTCAGGAATGTGCCATATCTACTAATATATGCGCATTCCTACTCACCCCTGGCACGGGCGCACTGAGTGCAGCCTAGCACCTATGCAAGCACCCTTGCACCTACACAAAAACAATCCCTTTCCTCTTTCTAAGTGTGCTGCAGAATGTAGCACACTTAAAAAGAGGAAAAACTAGGAGAAATAAAGATATTTCTCCTCGTTGCGCCTCTCCTAGGAAGGCGTAGCATTTTGATGCATTCCCAGGTTTACTAGTGTTAGTAAACCTGGGAATGTGCCAAAATACAAGGGTGGGTGCGTGGGAACATCCACTCTCCACCCATGTAACACCGTCCTGGCGTACAGTAAAGCAAGACAGCGGCTTGCGTTGCCTTGCGTTACTCTAGATTTACTAAGCCACACAGGGCCACGCAAGGTGGCTTTGTGTGGCTTTGTAAATCTCAGTGAAGCTCTTGTATTGCCTTGCGCCACCTTGCAAGAGCAATGCAAGAGCTTCGTAAATCAGGCCCATAGTTTCAGTCCAGAATAACCATCTTGATAAAAATAAAAGAATCGGCTGAACTTTAAAATGGCAATCTGAGGCTTTAGTAGGTAGGTTTAGAGAACTCCCCGAAGTTGGGACAGGTAGCAGTGTGAGCTGACATTATATTAAGGAGCACATTCGCAAGATTGGTCCAAATGCACAGCACTAGCACTTTGTTTGTCCACAGTATTAGTATATATGCTCTGGTGGTATTAGTAGTAATAGATAGAAATGTGCTCTTCTGTGCAAGGATACATTAGGAATCTGCATGCCCTTCTGCTAAACTGCTATAGCGATTCTTTGGCTAAGAGAATGCAGAGAATGCAAAGAAACTCTTATCTGTATTGAGGAACTTCTTTACAATGCAGAAATCAGCAGATAGAGTTTAAAGTGCTTTCAAAGTCTATCCTTGTTCTGTGTGTTCTATTGCATGATGTTAAAGTTTTCAAAAATAGCAATTACATTTTACTAGGGCAGTGGTTCTTAACGTTTTGACTTCTGTGGAGTGTGGACCCCTACCTAACCATTACTGGATTCCGGGAACCCCCACTGAATCATTATTGGAATTTGGGGACCCCTCCCACTGAGTCATTACTGAATGCCGGGGACCCCGGCATAAGCAATTTTGATGATTCTCCAGCTTAAGCGATTTCGATGATTTGAACCTCAAAATAATACACAAAAATATAGAAACAAGCATTCATCAAACAGATACATACATTATGAAATATTTTATTGAATTCACAAACAAACATAAAAATTAACATTTAAATTTTAATAGGAAGGTTGGGGCTTGTCTAGATTCATCTGAGGCTACCCATCGACCATACTGTGTTCTGTTAGATGCATTTCCACGCTCCCTTCAATCAATCAGAGGACACCAACTTAGGACCCGATTACGAGTTTGTCAATCTTACTGCCATACCGCCGTGGTGGCTGTCCGAAGAAGACCGCTGAGCCGGCAGTCTTTAGCCGGACCTATTATGATGCATGCAGCCTGATCCGCTGACCGTGTTGATGGAGTGTGTCCCGTATGTACCACGGTGGACGGCAGTGTTGGCGCTGCATACTCTGTCGCCGTCAGGGCCACAGGTTCCCGCCGAGTCGATTACGAAAACACAATTGTACTGGCTGTCCCTTAGCGGCGGTTCCCTGATAGCGGTAGGCTGCCGCTGTATGCTCTCAGCAAAGCATCGTAACAGTGGCCATTGGATGGTTACAAATACAACACACTGGATGTCCACTGGCCAAGTGGATACACCTGCAAATCACACGATAAAACACACCTCATTTCAGACCATGATCCTTTGCCACTCCACTGCAGCACAGCAAGGCAGAGCCCAAGTTTTTGGTGAGGTAGGCGCCCTTTTTTTCTCATCCCTGCTGCCACTCTCCACAAACTTTTGTTGCACATTTTTTTCATATCCCTTGGTGTTTTTGTTTCTTTTTTTCATTGTCACTTACTTTATTTGTAGTTATGTCACGCCCAGAAAATTCACGTTTTTCAGAGGCTGAGTTGTCAGTCAAGGTGGGTAAATCATAAGAGTAGAGCCACAATTGTTTGAAGCCCAAGTCCAACATACTGCTTTCAGTAAGAAAAGAGGAATGTGGTCCAGAATAGTCAACAGAGTGAATGCTGTTGGTACCACCCTGCGCACACAGGAGGAAACTAGGAAGAAGTAGAACAACCTGAGGGGGAAGGTGTGCTCCATGGCCTCCAAGCAACATCTGGAGGCCCAGAAGACTGACGGTGGTTCTCCCAGCGCCCCATTTCAACTCTTTTCATGGGATGAGAAGGTCTTGGCCATCCTACATTCTGAGGGCTTGACAGGAATAGCTGGGGTAGTGGTCTGGTAAGTTACACCTCACTATCACAATACCTCAATTTACTATTGGCTATCAACTCAGCTTTTGCCATTGTGTTGTGTACCTACTTTCCTAACATGCAATCCTCAAAGTATCAGAGTTGTAGGTTTGTCTGTGTTAATGTGTATTGTTATATATAAGATCACATGTATCAATCTCCATTGCATGCCACATGTAAGAATGCTGTCTGTAAGTGTATTACTATAAAAATATCATTCCAGGACCCATGATATGTGTTAACATGTAAATGTATGGTCCATCCCAACTGTATTTTGGCAACAGGTATGTTAGATTAACTATTTTGCAAGTGTTGGCAAGTAGAGATTGAAATGACTACAACTATCATGAGGCCCTGTTATGTGTAACTCAAAACAAGATGGAATTGTGATTTTGCCCATTCTCACTTGTCTGACATGTTACAACTGATGTCCAATTTTCATGGACTGAGCAATTTACATACACTCAGAGACACGTATGCCTACTTAGCTTTATGTTGTCCTGGTCTCCTCAACTGAAACTATTGATGTCATGAGTTACACCATACCAAGTGCGTAGCTCAAATATTGGTAAGGCATGAAGGTAACTCAGCTGATTAGAAGTGTCAGGTGACCCATTGACTCTGCACTGCTCACATGATGACTAATGCTAAATATACAACCAAGTTGAGTGATCGCCTGTTTTATACATGCTTAGGCCTTGGAATGTTCAAATATACGTTACCTCTCCACTGTGTTGCCTAAATGTTTGGGAGATGGCATGTTTATTCCTTAATCCAAAATGAAACATCTCAGGACATCTATTGAGCTGCTTAATTCAAGAAAATAAGAGTAGATCCACAATTGTTTGAAGCCCAAGTCCAACATACTGCTCTCAGTAAGAAAAGGGAAATGTGGTCCAGAATAGTCGACAGAGTGAATGCTGTTGATACCCCCCTGCGCACACAGAAGGAAAATAGGAAGAGGTGGAATGACCTGAGTTGGAAGGTGTGTTCCTTGGTCTCCAAGCAACACCCGAAGGCCTAGAAGACTGGCGGTGGTCCTCCCAGCACCCCATTACAGCTGTTTTCATGAGAGGAGAAGGTTTTGGCCATTCTACATTCTGAGGGCTTGACAGGAATACCTGGGAGAGTGGTCTGGTAAATTGCACCTCACTATCACAATACCTCAATGTCCTGCCTGCTCTCAACTCAGGTTTTGCCATTGTGCTGTGTACCTTCTTTCCTAACATGCAATACTCAAAGTAGCAGAGATGTAGGTTTGTCTGTGTTAATGTGTTTTGTTACATATACGATCACATGTATCAATCTCCATTGCATACCACATGTTGGAATGCTGTCTGTAAGTGGATTACTATAAAATATATCATTCCAGGACCCATGATATGTGTTAACATGTAAATGTATGGTCCATCCCAACTGCATTTTGGCAACAGGTATGTTAGACTAACCATTTTGCAAGTGTGAGCAAGTAGAGATTGAAATTACTACAGCTACCATGAGGCCCTTTTTCTGTAACTCAAAATAAGATGAAATTGTGATTTTGCCCATTGTCACTTGTCTGACATATTAGAACTGATGTCCAATTCTCATGGACTGAGCAATCTACATAGAATGTTGTACTCAGAGACATGTTTGCCTACTTAGCTTTATGTTGTCATGCTCTCCTCAATTTAAACTATTGATGTCATGAGTTACACCATACCAAGTGTGTAGCTCAAATATTGGTAAGGCATGAAGGTAACTCAGCTGATTAGAAGTGGCAGGTGATCCATTGACTCTGCACTGCTCACATGATGAATAATGCTAAATATACAACCAAGTTGTGTGATCGCCTGTTTTATACACACGTAGGCCTTGGAATGGTCAAATACACGTCACCTCTACACTGTGTTACCTTACATGTTTGGGAGATGTCATGTTTATTCCTTAATCCAAAATGCAACATCTCAGGACATCTAATGAGCTGCTTAATTCAAGTACATGTATTTAATGTCTCCAAATGTCTTGTTAACAAGTTCAATACCACTGAAATATATCACAATAGTAATCTCTACCTATTTTGCTTTTCCTAGGTTTCTACTTACTGTGTGACTAAACATTTGGATGTAGATACCACAAATCCTCCAATAACAATGTTTACTACTTCACAACAGCTCAATCTGACGGAGCACCTGGCCAGAGTTTGGCCACCGAAGAGACCCGCACTCCACCCCAGGATCAAGTCCTCAGTGATAACAACACTCCTGGAGATCTGGACATGGATGGCAGTGCTGATCCATCTGGTCAGCCTGGGCAGACGACAAAAGGGAGTCTCACTGTGCCCACACCAACACCTCCCTCCCTCCCCAGCTACAACACCTCAGTGAACCTCAGTCCCCCCAACCTGTGTACCTTGCACAGTTACATCCATCGTGAGCCCCCAGTCCTGGATCCTGAGGTGACAATCACCAGCCTATCTAGAGATGAGCCAGGATCCAGTGGGAGAATGCACCCTGAGCCAAGGGCACGGGCTTGTGGGGGTAGGGGTTAAGGAAGGGGTACTGTGGGCTGAGTGAGGCCACTGGGGCCACTAACACCCAGGCCACCATTGACCAAGTCTTGGGAGCCTATCAGGATTGCCAAGACGTGATGCGCCAGGTACTAACCGAAATCCGGGAGATGAAGCAGCTGCAGAGGAATATACACCATGAGATGCAGGCCCAGAACACCAAAACTCTGCCATATGGGTGCTGCAGGACATCCACACACACACACCTGTGCAGGGCTTTTCCAGCACCATCTACCTCTTCCAGTGGTCCAACAACATTGGGCCCACCTATTTCTGCGGCAGCCACAGGAAGAGAGGCCCTTCCAGTGGAAGACACACTTGCAGACACCCCTGTCCCCGCAGCTGTGGATCCCCCCCTGTACTGCTTTGCGGGGACGTCCTCGCAAATTTCCAGGAGGTGCGGATGGCAAGACCTCCCCCACCACCATCAAGAAACTTTGCACCTAATTTTCTCCAGTGTGTGTAACACATTCACTATGTGGACTATTTCTGGATACATTTACCTTTCTGATGGGAGTAGTGTTTTGGACATTGGACTTCAAACAATTTGGCATCTACAACTATGGCTTCATTCACCATGACTGACTTCTTCACTTTTGCTTTTCTCTCTTTGTTTTTGCACAATGTTTATTTTCTCCTTGCTCACTGCAATAAATACACTAGTCACAAACTCATTGCCTGCTGTAGTATATCTCACATCTAGCAATTTATATATACACTACCATTTGAACTTTACAATGCCCAAAATATCAACTTGTGTAAGCATGGATATGTTGCATGTACACAATGGTTAGCTCAGGATCACAACTTTGTCTCACTAACACATACATACAAGTGTATTCTCATATCCCATCTTTATTCTATAGTTCCAACAATAGGCTGGCATTATGTCAGAAACATAGCAAATCACACAAGACTCAAATATTCTGTGCCAGTTATCACATTTTCAGATGCAGACCTTAACAACATGGAAGAAGGGGATCCATCAGACAATTTCCTATTGAATAGGCAAAATAAAAAAGGTCAATGTCATCAGCTGGAGTTATATCACCTATCTCACAAATGGAATCCCACATCAATAACACCATTAGAAAGACACATGGCAGTACTACAGTTTTTAATCACAGGATCCTTCCAATCCGGTATTGCCGCATCTGGTGGAATGTCACGACCAAATGTCAGTGGTGTGCCACAAGCAATTTGCCCTACAATGAGGAGACACATCAACAGCTACATACACTTTACACACAATGAGGATTTAGACAAAGTGAGGGGACACTAGCATTATTTGGGCCCACAAAAACATTTTGTTGGAGCACATGCTGGCACACATATTGCATTAAGACCACTACACGACAAAGTACAAGTCCAATGGATTCCACATAACTTCCATCCTATCATTGTGCAAGCTGTCTTGGTTCAGGATTTGTACACACAAAGGGGCCGATTCCGATCTCGGCCGGTAGGGCACCGAATCGGATTCGGCTTTACCGGATCCGAATCGGATGCCCTGTTTCCAACCGATTCGAACACCCGTCCGCGCGAGCAAGTACGATGCGAGCGTACGCGAAATCCCCGACCGACTCGTTCCCGGCTCCGAACCGCTCCGACCGACTCGTATGGACTCGACTCGCACCACGCAATGGAGACGTTCCCTGACCGGGCAAGTACGATGCGCGCCTCGATCAGTCCGACCGACTCGCGCCGTCCGGCTCGAAAGAGCAGTCGGAGCTGGACTTCGGGGGTCTGTGTCGGACCCCCCTGTACGCGTAGCCACGCGAGTCGCACACATGGGGGACCCATGGGTCCCCCCTACACATGCATGTACGGCGCGAGTCGCACCGACGCGTACCCACTGTAGGGGGCCCCCCTGTTCGCGACGCACCCATTGAGTCAATGGGAGCCCGTGTACGCGTCGTACGACCGGCTCCCATTGACTTCAATGGGAGTCCGACCGAATCGAGTCCGATAGCATGCGTCCGCATCGTACTCGTTCGGTCGGACTGCCAGAGTCCGGTTCGGTCGGAAATCTCTCCGAATCCGACTTGTTCGGTGTGATTTCCGGCCCGAATCGGAATCGGCCCCTAAGTCTGTGACAGTCATTCCCAGGAACAACCCATGTCCCCTTTGTACATCCAGACAGCATCACATACCCCCACATTCCACAACTCTGAAATGTCCAAATGAAGATGCCATGGCAAATGTACCTAAAACAGACCAAAACAAAGACATTAGCTATAAAACCATACATAAAAGAAAAATCACATAGTCAACTTCTGGAGAACACAGCCCTTGACAAAAAGTGAAGGCTGAACAAAGCAACACAAACCAAATGACCATGTGTCAAAACATTCCTCAACAAACCCCTTTCAGCTGGATTTTCCAGAGTTTGACCTTGCTAATATTCTACCTCAACACACTCCTCACATCATCACAACAAGATTTGTTGTAGCAGTCATGACATTTCACAAAATAGTTACATTCATGAAAAGAAGTTGTCAATGAGATCTTGATGCAAGTTAGCTCCTTCCTCTTCACCACTGTCATCATCATTTGACATTTTAGGATCCTCATTTGGTGGCACTTCATGGTCCTCTGCGATATAAGGGATGTTCCCTCGCAGGCGATGTGGAGAATGCAGCAGGCCATGGCGATTTTACACACCTTCCTGGGTGAGTAGAGGAGGGCTCCCTCAGTCTTGTACAGACATCTAAATCTGGCCTTCAGGATCCAAAAGCCTGCTTCACTGGCGGCTGTGTCCTTCCATTGGCCTCATTGAAGGGGACTTCCCCTAGCATTGTTGGATTCCTCAGTGGTGCCAACAACCATGGATGGTTGGGATACGCTGAGTCTCCTAGATGGAAGACAGACATAATTGCAACAATAAGTTACACAGTTTCTGGTGGTATTTAGACAAAATATTGTGTTAGAAATGTCGACTTATGCAAATATCGTGTTGTAAATGTCGTGACACAGAAATATCAACAGCAAGAATATCGTGATCAAGAATATCGATTTTAAGGTAAGAAATATCGTTTTTAAAAATATAGAAGTCATTAATATTGTTTGCAAAAATATAGTTGTTGAAAATATAGATTTTTTAATTAGTGTTATCTATTTTAGTATATATTTTAAATGTATGTGATGTATTTTTTTGTATATGTATTATTTATGTTTTTTAATATATGTGTTACATTTTTTGTAGTTATCAATTTTATTTTAAATAAATTTTGCATTTTTTAGTTCCGTAGCGGGTTGTGGGTTTATAGGGAAATAGGGTGTGAAGTAATTTAATTACAATAAATTAATGATTATGTTTTATTTATTAATATTTATTTAATTGAGATTTTATAGTGTTAATTGTGGGAAGTAATTTATTTTTATTTAATTATTAATTTGTTGTTAATTAATATTAAGTAATTGGTAATTAATTATCGTAATTGTGTATTTTTTTTTAGGTGCAGGTTGTGGGGTTTATAGGGGTAAAGGAAGGGAAGTAATTTATTTTTAATTAATTAGTAATTAGTTGTTAATTAATATTAATTAATTAAAAATTAAATATGGAAATCATGTAATTATTTTTTGATGTGGGTTGTGGGGTTTATAGGGGTAAAGGGTGGGAAGTAATTTATTTTTAACTAATTAATAATTAGTTATTAATTAATATTAATTAACTAATTGAAAATGTTTAATTAATTAATAATTAGTTGATCATTAATATTAATTAATTAATTGATCATTAATTAGGGTCATTGTTTAATTTTTTTGTGTGGGTTTTGGTTTTATAGGGGTACAGGGTGAGTAGTAAAATATTTTTACTTGCTTTATAATTAGTTGTTAAATACTATTAGTTTTTTAATTGAAAATACATTTTAATTGTGTAATTAATTTTTTTTATAGTTTAATTTTAGCTGTAGGTTGTGTGGATTATAGGGGTAAAGTGTGGGAAGTTAATTAATTTTTATGTATTTTAATTAGTTTTTTAATTAATAATATTTCTTTAATTGACAATTAATTATCTTAATTATGGAAGTACATTTATTTTTATTTAGGTGTGGTTTTATAGGGCAGGAAGTAAATAAACGAAATTTATGTAATAATTAATGTTTTTGTTTCTAAATAAATTCTAACTAAAATATATATTTGTTTGAAAATGATTTTTTTATTTTATTTAATATAATATTTGTAGGTATTTGTCATATGTATTTAACATTATATTATGTTTTTATTTTTTTAATTCTTAATATTAAATATATTTGTATTTTAATTTGTAACATTCATATATTTGTTTTTTTAAATATTCTTTTTTTGTTGATATTTAGTTTGTTTTTAATTTTGAACTGACTGGAGTGGGAATACAAATTTTTACCCGTTCCCAACCCAACACTTTCCCTACTGTTGCACTGACTGGAGTGGGAATAGTACATTTCATCCCTCCGCTATCCAACACTTTCCCTGCTGTTGCACTCATCGGAGTGGGAATAGAAATTTTTCACGGCTCCGCTATCCAACACTTTCCCTACTGTTACAATCTTTGGAGTGGGAATAGTAATTTTTACCTCTTTGCTATCCAACACTTTCCCTACTGTTGCACTGACTGGAGTGGGAATAGTAAATGTTATCCCTCCGCTATCCAACACTTTCCCTACTGTTGCACTCACTGGAGTGGGAATAGTCATTTTTACCCTTCCGCTATCCAACACATTCCCTACTGTTGCACTTATTGGAGTGGGAATAGGAATTTTTACCTCTCCGCTATCCAACACTTTCCTTACTGTTACACTCATTGGAGTGGGAATAGTAATTTTTACCCCTCCGCTATCCAACACTGTCCCTACTGTTGCACTGACTGGAGTGGGAATAGTAGATTTTAACCCTCCGCTATCCAACACTTTTCCTACTGTTGCACTCATTGGAGTGGGAATAGTAATTTTTACCCCACCGCTATCCAACACTTTACCTACTGTTGCACTCACTGGAGTGGGAATAGTAATTTTTACCCCTCTGCTATCCAACACTTTATCTACTGTCGCACTCACTGGAGTGGGAAATTTAAGTTTAAAGGTTTTTAAATAGTTTAATGTTGTAATTTATAATAGAATGCTTTTTTAATAGATGTTATGTTATTGATATATGAATATATATATTTATTTGTAATTGTTTTATATAATTTTAAAATTATTAAATACATTAAAATTAATAGTTTATTAATTGTTTTAAAGTAAATACATATATATATTAATTATTATATATGTGTGTTTTACGATTTTTAATGAAGTTTATTTGTTAAAATGTATATTAAATCTAATTTTTTTTAAATTAATTTTATTATTTAATATATTTAGGGGCCGATTACGATCCCTTTCGGAAAGCATTACGACCGAATCGGTTCCGGAATGCTTTACGGACAACTCGGATCGGGGGAGTCCAACCGAGCAATTTGGATGCATCCGGATGCTTCCAGATACAATTCGGTCGGACTCCCATTGACTTCAATGGGAGCTTGTGTTTCGAATGAGAGCACAGGCTCCCATTGAAGAAAGGGGTGGCTGGGGAAAATTGTGCACCCTGTGGTGGGCACCCCTTGGTGCCTGCCACACTGAGCATGGTTGGGGAGAGGGGACCCATGGGTACGTCCACGGGCCCGAATCAGAGGGCCACGGGTGAACAGGGGCCTGCTATGGGCCCCCAAAGACCGATTCCAACAGCCGTTTCATTCCGGGCAAACCGAATCGGAACGGCTGTCCGAATCAGTCATCGTAATCGCTCGCTCGGAAACCGAGTCCATGGAGCTGTACGATTCAGCTCCGAAAGGCTCGACCTGTCTGAATGCCTTTCAGAACCGATTTGGACAGCCCTTATGGTTCTCGGGCATCGTAATCGGTCATTCGGAACTGTGTGCGATTGGGTTGGAAACAAGGGTTCCGAATTGGAGCCCTTCTGAACGAGATCGTAATCGACCCATTAATATTTATTATTTAATTTTATATTTATTTAAAAAACAATATTTTGTACAGCTATATTTTTGACATTGAGATTTAAAAAAAATATTTTTGTACTTACCATTATAAATATAGGATGTCAATTTTTTTGACATCGATATTTAAAACTCGATATTGTGGTATGGGGATATTTTAGGTGTTGATATTCTGTCAGTGAACCCTTTCTGATACAACTAACTGACATTACCCACTCAAAGTTAGGACTGATCTAAGTTACCAACAAGCCAGGCCCTCTCCAGTAGTCGCTGTGACATCAGCTGGGGTATGGTTCTGTTCTGCAGTACGAAGGAATCATGGCCTGATCCCGGGAACCGGGCACAGGCGTTTGAGATATACAAATTCAGTAAGCAGATAACTTGCACGTTGATAGAATGGAAGTGCTTCATGGTACAGTAAACTTGTTCCTTGGCTTGCGGTGGTACTAAGGCAATATGAGTGCCATCAATGCCTCCAACCAAATGTGGTAGGTGAACAAATCTAAAGAAGTCAACCTTCACAGTGGCTACATCCTCACATCTGGGGCACTGGATGTTGCTGTCAATGTGTCTCATCATTGCTGAAAGCAAGTCTTATAGTTTACCACTGAACATTGATTGCGACATACAATCCGATATAGCCACAGTTTGTTGAGAGGAACCTGTGGCCAGAAAATGCAAAACTGCCATAAGTTTCACTGTTGGTGGGATACATGTGGGATTAGTGTTTTGAGGAAGGTTATCAGGCTCCAACTGGTGACATAAATCCAGTATGGTTTGCCTATCCAAACAAAACTTCTTGATGATATCCCTTTCTTCCATGGTCTGAAGGTCTGGAAATGGGTGGTACACTGGAGTCTGTCGTCTCCTCCCTCTCCCAGGATACCTATGTGTGGAGTGAAAACAACTTTGAACATTGGTCACAGTGTCCAGAGTAACATATATGAAGAGTAAGCCAAAAGTCATGTGCCAAAACATAACTGGTTCAGAAAGCATTACAGATTATTCACATAATAACTGTCTACTGTCCAACATTCACCTATAATCCCCATTGTGGTGTTCATATATGCCAATAACATAAATGTGCACATTCTACATCCAGAAATGTATTAGGGGCACCTTCATATTGTACTTTTTAACATTTTCTTTCAAAATACCGTCACAGGTGGTGTACAGTGCACCGCACAAATATAGCGTTGATGCACAGTAACGCACTACAGAGATGTTTGTGTAAAGGAATTTAGATGGAAATGAAGCAGTACATATGGAAACATGTAACACCTCATTTGGAGTGATGGTGATGCACTTAACAGTCACCAATACTGTACTTCCAACCGCTAAAATGTCAGATGTCTGACCTTGCATATCGGACATTCAGAACCTACAGCCGGTGGAAGTTGACCACGCAGTAGACATATTCATCCTTGACGGACACAGGCATAGGCTAACGTTGGTGATTGTGACAGTAGAGGGCCAATGGTTGTGTCTGTCTATGCTGATGACCGCATATGTGGCGTACATGTACACCATGGCTTGAAAAATAATTCACTTGCCTCCTGAAACTGCTGCTATCAAGACCTCCTTCACTTTAGCTGCTGTCTGCCACCTCTGGGAGCACTCATGCCAGGCCAAGCAGGTGAGAGGGCCCCTGCCTTCTCTCCAGAGGAGCTGGAGCAACTGGCTGAAGAGGTCCTTCCCCTGTACGGCCAGCTCTATGGCTCACCAGAGGAACAGGTAACTATCTTACATACATATACTACTCTGTTTAACTCCATCATTTCCATTCCCACAAGCTAGTGTGAAGTTTGATTACTGTTGAAACATTTTGTGGTCCCTACATAGGACAATCATGTAATGGATTGTTGAGCACTGTACATTGTGTAATTAACATCACAATTGGGATGTCTGATAAGCCCTAGATTCTACTTGTGGTGCATGCACAGATCTATGGATATATACATTTAATGGTACCTATGATATATTTACTAATCAGATCATGGTAAATGTGCAAACATATGTATAGCCTTAACAGTATGAGCTGTGTATGTATACTGTAAGAAGAAGTTGAGGATGATGTTAGCTATGTGTGCAGTCCCACATATTACTCAGGCTAAATCAGGGCTCGCCAAACTGTTGTCTGGGAGCTCGCTATACCTCACAGACCCCTTCAGAGTGCCACACAACCTTGAGGTCATGTATTTGATGGCCACAAGATGTACTTTTATGTATTGGAGTGGTGGAAATGTGATATTCATGTGGGATCAGTATGCTCAGTCTGCAGAGAACAAGGCATGACAATGAGTTGTGCCCAGTCTGGGCCATTGCCCAGGCTAGGGCAGAGTTACTGTGGTAATACATCTGATGCACAGCGTAAACTACCTGTAGGCCTGCAGATCCTTGGTTGTTCCCAAAATGTGTTTTAAGAACCAGTATTAGCCCTGATTGCTTTTACATGGACTACATTTGGAATGGTGACTGAGGTAGCCCCCTGACCTGTTACTTCTTTCCATTGACCCACATCGTCAATGTATGTCATTTACTTATGACAGGCGCCTTACTCCCACAGGTCTGTTGTCACGTTCCATCAGTCATGCTTGTGCACTGTACAGGCCTATTGCACATATGACACATTAACAGTGCATGTAGTTTGTTACTTCAGAAGAGATTTTGATATGTGAATCGCCAGCTTTGTTACATTTAACCAATCAAACAAGAAATACAATGGTATGTTTATGTCATACCTGTCACAGTGCACATATGGCAAAGGGTATGTCCAGTAATGGCAGTACATACCACACAAACTCAATCAGATGTCGTATGATATCCCATTCAGTAGTCCACATGTCCACACATCCCCAGAGAGGAAATTCTCAGTGACACACATGGCAGCCCTTTCATAGTTACCTAAGTTTTAGGATGTAGTCTATACTATGTTACCAGGCTATATGGACCATATGCATCAAGTCAATTGGCCTGGCTGTAAAGGTGTCTGTACAATCATGCACAAGTAGTTTACCCTTCAGAAGGTCACAATGGTGTGTCATGTTTCATAGTAGCTCACATCACAGTACATATAGGATGGCCCTGGGCTACATGATGTTAGTGGGCTGGCTCAGTCAGTGTAGAACATGACTACGGATTAGGATAGTCAGCAGATGACTACAAAAGTGTGTACTCATGTCTTTGTAGTGCTCAGTAGGTAAGAACTACACATGTTTGTGTGTTGACTATTGATTAATGCTTGTGCTAAATGTATACCTTGTGTCACAACAAAAGAGAAATCCAAAAACTTGCAGTGATAATCTGTTTATTCATCACTTGTACCCTTACGGGTTAATGCCTATCAGAGCTGGCCATCTGGAAGGCCATCGCCTGGAGAGACTCACCCTGAGGGTCTATGTGGCTGGCGCAGCATCCATTGCAGGTAAAGGTGGGAGGACCTGAGACGCTGGACCCGGAAGATCATGGAGGTACAGCTGGGGAAGTCCTCCCAACGTGCACGGGGTGCGCACTTCACCCTGACTCCCCTAATGCCCCGCATACTGGCGGTGGGCTACCTGGAGCTTGATGGGCAGTTGAGGGCCCGACAGTCGCTATAAGGAGGTAAGTCCTGGCCAGAGTTGTACATGTTACATTGCCAATTTAATGGTTTACAGGCAGGCATTTCCCCATCAACAGTGGGGGTGACCGATGTGCGACACATAAGAAGAGTTCTTGTTTGTGTGAGTCTGAAAGTAGATGCATGATGATATGCTTTACCTATTGTCTTTATGACCAGGCACACAGCCCACTACCAATTTACTGACTTGAGCAGACACATGTCTGAGTGAAGTGATAAATCACCTCATGTTCTTTGATGTTCTGGGTGACACTTGTACCAACCAGGCCACTTGTCTTCATTGCGTAAGAAGTGGCATTCCCTCACTACTGTCTCTCATGTGATGGTAGCCCTATTATATGTGACATGGCATACAGTGCACTTCAGATGCAGTGACTGGACAACCCTTCCAATTGGTAAGTTGGGATCCTTCAGTGACATGAGCGTGCAAACACCACTAGTGCCATCAGCATTAGTGCCTACATGTTGCCCAGTGTAACTTTCTCTGTTATTATTTCATCTGTAACACTGTTTCAAGATTCATTCACTGCGTGGTGATATGCACCAGGGACTGACGTATAGAAATGTAGAGATCATATGTGAGTGTCTACACTCAGTCTTACAAGGCAATTTGTGTTTGCTATACCAAATGGAGCTGTGATGTGCCATACCATTAGCACTATAATGATCCCACCTCTGCATGTCATAGATGTTCACTGACACACAACAACCTTCAAAGGTTTATTGGCCTGTAGGAATGCAATCTAAGAATGATGTTGTCACCAGTACCAAGCAGGATTGGGGATGTTCATAAGTCTTATGTTGTGTACATTTGGAGTATCCATCTCCTAAAACTTTGGTCCTCAATGTCTCTAGGCTACTTTTCAATGCTACATGTGATACATAACTAAACTACTTCAGTACAGCTTTCATTAGACTTTTTTGGAAGAGGACATATGATGAAGTTTCAAGTCAAAAGTGTCATCAGTGTGCAATGAGCATTTGCATGTGACATGATTTCTGCTATAGCATTTATATTGCTGATACATTTCACTTGATTGACCTTCATGACATCATGATGTGGTTTGAGTAAAAGAAAATTTGGTGATGTCTGAGCCTTGTGTGAACAGTGTGAAAATGTATATTTAGTAGCCATCCTATTTGGTGACATCAGTTAACTATGGTATACGACAAGAGCCAAAGTATACAAGGTGATCAGCTATCCTAGAATGGACATAAGGATGGAGTGTAGACAAGTCCATCAATGCGTTTGGAGCTATCTGGGGTTATTACATCACTGTGACCAACTGTTTCCAGGTTTTGTAGCATGCATGCATGTGCTCATGCTAATGTTGAAGCCTATATAGTGACTCATGAAGCTTGTGTGAACTGTGCACTATACAAATGTTTTGAGTTGATATCTGATGGTCAGGTGTGGTAGTGCATTTGCAATAAGCCAATTTTATATGTCATTTCAGATTCATCCCAGGCAAGCGAAGGAGAAGTGGCCAACATAGTTGGCTACACAGCTAATCACAGTGGTTTTGGTCGTAAGAGCATAGACACGGAGGGACCCAGTGACCAAGAGGGTGTGGGGAATGCCACGGAGGATGCAAGGTCAACTTCATCACCTACAGAGTCATCCTCCAGTGGACTTTCTCGAGTTGTGGCCGACCCCACAGGATTTGTTCCACCTTCATCCTTATCTGCCATACCCAGTTCCATCGCCATCCTCCCTGTTGCTCCACAGCAAGTTGGCTGTGTCTGCTCCCCTAAGAGGGGAGCTGTCTCCTACACTCCATGCACCTCAGCCCTTGCCCTTGTCTACCCTCTCTCTGTGCAGAGTGAGGAAGCATTTGACTAAGTCTGGGTGGTGAACTCGGCTCCGCTCGCGGAGTTTCTGGAGATTTCCACACTCTGCATTACGCCGAGCTCGCGGAGTTCAGAAAAACTTTACGCGAAGGGAGTTTTTTCCCTCGCTTGCGTTCGTCAACGTCAAGATGGCGAGTGCAAGCAAGGAAAATTCACTTCCCGGCGAGATTTTTCCTCGTTTGTTATCGTCAACATCAAGTTGGCGAGCGCAAGCATGGAAAATCAACCTCCCGGCGAGAATTCTCAACGCAGGCGGTCAAGTTTCTTATTGCGAGTGGTCGCGTATGCTCGTGACCGCTCGCGTTGAGAAACTGTCAGTTCGCGTTGAGAAAGCTGCCACTCGAGTAAAAATCTACTCGAGCGGCAGAAAGGAAGAAGCACCCGCTTGCGCTGTGAATGGTGCCATTCGCAATGATTGCACAGTGCAGACAAGCACCTGGCACTGAAAATCACCACGAACAGCATTTATCCAACGCACTCTGCGCTTGCGGAGCTCCGGCACTTCGCGGAATTCCGCGTAGCAGAACTCTGCGCACTCTGCCCAGTCTTACTTTTGACCTCCTGAGAAACATCTCTGTGGGACAGATTGCACTACTGCATGCCATTCAGGGGCAAGGCAGCCATCTGCAGCAGATGGTGGCATACCTGAAAGGCATTCACAATGCCTTTCCCTCAGCACAGCAAAACCAAAGGGGTTGATGGACGGAGTGTTGAACATTGCAAGCACTCACCCCCAGTCAACTGATCTGGGTTTAATCCATCATCATTCTTTAGCTCACTCCGCCACCCCAGTTCAGACATGGCCATATGCAAATCAGTCTGACCCTGTGCCTCATGGGAACAGTCCAGCCCGAACTGCCAAGACATGTCTTCCCTGGACCGGAAACAAGCATCCTGGGACCTGTTTGTGGCTTACAGCCGTCATCAGCCAGGCTATCTTGAATCCAGTGGCAAAGTGAGCAAGGGACCCACGTCTGGGCATACCCTGCCAACTTAGGCCGAACATAGCAAAACCAAAGGGGATGATGGACGGAGTGTTGAACATTGCAAGCACTCACCCCTAGTCAACTGATCTGGGTTTAATCCATCATCATTCTTTAGCTCACTCCGCCACCCCAGTTCAGACATGGCCATATGCAAATCAGTCTGACCCTGTGCCTCATGGGAACAGTCCAGCCCGAACTGCCAAGCCATGTCTTGCCTGGACCGGAAACAAGCATCCTGGGACCGGTTTCTGGCTTACAGCCGTCATCAGCCAGGCTATCTTGAATCCAGTGGCAAAGTGAGCAAGGGACCCACATCTGGGCATACCCTGCCAACTTAGGCTGAACATAGCAAAACCAAAGGGGATGATGGACGGAGTGTTGAACATTGCAAGCACTCACCCCCAGTCAACTGATCTGGGTTTAATCCATCATCATTCTTTAGCTCACTCCGCCACCCCAGTTCAGACATGGCCATATGCAAATCAGTCTGACCCTGTGCCTCATGGGAACAGTCCAGCTCGAACTGCCAAGACATGTCTTCCCTGGACCGGAAACAAGCATCCTGGGACCAGTTTCTGGCTTACAGCCGTCATCAGCCAGGCTATCTTGAATCCAGTGGCAAAGTGAGCAAGGGACCCACGTCTGGGCATACCCTGCCAACTTAGGCCGAACATAGCAAAACCAAAGGGGATGATGGACGGAGTGTTGAACATTGCAAGCACTCACCCCCAGTCAACTGATCTGGGTTTAATCCATCATCATTCTTTAGCTCACTCCGCCACCCCAGTTCAGACATGGCCATATGCAAATCAGTCTGACCCTGTGCCTCATGGGAACAGTCCAGCCCGAACTGCCAAGCCATGTCTTCCCTGGACCGGAAACAAGCATCCTGGGACCGGTTTTTGGCTTACAGCCGTCATCAGCCAGGCTATCTTGAATCCAGTGGCAAAGTGAGCAAGGGACCCACATCTGGGCATACCCTGCCAACTTAGGGCGAACATAGCAAAACCAAAGGAGATGATGGACGGAGTGTTGAACATTGCAAGCACTCACCCCCAGTCAACTGATCTGGGTTTAATCCATCATCATTCTTTAGCTCACTCCGCCACCCCAGTTCAGACATGGCCATATGCAAATCAGTCTGACCCTGTGCCTCATGGGAACAGTCCAGCCCGAACTGCCAAGCCATGTCTTCCCTGGACCGGAAACAAGCATCCTGGGACCGGTTTCTGGCTTACAGCCGTCATCAGCCAGGCTATCTTGAATCCAGTGGCAAAGTGAGCAAGGGACCCACGTCTGGGCATACCCTGCCAACTTAGGGCGAACATAGCAAAACCAAAGGGGATGATGGACGGAGTGTTGAACATTGCAAGCACTCACCCCCAGTCAACTGATCTGGGTTTAATCCATCATCATTCTTTAGCTCACTCGCCACTCCCAGTTCAGACATGGCCATATGCAAATCAGTCTGACCCTGTGCCTCATGGGAACAGTCCACCCCGAACTGCCAAGCCATGTCTTCCCTGGACCGGAAACAAGCATCCTGGGACCGGTTTCTGGCTTACAGCCGTCATCACGCAGGCTATCTTGAATCCAGTGGCAAAGTGAGCAAGGGACCCACGTCTGGGCATACCCTGCCAACTTAGGGCGAACATAGCAAAACCAAAGGGGATGATGGACGGAGTGTTGAACATTGCAAGCACTCACCCCCAGTCAACTGATCTGGGTTTAATCCATCATCATTCTTTAGCTCACTCCGTCACTCCCAGTTCAGACATGGCCATATGCAAATCAGTCTGACCCTGTGCCTCATGGGAACAGTCCAGCCCGAACTGCCAAGCCATGTCTTCCCTGGACCGGAAACAAGCATCCTGGGACCGGTTTCTGGCTTAAAGCCATCATCAGCCAGGCTATCTTGAATCCAGTGGCAAAGTGAGCAAGGGACCCACGTCGGGGCATACCCTGCCAACTTAGGGCGAACATAGCAAAACCATAGGGGCTGATGGACGGAGTGTTGAACATTGCAAGCACTCACCCCCAGTCAACTGATCTGGTTTTAATCCATCATCATTCTTTAGCTCACTCCGCCACCCCAGTTCAGACATGGCCATATGCAAATCAGTCTGACCCTGTGCCTCATGGGAACAGTCCAGCCCGAACTGCCAAGCCATGTCTTCCCTGGACCGGAAACAAGCATCCTGGTACCGGTTTCTGGCTTACAGCCGTCATCAGCCAGGCTATCTTGAATCCAGTGGCAAAGTGAGCAAGGGACCCACATCTGGGCATACCCTGCCAACTTAGGGCTGAACATAGCAAAACCAAAGGGGATGATGGACGGAGTGTTGAACATTGCAAGCACTCACCCCCAGTCAACTGATCTGGGTTTAATCCATCATCATTCTTTAGCTCACTCCGCCACCCCAGTTCAGACATGGCCATATGCAAATCAGTCTGACCCTGTGCCTCATGGGAACAGTCCAGCCCGAACTGCCAAGCCATGTCTTCCCTGGACCGGAAACAAGCATCCTGGGACCGGTTTCTGGCTTACAGCCGTCATCAGCCAGGCTATCTTGAATCCAGTGGCAAAGTGAGCAAGGGACCCACGTCTGGGCATACCCTGCCAACTTAGGGCGAACATAGCAAAACCAAAGGGGATGATGGACGGAGTGTTGAACATTGCAAGCACTCACCCCCAGTCAACTGATCTGGGTTTAATCCATCATCATTCTTTAGCTCACTCCGCCACCCCAGTTCAGACATGGCCATATGCAAATCAGTCTGACCCTGTGCCTCATGGGAACAGTCCACCCGAACTGCCAAGCCATGTCTTCCCTGGACCGGAAACAAGCATCCTGGGACCGGTTTCTGGCTTACAGCCGTCATCAGCCAGGCTATCTTGAATCCAGTGGCAAAGTGAGCAAGGGACCCACGTCTGGGCATACCCTGCCAACTTAGGGCGTAACATAGCAAAACCAAAGGGGATAATGGACAGAGTGTTGAACATTGCAAGCACTCCCCCAGTCAACTGATCTGGGTTTAATCCATCATCATTCTTTAGCTCACTCCGCCACCCCAGTTCAGACATGGCCATATGCAAATCAGTCTGACCCTGTGCCTCATGGGAACAGTCCAGCCCGAACTGCCAAGCCATGTCTTTCCTGGACCGGAAACAAGCATCCTGGGACGGTTTCTGGCTTACAGCCGTCATCAGCCAGGCTATCTTGAATCCAGTGGCAAAGTGAGCAAGGGACCCACGTCTGGGCATACCCTGCCAACTTACGGCGAACATAGCAAAACCAAAGGGGATGATGGACAGAGTGTTGAACATTGCAAGCACTCACCCCCAGTCAACTGATCTGGGTTTAATCCATCATCTCCTTGTGTTTGCTTTGTTCGCCCTAAGTTGGCAGGGTATGCCCAGACGTGGGTCCCTTGCTCACTTTGCCACTGGATTCAAGCTAGCCTGGCTGATGAGGGCTGTTAGCCCGAAATCGCTCCCAGGATGCTTGTATCCAGTTCAGGGAAGACCTGGCTTGGCAGTTCGGGCTGGACTGTTCCCATGAGGCACAGGGTCAAGACTGATTTGCATATGGCTGGGTCTGACTGAGGTGGCAAAGTGAGCTAAAGAACGATGATGGATTCAACCCAGATCTGTGACTGGGGGTGAGTGTCTGAAAAGTTTCAGCGCTCCGTCCATCATCTCCTTGTGTTTGCTTTGTTCGCCCTAAGTTGACAGGGTATGCCCAGACGTGGGTCCCTTGCTCACTTTGCTACTGGATTCAAGCTAGCCTGGCTGATGAGGGCTGTTAGCCCGAAACCGGTCCCAGGATGCTTGTATCCGGTTCAGGGAAGACCTGGCTTGGCAGAGTTGGCTGAACTGTTCCCATGAGGCACAGGGTCAAGATTGATTTGCATATGGCTGGGTCTGAACTGAGGTGGCAAAGTGAGCTAAAGAACGATGATGGATTCAACCCAGATCTGTGACTGGGGGTGAGTGTCTGAAAAGTTTCAGTGCTCCGTCCATCATCTCCTTGTGTTTGCCCTTTTCCCTCAGCACAGCCTCCCACACCCCCAACCTTGTGTCTCTCCTCCCACCCCTTACCCATGCCCATACCGTCTTCCCAAACCTATCCAAAGCACATGCAAACATTTGCACACACCCACTCATACAGACCCAAGCAGCACATCCACACATAAGCAAAAACCTCTCAAAAAAAGCAGGCATGCATTCAAACGTACAGACACTGCACCCACCATCACATCCACAACCACCACTGACAACACCACACCCACATACTCACACCTTTCCCACATCACTTCCCCACATAGCACAGATGACAGCATGCATACACAACACCCCACCACCACATCTACACCCAGCATAGACAACACCACACCCAACCCAACCACCATCACTTCCATACACACACCACACACAACCACACCCACTGTTACCACCACATCAGCATCCTCAACACCCACACCCAGCACTTTCACTGCCGCAACATCCAGAGATACACCAGTCACATTCTACACACCTAAGAAATAAAGATGCATACAAGCAAGCACCTAACAGACACCACAAAAACAAGACACATCCCTACTTGCAGCACAAACACCTGACACACACCTGTACCTGCACCAGCAACAGACCCCATCACATCACACACAGTCGCTCCCTCTATCTCCAAGATCCCACTTCTTACCAATCCTATTTCAAAGTACCCTATTGAAGATCCCACATTTTCCCTTGCCATCACCCTCCCAAACCTCCAACCACCACTTCCAAGGCCTTTACTACCCCTCCCACACCCAGAACCACCCCTTCCACCTTAAAATCCACCCCTCTTACTGACCCATCCACCCCTTCCACCCACCCATGCCAATCGTTCCTCTACTTCCCATTCCCAAAGCCTCCCTCCTTTCCTCTTCCAAAACCACCACTTGCCAACCCAAGGACACCCCCCTCCAGAAGCCAAATGCTCCCATCCCAAGTAACATCTTAGAGGTGCCATCTGTGTCCAATGGATGCCCCTTTGTGAGGAAGTTACTGTAGCAGTGTCAGTCAGGACAAGTTTAGTGGCACTGCTGTGTGCTATACACTAAGAAAGCTCCCTCAAGGCCTATATTTCTATCATCCTAAAAACTATATCACACCTGGGCTCAATAATCAGTTGAATCACATCAATGACAATTTGATTCTCATTTTCTTTATTATTTCATTTCATTATCTATTTTATATTCTTTCATTTCTTCTTTTTCATTTTTAAAACTTTTTTTTGTTGAAGATATATATATGACAATAAAAAACAAATCTTGTTATCACATCAATACATCAGATACAAAGAAACATATATAATATGTAACTTAACAAAGAAACCCCTGGACACAACATATCAATACATCAATTTAAAAACCAACCTCATTCAAACACATTCAAACTCACACAACCTTCATACAAACTGTATCCGAACAAAGGGAGACTATAGATAACAAAAAACCTCCACGACCAGATTGAAACAATATGTTCAAAAAGGGTCTGAACATAATAAAGAAAATGAGAATCAAATTGTCATTGATGTGATTCAACTGATTATTGAGCCCAGGTGTGATATAGTTTTTAGGATGATAGAAATATAGGCCTTGAGGGAGCTTTCTTAGTGTATGTTGGTGGCTTTCCCTCTTCTCCCTGGCCTTAAAGTAAACTCTCGAGAGGGGGTCCCTATTTATGCAGTAGCAACTGCTGTGTGCTATGCCACACCATTTTACTATGGACTGGCCGTTGGTTATGTTTGGTCCCTGTATTTATTAGGACTAAATAAAATCTGGTTTGTTTGTGTACACATTCTTCCTGGAATTACATTTCCCTACCTATTTTTGGGAACTTAGCAATGTTGCAGAAGTTAAATAGTGATGCAATGTTATTGTGTTTACACATTATGGCAGGTTATACTATAAATATTTTTAAAGTGTACTTTGTTATGTACATGCACTATTTGCAGGGCTGGCTCTAAGGCGGTGCGACAGGTGCCACCGCACAAGGTGCTGGCTCTTCGAGGGGGCGCCGTGTTTGGAAGTATTTTATGGTTTTAAAAGCACCTGCTGCTGCATTGCTGGCCTCCCGCAATTTTCATACAACAATAAAAATGTCAAGATAACTCCAGTGATTAATGTTCTTTCTGGAGAGAGAAGGAGTTTTGTCTAGTGGAAGTTTTAACTCATTTTATGGTAGCACAGAGGGTTAATATCCCTGCCTCAAAGTATGTGTACCATGCAGATCACAACGTGCATATAGTTTAAATAGATCAGTGCTTTTGCAGGAGATCCTTTTGTTACTAGCAGTATAGATGTTAAGATCCTAACATGGAACAGTGAACTAATAACTGTCATCAAAGATCTGCATGCAAACTGCAAGGTATAGATTAGAGCATTATGATTTTTATCTCCGTCTTTCATTATTCTAATGCTTCAAAGAGGGTTCATTTCGGTAAAATAAAATTCTTATTATTAAATGTAACCCCCAACCATGGAGTTATGTTTTAAATTCTGAGTCTGTGCTTCTCCAGATCGAGCACTCTTAAATTATATTGTCTACCAATATGGATGACATGTGACTCACCTTGTAGTTTTCTGGCTTATGTAACATTTCTTATACACTGATTTACACACATATAATGATTGATTGTCTCTGTGTAATGTGTGTGTGATGTAAAGTGCTCTGACACCTTAAACTGGTATAGGTGGCGCTATATAACTAATCAAATACATCTGAGAGAAGGTGGTTATGGAGACTTGACGGGGCACTGTTAAAGGGTGGTAGGGAGGGAGTACGTGGGGGGCGCCAACAAACATTGTCGCACAGGGTGCCACCTGTGCTAAAGCCGGCCCTGACTATTTGATATGGTATGTGATGGTGATTACTTTTATGAGCAGGTAATCATCATAGTATTGACCACTTGCAACACCTATTTGATGTTATTTGACACATTGGAATGTGTGCCTACAGGTGTGTTTGTTTCACCCTGATGGGTGATCAATATGAGCAGGTCTGTATATTTAGAGCTTGGAAGCAATGCAGGAGTCACACAGGACAAGGGGAAATGTTGCATGGATGGATATGTGGTATCGTTCCAAACTGGGCCAGACATTGATTTTTTAATTTTTAATTTATTTTGTTTTCAATGTAGCTAAGAAAGGTCCATACAGAAGTAAAACAACCAGTATATTGCAATTGCAACAATACAGAATCCGAAATTCATCATAAATCCAATATAAAAATACAACGTGCGTAGAGAGTTCAAAGTACATAGGAAACATATAACCATATATATTTCATTTCTGTGGATAAAAAAAGAAAGGCAAAAGGTAAGTTTTCCATTGAATGCATACAGGATTCAAGGTGCCTAGGGAAGGGATAAAAAAAGTATAACATATTTGCATATCTGATTTCCAATAATAAAGTGCTTGAAATAGGTTTTCCATTTTTTCTTCTAGAAAAAAGGACAAAAGAATAAAGATATGTTTTCCCTAAAGTGCATAAAAGGTTCAGAATATATAAGGACGAAATCGTAGAGCCTATAGCATGCATGCATATCTAATAGTAAAGTGCTTAAGATATAATTATCAACTTTTTCTTCTAAGAGCAACCCTTACCCAGCCTTTGAGGGGTTCTTACGTCCTGTAAAGAACTTAGGGGCCGATTACGATGGCGGGCGGACTTGAGTCCACCCGCCATTGTAGAGGTAACGGGACCGCCCGCCTGAAATGCGGCATCCCACACCCCAAATCAGGATGCCACCGTGGCGGTCGCATCCATCGATTTACCATTGCGGACGGTGCTGCTGGCTGCAACACCGCCGCTGTGTTAATAATCGCATGTTGTGCATTTCCCTGCACAACGTGGCAGGCACCACGCTGTGCCTGCCACCTTGTGCATGGAAATGTAGGGGGGTACCATGGGTACCCCCCAGTGCACATACACCCTCCCCTCCCAGAGGGGGCCTGCAACGGGCCCCCGAAACCAGCCTCCGCCAGCCTTTCCATGGCGGTTCCACCGCCATGGAAAGGCTGACTGATGCCAGCATTATAATCTGGCGGGCGGTGCCTGCTAGGCACCGCCACCATTTTACCCATGCTGACCGCTCCGCCAGGCAATCGTGACGATTGCCTGTGGCGGAAGCGTGGAGGGCGGTCTTTGCGACCGCCGCGGTCGCAAAGCGATTCCCCCCGCCATCCTAATGTGGCGGGGGGAAATGGGAGTCAGATGGCGGATGGACCGCCACCGCACGGCTGGCGGTGGAGGTCCCTCCGCCATCGTAATCGGCCCCTAAGTTTTCATCAAGCATTTAAATAGTACCATCAATAAAATGCCAAGTTTATAATTAAAAATAGATAATTAGATATTAGCAGTACAAACAGAGTTCATTGCAGGTAGTTAAATACCTAAGTTAAACCTGGCCGATTCATACATTATTATATGCCAATTGCTAAAATAGTTCATTTCCAGTTCTGCCATATTCTGTTTAGTTTAGCAACAGTTTCAGTTTCTTTTATTTTTGCATAGTTACTAAAAACCATTGCAATACGTTAAAACATCGATAAAACCATTGGTAAACGTCGTTAAAACCATTAATACACACCGTGAAGTGCAGTGCTGCACATACATGTCTGGTAAACGCATCTAACAGGTGTCGGGTAAGTAAAAATTGGTGCATCCTTAAGCGATCTTTTGTTAACGCTGCAAAGTAAAAGAAGAAGTAGCAGCATTGTCAGATTATGAGACAGTTTCTTGGCGGTCAGCTTGGTTCCCGCAATAAAGTGCAGTGCAAATGATTCATGTTAGAAAATAAGACCTGGCAGGCATGGGGCGGCCAGGATATAGCTCATTGTGGCACATTTTGTTATTGCAGCAAAGTGGTTTTAAAAGGAGCAACATTTACATCTAAACCTGGACCAGTCCCTTCATCCTGATGCCGGATCATTTGCCAGATGCTCATAGTTCAAGAAAGTAGAGAATGGAACCAGAGAAAGAAGAGCAAGGGGGGGGAAGAAAGGTAGAAGGTCTCCCAGGTTTGCATCCCTGACACGATGTGCTGTAGAGTCAATCAGGCCAGTTCTTGCTTTGATACCGTTGCAGATGTGACTTTTTCGTTTAAAAGTAAGGGTCTTGGCAAGAGGGCCTAGTGCCTCGTTCTTTGCCTATGCACACAATGTGGTGAGCTTAAGTGCAACAGATCCTACCCTTTTTGCATAGATGGTTTCCCGCTTAAAAACTGTTTGCATTTTAGTAAACCATTGGGAGATTGTCGGGATCACCTTGGATTTCCAATTGTCTAAAATAAGTGATCTTGCTACTAAAGTTGCAATGAAAATTAATTGACGTTGACCAAGGATTAACTCTTCGCCTATATCTGCTCTGCCAAAGAGAGCGGCTAAGGGACTAGGGGGAAGGTTAATTGCCAATTTTTTACCAATCTCTAAGAAGACATCCTGCCAAAAGTCCATTTAGTGGCTACATGTAAACCCTATATGAAGCTAATCCCTGGTTGCAAGTCCACATCTAAAGCATCTAGGATCGACAGTGGAGAACATTTTGTGGAGTCTATCAGGGGCATAATAGATCATCCATTTACTGAATCATGCCATCCTTCTTAAATTAGCAGCTCTTACTGTCTTGCAGCTCATTTTGTTGTAATTCTGCCACTGCTGAAGATTAAAGCTGCAGCCTTGTGGCAGAGCCCACTCTCTCAAGATGATCTGAAATCACCTGTTTATTCTCCACGGATTTAAATAATCGACACCAATTGCCCACCCCTTTAGATCTTAATACAAAGTGGGCCTTTCCGAAGAAGTGTGCCATCACTGTCTTCTGTGCTGATTAAACCTAAGCAAAACTGCTTAATCCGTGCATAGCTGAACATCAGGAGGCTGTTTATATTACTCTTATAATTTAAAACTTCCTGCCAGGATAAAAAATGTCGTTTTTATATAAGTCTTGTAATATATGAAAGCCCAGCTTTGCCCACTGGCCGCAGTTCTGAGGAGACCATTGGAGCCCCAGAGGAATGCATTCCTCTAATTTCATCTGGGGATGGAGCCACGGGATTCTGTATACTTCCCAGATTCTTTGCGAAGTAATAGCTCTAGGGATCTTATAGTATGACTTTTTGAGTAGGTAGGCATGCATAGAAATGGAGCAAGGCCAATCTCGGATTCCTTGAGCATTAGGGTAAGAGAGAAATTGGCATCAAGCATGTCCCCCGAATTATTATAATTCAGCCAATTAATAAGCGAGGCTTGATAGTATAACCGTAAGTCCGGAAGGGCAAGGCCTCCATCTTCCACTTCTAATTGTGCCACTTGTAAACTTATTCTCAGTTTTTTTGCTTGCCAAATAAATTGTCTAAATTCTGAATAGACGCAGTCGAAGAAGTATTTGGGAACCTTAATCATTATATTAGAAAATAGAAATAAAAGTAGCAGGAGAATATTCATCTTAATGAGGGCAACTCGTCCCATAATTGTTATGGGGAGGCTCTCCCATTTTTTAAATACATTATGTGTTTTATTTAATGTGGGAATACCTTATCGACTTAGTTGTTGAATATCTAAAGAGCAATTAAAAAGTAGCGCCTCAGATTTTGAATGATTTATTTTATATCCCCCGATATCTGTAAAATCCCTTACTTTGGAAAGAGCTCTCGCTATATTATCTATATCTGCTGCTAAATAGAGAGCTATATCGTCTACAAATAGTTTGAGTTTAGCGGACCCAGGAACAGGGGCAGTAATCGCGTGATCCTGCCTAACAGCACATGCCAAAGGCTCGATAAATAGGTTAAATAGCACAGTAGATAGGGGACAGCCTTGACGCGTCCCCCGGCTAATGGAAATTAGGCCGGCCATGTTCCCATTGATAATTATAGAAGCCTTAGCATTGTGGTATAAGTTTTTCACCACCTGGCAGAATTCAACTGGGATCGTGAATTTGTTCAGAATTGCAAAAAGAACGTTCCATTGCACTCTGTCGAACGCTTTTTCAGCGTCTAGCATTATTATTGCTGCTTTTATTAGTGTGAAAATAATCAATCGCCTGAACCACGTAATGGGTGTTGGATGCCAAAAACCTATCTTTGAGAAAACCATTTTGGTCAAGATGGATAAGAAAGGGAGCAACTTGCGAGAGCCGATTTGCGAGAATTTTAGTAAAAAATGTATAGTCGGCATTCAGTAGACTAATAGGTCTATATAAATTAACCTCATCCTCCGATTTCCCCTTTTTTAACAAAACTAATCACCGCAGCTTGGGTGAACGCTTGACCCCGTCTTCTCCTCCAGCAAGGACATCTCCTTCAGCCACACCACCGGACTCCAATGGACAGACCACAGCTGCGCCCACTTCAGCTTCAGCAGGACCACCACGCACCACCACCCGCAACAGCTCCCGCGCAGAACCTGGAACAAGATCACCACCGACCAACTCACCACATCCCTGAGCCAGAACCCTCCCGCCAGCTCAACGAACCCCAACCAAGCCGCCAGCAACCTCACAAGATGGATCACCAACTGCGCTGACATCCTCGCCCCATTGAAGACCCCCCAATCAGACCCGGCAACAAGAAAGCACCCTGGTTCACCGACGAACTCAAGAAATCCAAGAAGAACTGCCGGGCCCTCGAGAAAGCATGGCGCAGAGACCCGACTGCAGACAACATGGCCACCCTCAAACACGCCACCCGAAAACACCACCAGCTGATCCACACCACCAAGAAAACCGCATTCAAGGAACGACTGGACAACGCCCACAACAGCAAGGAACTCTTCATCATCGTCAAAGAGCTCTCGAACCCCAGCGCCGGAAACAACGACATCACCCCCTCGCAAGACCTCTGCAACTCGCTCGCCTCGTTCTTCCACAGCAAGATCGCAGACATACACAACAGTTTCAGCACACAGCCGACGTACCCTACAACCGTTCCAACGTCCCCCACCTCCACCCTCCGAGCCTGGACCCCGATCAACACCGAAGACACTATCCGCACGATGAACTCCATCCACTCCGGATCACCAACCGACCCCTGCCCTCACCACATCTTCAACAAGGCCGACGCCGTCATCGCACCCCACCTCTGGGACATCATCAACACCTCCTTCGACACCGCCACCTTCCCAGAGAGATGGAAGCACGCCGAACTCTGCGCCCTACTGAAGAAACCGTCAGCGGACCCCACCGACCTCAAAAACTACCGCCCCATCTCGCTCCTTCCTTTTCCTGCCAAAGTCATCGAGAAGACCGTCAACAGACAACTGGCCGCCTTCATCGAGACAAATGGATCCCTCGACCACTCACAGTCCGGCTTCCGGGCCAACCACAGCACCGAGACCGCCCTCATCGCAGCCACCGACGACATCCGAGCCCTGCTCGACAACGGGGAAACAGCGGCCCTCATCCTCCTGGACCTCTCCGCAGCGTTCGAAACAGTCTGCCACCGCACCCTAGTGCAACGCCTGAACAACGTCGGAATCCAAGAGAAGGCACTGGAGTGGATCATCTCCTTCCTCGCCGGAAGAACCCAGAGAGTCCGCCTCCCCCGTTCAGTTCCGAGGCCACCGAAGTCATCTGCGGCGTACCACAAGGATCATCACTCAGCCCCACCCTCTTCAACGTCTACATGAGCCCCCTCGCAGCCATCGCACGCCAACACAACCTCAACATCATCTCCTACGCCGACGACACCCAGCTGATCCTCTCCCTCACCAACGACCCCACAACCGCCAAAACCAACCTACATGAAGGGATGAAGGACGTAGCCGAGTGGATGAGGAACAGCCGCCTGAAACTGAACTCAGATAAGACGGAAGTCCTCATCCTAGGATCATCACCCTCCGCCTGGGACGACTCCTGGTGGCCCCCTGCCCTGGGCAACGCACCCAAACCAACGGACCACGCACGCAACCTGGGCTTCATCCTGGACTCCTCCCTCTCAATGACCAGACAAGTCAACGCCGTCTCCTCGTCTTGCTTCAACATCCTACGCATGCTGCGGAAGATCTTCCGGTGGATCCCCACCGAAACCAGGAAGACGGTCACCCAGGCCCTCGTCACCAGCCGACTGGACTACGGCAACTCCCTCTACGCCGGAACCACAGCCAAACTTCAGAAAAGACTCCAACGCATCCAGAACGCCTCAGCTCGACTCATCCTGGACATCCCCCGACACAGCCACATCGCCGGACACCTGAGAGACCTGCACTGGCTCCCCGTCAGCAAGAGAATCACGTTCCGACTCCTCACCCACGCACACAAAGCTCTCCACAACCAAGGCCCCAGATACCTCAACGACCGTCTGACCTTCTACACTCCCACCCGCCAGCTACGATCGACCAACCACGCCCTCGCCGCCGTCCCCCGCATCCGAAGAGCCACAACGGGAGGAAGATCCTTCTCCTACCTGGCTGCCAAGACGTGGAACTCCCTACCCATCCACCTCCGCCTGACCCAAGACCACCTCTCCTTCAGGAAGCAACTCAAGACCTGGCTGTTCGAACAGTAGCGGACCCCCCTCCCCCTAGCGCCTTGAGACCCTCCGGGTGAGTAGCGCGCTATACAAATGCTTGATTGATTGAATGTTTCGTGAACTAAAGCCCCTTCTAGGATCCCATTGAATAATGACACCAAAAAAACGTACAATTGGGGAGTGAAAATCTTATAGACCTCAATAGGAACTCCATCAGGCCCGCAAGCTATGGCCGATGGGGACAAAGCAAAAACTCTCTCTGCTCAGTGGGTAATGTGGGGATATTTATCCCACCTAACCAATCTAAAGCAGCCTCCGGACTGGTGTTATGCGTCTCGAAGTAGAGCTCCTTGTAATGGTTAAGACATATCTCTGAAATCTCAGGGGGATATGAAGTAGATCTCAAAGTGACCGGGTCTATTATTTTTTTTATACAATGGCATTAGATCTCAGCTTAGCAGACCAAGCCAGGTACCTGCCTATGTTATCACTTTCTTCGTATCTTTTTTACAATACTGAATCGTAGCTCACGATTTCCTTAGATATAAAAAAATCTTGTAGGTTGATCTTAGCGCTGGAGAGTTTAACTTTGCCTTCTGGGGTAGGTAGAGCCAGGTAACTTGCCGTTGTCTTGCACAGTTCTTTCTCTAGCTGAAGTCTTTCATCATTCTCATTCTTTCTCCTAAAGGCTGAGTATGCAATTACTTCCCCTCTAAAGAAAGCTTTTAAAGCATTCCATACCGAAAACGCTGAAGCTGTATTAATATTCAGCTTTAAAAATTCCTCTAATGCAAGGTGCATACGTGAGACCCACTGTTGGTCAATAAGGAGGGATTTGTCAAATACCCATCTATGCCCGATCTTAGCTTGAGTTTTAATTTTAAACTTTAGTGAAATTACTGCATGATCTGAGAAGGGATTTTCATGTATCTCAGACTCTGTTTTTAAGAGAGTATGTGAAATCAGGAAAAAATCAATCAGAGAGGAAGAGTGAAATCTTCCTGAATGGCATGTATATTGTCTCTTGCCTGGAAATTCATCGCTCCAGCAGTCAACCAATGCAAAATTGCATATTAGGTCCTGGCATAGCCTTCTCATTTTGTCTGTGTTTTATGAGCCCGGGAACAATTGATAGTCGGGTTGATCAATAAATTAAAATCACCACCTATCACGAAATGCCCAGAGTGAACAGTTGCAAAATCATACAGAGACTGTAGTGTCGCAGGAGAATCTTCAATAGGGCCGCAATAACTCACAAAGTTAAAGAGCAGGTCCGAGATCTTCATCTGCACCCAAAGCCACCTGGCACTATGATCTCTATGCACCATCATGATTTTACATTGGGGGTTTTAAGCTACTAATATGGCCACCCCCCTAATGGCTGCATTTGAAGAAGCATAAAACTCGTGCTGAATATAGCCGGGAGCTTTATCCATAGGAAAGCCTTCCTTATAGTGTGTCTCTAGGAGAATAATTATATTGGCTTGTAGGGATTTAAACCAGGCCAGCATGGATCATCTCTTCACTTTATTATTAAAACCATTTACATTGTAGGACAGAACCTTTAATGTCCTAGAAGAAATTTTTGGGAAATAGATATTGCATAAAAACAGGGAAAAAGAAAAGAAAGAAAGTTTTTGGGACCTTTGAGCTTCTACACGTTTGCTACATTTTATTTTTCCTCCTCTCCAGTGACCCTGCCTCCGCCTCCTCCCCCACCCCCGTGACCCCTCACCCCTCCATCCCATGGAACCCCTTACCTCCTGAGACCCCGCCCATCTGGGGTTCCCTGGGTGGCCCCCCTCCCTCCTGGTAGTGATTTCCCACCCCCCCACTCCGTGCCCTTGCCAGCCCTCCCCCTTCCCTGAGTTGGGGTGCTGTGACATGGCACCCAAGGTGGTGAGCGGGCGACTGGCGGCGAAAGAAAGCAGAAAAATGACAAAAGAAAAAAAGAGGTAAAAATAAAAGGGAAGAGAAGAAAAAGAGAAAGAAAAATACTGCAGACACATATCCCCCATCATTCTTACCTAGGAGTTTAGTTTAGGAGCAAAGCTATCCCTTATTTCCACTCCCGGATGCTGTAGGAACTGTAGAAACTCCTGCGCCGTCTCAACAGAGTGGAAAATACAGGCTCTCCCCTTATGCAAAGCTTTCAGTTTGGATTGCTGGATAATGCCCGCCAGGGCCCCTAGTTGCTAAAAAGAGTTAATCATGCCTCTGAACTCCTTCCTATGCCGTGCCGAGAAGGTGGACATGTCTGAGAATACTTTAAATTAAAAATTATCAGAAGTCTGATATACTTTGTCCTGGATGGCACGTGCCAAAATCTTATCCTGAATTCTGAAGTCACCAAAGTTTACAGTGATAGTTCTCAGATATTTGGCATAGGTATAATGAACTGCAGGGACATGATGGGCCCGAGTGATAGTAAGGTCAGTCTTCTGTGTTGCGACTTCTGGGCATATATGTTTAGATATAAGGTCAGAGACGACTTCTATTACTGATCAGCCATTTTCGCTGCCTTCCGGAACCCCTGTTATACGGAGATTGCATCTTCGTGATCGATTTTCTGCATAATCCACCTTGATTTGCTGGTTGATAAGCTCAGATTGTAGTTTGGTGACTTGGTCAGTTTGCAGAGGTATCTTATCTTCAAGGTCTGATACGCGCTGTTCTGCATCAGTGATGCGTGATGAAAGCTGCTGGATATAGGATTGAATTGAGCCCAACTGGGATTCAGTTTTCTTTTGCGCTTCTTCCTTGGACAGTTTCATGCTCTTGAGTTCCACCAGAATTTGTTGTAGCAGGATATGTGAGGTGTCCTCTAGCCCAACCGTGATCTCAGAGATTCCAGATGTAGGAGAAGTTTGTGGAGCCGATAAACTTAAGGGAGCAGTCATGGCTGGAGTCTCCGTTGGGGCCTCTGCAGCAGTGGTGATCAAAGAAGTATCAGGATACAGGTTTGTTGTAATTTCCCCGGAAGAACACTCATCATGATTGTCCAGACTTGAATGGCTTAGGTGTAGTTAGGCTGGCCGATTTTTGTTGAATCTTTGCGTTGAGGCCTGCAAATAGTGAATAGGTGCCCTGCTGCATATCTCCTGGGAGCGCCTTTATTGTGGGTGTTTCACTTGATACTGGCGGGCTTCCTTCCAGTCCCTGGGAGGAGGCCTGACTTACTGCATGTAGATGATTCACCATAGAATTGTGAACTTTGACTGGCGCAGAGCTCCAAGGAATAGCCGACTTTCGGGCCTCCTGTTGCCCACACATTTTTTTAAGGGCCAGACCTCCATTAGGGGAGTCGTTCCTTGGTTCGCTGCTAAATAGCCTGAATTCCATTTCTTTTGTGTAAGGAATTCGGCTGCGATTTTTTGAAGCCCATTCGGAGTTAGCTACTAGCCGGGTTTTTGCAGTACTGTCACGGGAGATTCTTTTCATGTCTTTACAACGTATTGGGGAGAAGTGGCCTAAAAGGAGGGACGCAAGCTGCACCTAAACCTAGCTAGGCCGCTTCCGCGCCCACCATCTGGCCCACTACCCACTCGACCGGCACCCTAATGACAGGTAGCAGCAGTCCAGGAGACAAGTAACACAACCAGCACAAAAGAAAAAAAAATAGCCAACGTTTGGCAGTTTCCCAAATAGGGCACCCAAGAAGAGAAAGTCGATATCTCTGACTTGTAGGATGGATGATAGGAAATGCTTCTCCTTCTTAGTCTTGAGAAGTCTTGTCGAGCCTCCAGAGCTCGCAAATCCTCCTGCCTGCAGTATAGTAGCCGCCTGACGCCTGACACTCCAGGGGGCGTGCAGGTTGAGCGGCAGACCGAAACAAACCAAAGAAAGACCTGTCCGCATCTACCGCTGGTGACTCCAGCTGCATCCCCCGGTGCGGTCTGCCTCCACCTCCAGCCGTACTGCTCCTGTTATGGCCGTACCGGACGAACCAACAGCCGCTTATAGCAGTGCAAAGCCCAACGCGCAGTCTCCATGGCAGAAATCCTGAGCCGCCGCTCACCACACACCCAGCGCGTCTGCTGCTGTGCACGAACGCCACCGTCAGCCGCCCAGCCTGCCTCACCTTCAGTCGCAGAGCATGACGGGAGCTCACGGCTGAACCTTGACAGGGCCAGACATTGATTGGGGTGCTATTTCGCATGGTAAGGTTTCAGTTTTTCTTGAGCAATGTCTACATCATTTTGCTTGCACTTCTCCCTATGAGGTATGTTAGATATGTGTTTGATGTGTGCAAGTTTGCTATTTGTTTATCCACTCCTGGAGGCTGGTTGTTGTCATACCTTTTTATGCTGTGTTCTTGGACATGTGTCCAATATTTTGTGTGTACCTTGCACCTACTTTAGTTATATGAGAAGAATGCTGTTACTGATGTGTTTGTTTTTATATTTTGCACTTACACATTACACACATATGTATGGCACTTGGTGATGCCTTTGGTTATCCCAGATATACTTGTAGCCAGTGGCCTGGGCAGAGACGTTTAGAGACATGGGCAAAATGGTCTCTGGCCCAGGGAGCCAGACTTTCAGGGTGCCCCATGATTGAGCCCATCCTATTCTACAGAGAGTCTTGTCATGATGAGCTTAAACTACTTCTTCAACAGATTGGTTTAACTGACATTTCCCATAAACTAGTGATGTGTCAGAGTATATGACAGTAAATTTGCAGAGGTGTGTTTCTCTTTCATGCAACATCCATACTTAAGTTTATTTCATATCAACACAGGACCTAGCATTTGGGAACTGGGAGGGTGTCACAAAGGTTATTTGATGTAATTTTAGTGAGGAGCTGCTGTTGCGTTGCAATATTAAAAACACACTATCCATGAAGATTAGATGTAAACATATTTGGAATTTGGAAGGGTGTGCATGTGCAGTGTCAGTGACCCGGCCAAAGAGGGAATCAAAGAGGTGCATTTAGATCTTTCATTCAAAGCTGTTCCAGACTGGGACCACAATATAGGTTTGGCCCAGGCTACCCAAACACCTCAAGATGTTCTTGCCTGTGCATCTGGTAACTGTGAAGTCAATGGACACGGGGTAGATTGTGACTTACGCTTGGTTGCTTCCGCGATAGTGTATGTTTTGGACATCATCAAGCAGCAGCAACAGCGGCAGGACATGTACGATCGGCTCCATGGTGGCACAGCACATGTGTAGCTGAGTACAGGAGACTTTCAGCCTTATCCGTCCCTTTCTTCCAGCTGAACAGTGGCAGTTTGACCACCACAGTCACGTCAGCGGTGAAGGCACATTGTGAATGGGCCAGCGGTAACACTGGCAGTCCGCCCTCTGACAGACTCGTTGGCCTATCCCGCCACTGCCACAGTCAAGATTTCATGGTGGGGTTGCTGCGGCGGTCTTTCATTCATGAAACTGCATGCATCGTAATAGGGCAGGCAGACTGCCAACTAGGCGGTGGTGTGAATCCAACGCTGTTTTGACGGCGGTACCATGACTGCCAAACTCATAATCAGGCCCTTAATTTTTAGCCTCCAATTTCAAATTCCTTCATATTTCTGAAACGTTTAAAACATTTTAATTTTGCTTCTTTAGTACATACACTTTATTAATCTAAGCAGTTGTGTACTCCATAAGTATGCATCGCAGACTCACAGGGGTTCCTAGACCACAGATTAGGAACCCCTGTACAAGGGGATGAGATTATGAAGCAAGAATCTCAGTTAGTGGATACGTCACACGATGTAACCATATACCCTCAGAGTCTATATGTATAGGACAACTGCGATTACTAGACGATAAGAGCCTGCATTCATTACTAATTATTGGACTTATCAAAGTGGTTTCAACCCACTTGAGAAGCATGTTGAGTCTTGCACACTTCTTCTTCACGAACGAAAATCTGCTTTCTCTATGATGCTGTTCTTTTCTGAGTGTCTCTATCTCATTGTTCTAATCCAAACATCTTTTGAACTAAGTTCATGTAACCTCAAAGCGAGAGCTTGCTTTTATTGTAAAAACAAAACATGATAATGTTGTTAATTTCGCAAGAAAGTTTGTTTTATTGTACCAATGAGATTGTGTGCTTAAAATCTTCATTGTTGGTCTGTGTAGCACAGCTTTGTAACTCAGAGAGTTTCCCCAAATTGCAGCAAAAGCTGTGATTTACAAGGCAGAGTAGCTCCAATAGTAATATCCATGATCTTGATACCATGACACTCCAACTTAGCATTGGCTGATGAAGGCTTACTCAAAGCCCCTTAATGTATGTAGGCTAACTAAGAAAATGATGTAGTTACTTTCAAGATTACAATAGGATGGCGACGAAGCTAAAGCTTTATTTAGGCCAGATAAAACCTAATAAAGGTAATTTGTAAGTGTTTACTAGCAAGCTTTTTTGTTGCCTACAGTTAGGTCAGGATAAACAGAGTTGAACCATTAAAAAACGACTGCTTTAATTAATACCATTTTATCAATAAACTCTCAATATTATTTTACAGGGAATTCCCTCAATGTACATCAGAACCAGCCATTCTCCACTATAGACCGGGACAACGATTCTTCTACAGGCCGCTGTGCTGAAGCCCACAAAGGGGGCTGGTGGTATAATAACTGTCACCGCGCCAACCTGAATGGATTGTACCTGGGGGGCCAACACAGTTCCTATGCAGATGGTATCAACTGGTACAACGGCAAAGGATACAGCTATTCCTACAAGACTTGTGAAATGAAGTTCCGACCGGTTTAGCCTTTTGCCCGTGTTTGGCTAGAATATTGAATCACTGTCATATTAAAAATTACTTTTTCTTTTCAAGGATAACCAAATTGAATGAACTAGCTTGAGATAGAACTTTATAGTTACTGTAATGTGAAAATCTAGCTCAGAGGAGCTGACTTTTCACAGTGATTAAGTACAGTTTAGATCTTAAGGATTTTTTGTAATGAGTGATTTCTCTGCAAAACTGAGTGACTTCTCTGTATCCATATGCGCATTACATTTTTAACTGATTTCACTTTGCCTCTAAATGACATTCTTCTAACACCGAATGATTTAAACTTAGCATGTGGTGGCTTCCCCGAAACAATGGTGAACAATGCAGGGCGGTTTCCTGTTAACACCGAGTAACATCTCTCTAATAATGATTGACTTTCCTGTATCATTAAGTGACTTTTATTTACGATACCTTCTAACAATCCTACCAAAATTACCTTTGAGCAACGTCTCTGTACAACTGCATTTGCAATATCAAAGAACTCTGTGCATGACTGGCACATGAAACACTTTTAACATGGGAAAAAGAGACGTTCCGGCGGCGCAAGGGGCTTCTAAATAAGCCCATATATTTATTTGCTACAGCATTGTTTTTTACCTGTAGCACTTGGACCTTCATTACGAGTGACCCTTTAATTCAATGGCCTGTTAACCAAAGTTATTACCTGGGGGCCACTGGAATTACAACTTGTGGAATATCACATGGAGATTTCTGCTGCTGAAAGCAGTCGAACTCTCTGTGAAACACCTAGGGAAAACATGCAAGATTCAGCGCAGAAACACCAGTTCCCAGATCTGTTTTTGCAAAATCTTGCAACGCCGCTTTATTCCCCCACTAGACCCCAAGTAACAATAATTTGATGGGGGAAAATAACGAAGATTATTCCGGGCCAATTGCCAGGAGGGCCTTAGCCATTCCTCTTAAATAACTAAAGGCTTCACTATGACATTATGAGACTTACGTGTAGCTTAGACTGACTTTTGTCTAACACTGAAAGAATTCCTAACAACACCGAGACTTCTCTCTAACAATGAGACACCATCTTTGGACCTTGAAAGTTTTGCCAAATAACTGACTCCTTGCCTTGATGCCTGTGTCACCTGAGTGGCCAATAGAATCTGCCACCATCTATCTTTAAAGGGGTTAAGATCGGTAATCATCTTTATCCACAACAGTTTGGTCAGAGGTATGGAGGCCGGTGTCATGTAAGTCAGACAAACTCAAGATGGGAGTATATTGTGTCTATGTCAACTAATGTGAGTAGCGTTTGTCTTCCATGTCACACTCTTGCTCTATTATGATGTGATAGAGTTCTAAGTTGAGGCTCTGGGGTTTTTGGTATTCTATGTGTGGCAGCTGGTGCCTAGCCTTTGCCTTGTCTGCTATGTGGAGATGCTGAACAAAGTATTAAACTTACCACACCGTGGAGGCCTTCTTTACAGTTTATGAGGACTAAGTTGGGATCCAAACCCATGCGTGGATGACAGCAAAGTCTAGCACCTCAGCAAGTTAGTTACATGCAACAAAATCCTCAACTGGAATGATAAGATGATAGCAGATGTGTGAATTCTAATGCTTGGCTGTGGGAGGAGGAGGATAGTGGTGGATGTAGTATGTAGAATTTGGAATCTGACTGTTATTAGGGTCAACAATACCTTACTTCAGGGGAAGACGTTTATGGTGAGAATGTGTAAGATAAAGCACATATGTTGTCCCATGAACCTAAGACTCAGGATGGAGACCTTAAGGGACATGCTGGTAGCAGTAGTGATCAAATGACCAACTATGGAATAGTAGTTTTCCTGCCTGAGAAGTTTAAGGCTTTCATGGTGTGGCATGTTACTCCATCTATGCAACTTGTAAACTGCTATCTAGTTGGATCTGAATTCAGTTTACACTACTTATACTCACTATTAACACTTGTGCATAGTTCCCCTATTTGGATTTCATTTATTTTTCTATCTCTCTTATTCCTTCAATCCCCTTCACTTCATGGGGTGGGGTTATATTGTTGTTGTTTTAAGGGTGTTTATCTCCTATGTCATCACACTCTTGCTCTAAGTTGGGGCTTTGAGGTTTGGGATTTCCATGTGTTGGGTGGTATCCTGCTTGTCAGGTTACCCAATGATGTCTATGGAATGTCAGGGTTATGAGGGTTCCATGGTGGGCGGTTGAGTCAGACAACCCAGGGCTGAGCATCTAAATACATCTGCTCCTTGTGGGGTCATTTATGTATCCATTCAACTTGCAATGAACCCTCTCCTAATCTACTGGAGTTGTATGTGTGTTACTACATGCTAACTTGCATCACAACAATGGAGATGAGCTTCAAAGGACCTAGAAGAACAGTTCAACTTGTATTTTATTGGTTTTAATATAAATCCTATATCTTCCTACCTTTAAGAGAGGTGCTGATTTGTATGAACTTTCGACCCCACCAGTGCCATTCTGTCATGTAGTTCCTAAAATACATAGGATCTGCGCGTTTGTTGGACAATATAAACTAAGGGATTGGTGTCAAGACTGATTCCGGAAAACCCCGCAGGATATGTCGGCCTATAGACCAGCTAGCTCACAGTGCCACCATAAGCCCCCTAACCTTATCAAGGAGCGAATAGTTTCTGGCAACCATTGAACATGGCAACCCTTGCTCCTTCAGGGATTGTGGAAACAGTACAGTATTTTTCACTCAGTCACTCGTGCTCACTTGGTCTCAGAGAGGTACACAGAATAAATGTTGGGGACATTTTCAATAAGCATTTATTGAACGAGTGTCATTCTAGGTTAAAACATATTTGCTGTGACAATAAATAGACAGAAGCTAATAAATGAGATTACAAGCACCAACAGAGTAAATAGAAGGTGCTAAAACAGTGCATATATTCAGGCATATATAAAAACAGTGATCTTTGCGTGTTCCTACGATGCGGACCCTCCCTAAGTGTACCTAGCCTGTATGTGGGTGTAAAGTCAAGAATCCCCTAGGAAAGAGCCAATCCCATTACCTTATGGGAGAGAACGAAGGACCCCATCTTGGTCTCGAGTTGGACACCCCACAAGGGATGTTCGAGCGCTGCGCGTTGAAGGTTCTGCAGGCCGGGACTCCAGTGTCTTTTGTCAGTGTGGAAGCGTCTCCTCTGTCTATCTAGTAAAGGTATGGTTCGTTTATACCATAAAGATAGCCCCAGGGTTCCTACCACAATCAATAAGTTGTGAGTACGATTATGTAAATGAGCCTAAATCAATACCTGCAATTATGCAACATAGTTTTATATCCCTAGGATGAAGATGACCATGACTTTTATACAGAGTCTGTTAATCCTGTTATGTACGTCATGTGCAGGGGACGTTTCTAAGAACCCTCATGCATAATAAATGAGATTAGTTTCAAGGAAACCAATCGACATTTATTCAGCTCATAACCGGGTAAAAGGTCAGTGCTAGAGCCGTTATGCAGAGCAAGGTAGGACAAATGTAGGTGAAAGGTCGTTTGCTACTTAGGCCTAGTTTGGGGCACATACACCCACTCCTCATCCGAAGGTCGATATGGTCAACTAATGCTAAAATATGCCTGTTAAAAAGCATTAAAATTATTGTCATAAAATCAGTTTCTAAAAACATAGTACATGTAAAAATGATGCTATTAAAATTGAAAAAGGCTCTATAAGTCCACTAAAGAGTCAATATATTGTCAAGCTAACTGGGCACATCGAAAGCCATGGTGCTCAGTGAGAGCAAAAAGAAAAAAAAAATGAAACAAAGTGCTGTTTCTCATTCCAATTTGGCTTGTTTTGGAAAAAGACTGAATTGTTCCCATCACACGGAGAGCCAAATGTTTATGTGTCCTGTGTGGGAGATGCAACATCAATGTCACTCGCATTCGCAGACACCTGTCCTTGTAACACCTCTTGTATCAGGTCAATGGAGCCAAGGTGATTTTCTTCAGTTCCCACAGCAGCCGCTGAGGAAACACTCGATACCTGTGAGCCTGTTGCAGAGCTGTTGTCCGTTCCAACAGGAGCTGAAGCATCCTGTGGAGGCTTTAAGAATACCGTTATCAACATGGGAATACGCTGAGGACACTGATACACATGGACCTTTAAGGGGTCCGGTAGTACGGCTAGGTCTGGTGGCGCAACCGATAAAAGAGTCAGACACAGGTCCAACACACATTCGTATCCGCAGAATAGGCAGCCGAACACAGGCAAGATGCAGTCAATCCAGATTGGCCTGAATGATAGGAATCAATGCTTGATTAGCTCCAGAAGCCAAGGTGTTCCCAGATGGAGTACCATGCGTTCACGACAATGTTGCACCATCTCTCGATGAACTGGACCGTCCATTGTGTATCAGAAAAATTAAAACAAGAATACCCACTACAAGTAGTGGACCAGCGGAAGCCCTCCAAAAATGCTTCCCAATACAGAGTGTATGAATGCTGGAATACCTCCAAAGATTGTCTGAAAGGTGCTCAATAGCCCAGAACCTATACATTTAAATAGGTGCACGATCCCCCTCGTATCAGACATGTTAAAGATACGATTAATCATTTCTCCAAAATGGAGCGGGAAGTCCGTACGGAATAGTGCCTGTATCTCAGATGAAGACCTTGCAAACTTGAGATCAAAAGCTTCTCGAGCTGAGATTAAGGCCACATCTTTCTGCAAAACCATGGCTTTCAGTCTGCTCAGCGAATCAAACCGTATAAAGGAAACATTCAATGAAGGCCATAGCGTTGCCTCCCTAACTGCTTGGGTCAGTGGAAACAATACTTGTATACAGCAAGTAACCCTGGAATTCACTGTGACTAGATATGTGATGTCTGGTACCATCCCACAACAGCATTGATCATTCAGTATCATTCAGCATCAAATAGCTCCCATTCGAGAGCAGTTCGAAAACCGAATGAATCACGGCAGCTGGGGAACCCTTCAAGTGACCGGATAAGTTAGCAACCAAAGCATTACAAGCTTTGTGTAGCAAAATATCCTTACACACTAAGGACCCACTTAAAAGTACTTTCACAGTTTGAACCGCTGAGAAAAACTCCAGTGCCCCTGTTCTGCATCTAAATCTGTACGGTAATTCCCAGTACTCGTGTATGTATCCCTCTCCTAGCGCTTCATACCTGCCTACCTGGTGATACTGGAGACAGTATTGAAATTGGAAAGTCGTGACTGGCAATATAGCCATGGATTAACCATTCAGTGGAAGGTGAATCAGCCACAGTGAAAGGAAATTGGTCCTATTTTAGATGTGTAACATGGTATATTTTGCATCCCTTCGTGCCATCGTTGTCGGTCTTTCTGTTAAATTGTATGCAGAAAACAGAGTTGTGCTGTTGATGAATGCCAGGACATGTGGCCAGAAAGTAATGATTGTAGCACTCAGCCTAATAATAGAATGGATCACAATTGCGATTGTCCATGTTGTAAAATAAACAAATCCTGTTCCATTAGATCTATTGCAGAAGACACAATGTTGCCCAGTGAATAAATTCTGGATGTTATTGTGGTCATGCCATTGTCAACCACAGCTAAAGCCTTTTCTAGTTTAACACTATCAATTTAACGCAATCTCTCAGCAGCCTCCTGTTGGGAGATTTTCCATACCTCGTTGTAAATAGCATACAAGAAGAGCTTTTGACATGGCTTTTGGGGACCTAACAAAAAATCCCTAAGATCCATATCATCCGAGAGAAGGGATAAGTGTTGTTTCACTTTGGACAGTGTCGAGGTCTTTAGCCACTCTATGGAGAACTTCCCAACACTGCAAGATGTCACCACCCCGTGTGTTCTAGTTGTACATAGCGCTGATCGGGCCTATGGATACTAAACCCTTCGGTGGTACCCCTGAATCTTGACTGACACCTATTTGTTTCGATAGGCCAAACCAACCATTCCTTCCAATTAGGGTCTGATGAATTGTACGAAAAATTGTGTAGCAGGGCACCTAATGTATTGTCACTGTATTGTGTGTAATTTTGCCAACCCTCAAAATGTGTAAGTGAGGGAATCCGAGGTGTGTTCAAATCCTTGATCTTGGCTAGCCCAAGACAGGAAGTCTGTTGCACTGTGTCGTTCAGAAATAGCATTGGTGTGGCATGCTCTAAATAAGGCCTCAGTTTCCTGAACTTGCCAATCTTTAGTCCCCCCAGACAGATTTTGTGTCTATAGTGTCCCTCCAAAAGTCAAAACCCTGTAAAGACTGGGAAATAAAAGAAGCAGAATATATCAGCTTAGTGTTAGTAAGCAAATTTTTCTTTGCAGATGTAGGTGCAAGTTTATAATAATAAGAGGTCGAGTCTGAAGTGTTAACCCAAGAAAAATAAGCAAACCTCTGTGCAAATGTTGTTGAACTACCTTTCGGCGGTGTTGGGCAATGTTCCCATTGATAATAATTGAAAACATTACGTGGGATACTTGCTTTGTGCAAATAATGTTGACCATAGGGTTGGTAACAAAACATGGTGTCAAAATTAGATCTATCATCATACAATTCATCATTTGAAAATGCAGCAGATTGTTCTAAATAACACAGCATAGTATTTACAGTTTCAAAGTCCCAATCATCAGAGACAGTACTAGAGGTGATGATATCACTAAGAGAAAATTTTAATAAATGTGGTATTTTTAAAAGTTTAGTAAGACCATACACATCATATGAAATTCTGCACCAAACTAATTCATTCAGGAACTGCTGTGATGTTTCCGAAGGACAGGTCCCTCTCTTCACGGTGTGATGATGCATGCGATTTCAGGACCAAGTTCACATGTTGGACTTCAGAGCATTCTGGGAGGTAATGTCCATTCAGGAGCAAGAAAAAGAGAGTCATTATACCAATCCAAAGGACTAGGAACAGTAGACTAATTGCAATCCAGAGGTGTAGCCAGGAGAAAAAAACCAAAGTAAGTCTTTTTGGGCCAAAGGTAGAAATCACGGATTCGTTGCTTGTGGGAAACAGGCACTGGTGGTGACTCCGGTTCACTTGGATCCAAAGAGAAATTATCAAAATTGATGAAATAGCCAGGAGCAGTTTGATCTATCTTTGGTAGCTCAGCAGGTTTTGTGGAACTGACAGATGACTCGTTTCAAAACATATTCACATAGACATCGGTATGTGGCCAAATTGAGATCTGTGTGTCATTTATAGTTTGATGTTGTTCAGTTTCAACCGGTACAAGTTCCATTCCATTGTTGGTAACTCCTTCACTTCATATAGAAGAATCTTCAAAGGTTAGTAATCTTTCTGTCTGAACTTCCTATATGGTAGTAAGAGGAGATCGGTGGCTACCCAGGAGCCCACGCGGCCTACTGTTGAGTATCGGCCACATAGTGTGGTTTGATCAGATGAATTGAGACGAATCTCTTGTCTTTCTTGCTGGCAAGGGGCGGATAAAGTACTGTTCTTGTTCCCTCGACAGCCAGGACAGGTACAGGCGCTCTGTAAGATGGCCCTAATTCTTTTTTGTCCACTATTTTTTCTGTGACCAGGTCCCCAATCTTCGGGACCCAGGCAGGTCTTGCCGGAACAACTTTCACTTCTCCAGTTGCGGTGCGTTTTACTTGGACATTGCTTTGCAAAGACCGGAATTCATTGGGTTCCTGTAAAACAGCCAAACGATCATTGATGTCAAATCGTTTTTCATCCATCACTGTGCTGTCACAATCGAGGTTAGATACCCACATTCTTATCCCAAACAGGACTTCATATGGAGTACGGCCCCCTAGGGAGCGTCTTGGCATGTTGTTTAGTGCCCTCTGGATCCCATACAGGTGATTGACTCAACTGCCACCCGAACCTAATAACCTAGCTATTAAGGATTGCTTTAAGTCCCGGTTCTTCCTCTCCACAATCGAATTTCCCTTGGGATGATACGGAGAGGAGTACTGCAATGCTACACCCAAACTTCCCATGGCTTCTTTGTAAGCCTGTGAGCTAAACGCAGGGCCACGGTCGGAATGTTATGTGGCGATTGCGTATGTCCCTATGAAGACTTGCAAATCCTTTATAACTGTTCGGGCGTCAGCCAAGTGCTGAGGCCAAACCCACAGGAATCTAGCGCATGAGTCCACTGCCACCAAGATATACTTGTAAGCCCAGTCAGATTGTAAGGGACTGCACTGGTCCAAATAGACACATGCGAGTGGTCTGTCTGAAATCAGTAATGGTGTTTGTGGTGGACGTGCTACGGTGGAACCCTTCATCTGCTGACAGATGTCACACTTCAGGGCAAAGCCCTTGGTCTGTTTAGTAAGACCTGGCCACCAATAATGCTGCTTTAGTAGTGAAACAGTTACAGCGATACCTGCGTGTGCTGAGCCCAGACCCTCGTGTGCAGCTAGAATTAATCCTAATCTGCGATCCATGTTTGGTATTACGCTATCCCCCACTCCTGGAATTTGAGCATACAGAATGTTTTGCGCATCTAACTTGTGGGAGTACTTGAGTGGAAAACCTTTTGGGAAGGCTGAGCTATTGCACGTAGCGTTTACAGCTATCATTATCTGTCCATCTATCCTCGTGCTAGAACGAGTGATTGCAGCAACTGCAGCAGTTCGCACTGTCGCCTTGGAAGCTTCATCAGCCAATGAATTCCCTTCAACGTGCACGCCAGCACGCGGATGACTCAATGTGTGAATTACATGAGCCCGTGGCAAGCATTTTTTCAGTTTTGCCACCTGTTCCTGAAGCATCTTGTGCTTTATTGTGCAACCTTTGGAATCTCTAAAACCCATTCTGGCCCCAATAGTGGAGATATGTTTATTGTAAGACTAGACACAATAACACGAATCGCACACAATGAGTGTGGGGAATTCCCAATTCATATTTTGCAGTCCCAGTATCAGGGCTTTCAGTTCTGCCAGCTGTGCCTGCAAACTCCTAGAGACAGTGTCTATGCATTGCTAGGAAGGAACTTGCCGTCCCGCATATGTACCTTCACAATCGCACATGTTGCGCTGTATTGTTGTTTACTTCCTACGGCAGGCTGGGCAGAAGCATCAGTAAATGATGTAATCGTACTGGTCTAGAGTCATTATTTAATTTGGGAGAAGATATTCTTGTTCGAACTGTAGAAATGCTTGTGGTTTTAATGTAGAATCAAATTTGTAGTCTACATCTGTTGCAGTGAGAGAATTAGCCCATTGTATCCATCACGGATGCAGTGCTTTTGCATTTGGAACGCTTGCTTTGGTAAGAGCATCTAAGGTGGGTACTGGAGTCACGACAATTATGTGTTTCCTCTGTGTTAGTGCTCTTTCTCTCACTACTGTTAATCAAGGAAGGATTGGGTCCTTTGAGCAACCTAGATTAGACCACTTTATACTTTATACCCACATAATATCTAGTTACAACCTTTGGCATTTACTTATGAAATAAAGGTACCAAAGTTTAGTGTTTCTTTAGCCCTTGTGATTTATTTCACTTTTCTTTAACCTTTTCAGAAAAGCTTTTTTACGTTATCATGTCATTGTTGAAGGGCGGCACTTAGTGGTGAAACACAAAATATAAACATGCATTGATATACATTTATATACACAAGGTCAGTCAAAACACATTTAAAGCATACATTGACAAACTGACATAATCATATATGTGACATAAACAGTGGGTGTACTTCCTTTGACCTGTCCTATATTTACATTTTCACACTAGGCGGATAATTTCTTTTTATTATGTGTTTAGTGTATCCTACCTCTGTGTGTAGCCTTGTGGACGCAAGTTTAAAACGTTATCAAGGAGAGAGTTATTCCCTTCTACAAAATCTCTCTCAGACAATCTCAATTGTAAATGCGAGTATTCTTTCCCCAATGGCATTGATCAGTCAACGCGTTTCAAACCCCACTCGATTCAGGGGTTCTCCTCAGGACCTGCACTTGGTCATGTCTGTGAATTGTAAAAAAACGGGTGTTTGTTAGGAATTTTTGACTCTGGTTAAACCCTATCGATACACTACACTCAGTTGTGAATTACAGATTCCAGCGTACCTCTAATGTTGTCAATTTCAAATCCTCAGTCGTAAGATGTGACCACTGTGGATAATTTTGAAAAAACGAATTCCTAAAAACAGGGATGTGCCAAATGTTAATATTTGCATTTACAGTTAATTTAGGTGAGGTAATGTGTGGCAGAAACAATGCTTTCACGCCTTATGAATTACAAATTCTACCGTACCTCCAATTATGTCAATTTTGAATCCTCATGCGTAAGATGTGACCACGGTGGATAGTTTTGAAAAAACAAATTCCTAAAAGCAGGGATGTGCCAAATGTTACTATGGCAGAAACAATGCTTTCACTCGCCTTTTGCTTCAAAAATGGATAATCTTGAACCTTTGTGCCCTCGTTGAAAGGTTGGACGCCTAAAAGGAAATGGGCCATTTGTTAAAGATATGTTGATTCATGGCATTTTATGTTCCAAATACAATGGCCTTTACTCTGCGTGCCAACCTGTTGCTGAGTTATTTGCTTAAAGCTATTAAAACCACCGGACCGTAAAACTTGCCTTCGATCGTTTGTAGAATTCCTTTGTGTGATACGATGTTCCTGCTGCTGTCTCGTGGCTGTTTGGTTTTGAAGTGTTCAACCGGATCTGAAGGAGACAAGGATTTTAAATCAATTGACGATCCAGGCTTGTGGAAAACGAGTGGATTGTTTTTTCTTTTCAGAGATGTATGATGGATGTTGTAGTGCTTGATTGATGAAATTGTTCAAGACTTGTGGAAAACAAGTGGATTGTTTTCTCTTGTTGAAAAAGCATGATGAATGTGTCTTACTTAGTTCATGAGTCAAGGTATGCGTTCAGTTGTTTAATATATATTTAAAGTCTGTTAATTTCCGTCATTTCATTTAATCCCCTCATTACTGTGTTAAACTTCATGATGAAGTATGCATCCTTTCTCACTAGCAAGGTTTCTAGATCGCCGCCTCTTGAACTTGGCGTAATGGCACTAAGCACAGTCCACTGGAAATCTCTTTCTGTATGGCCCTTCTCCACAAAGTGGTTTACCATTGGCGCTGTGGAAATTTTGTTCTTTAGTCTGGATTGATGTTGAACTATCCTTTGTTTGACTTCTTGGTTGGTTTTGCCTATGTATATCTTCTTGCGGGGACAGATTACCACGTAAACCATATTTTTTGTTTTGCAATTTGTGAAATTGTTGTGCCTCCATTGTGTTGGACCGTTTGTAAAGGTGCAACCATCAATGGTAGAGTTACACACTGTGCAATTCCCGCATCTGTGATGGCCTTGGACCTGTTTCAAGTTAAGGAGTGCTCGTAAGTTGTCCGATCTTTTGGTTTGAACATCACAAGATCGGATTATGTGTTGTCCAATGTATTTATTCTTTTTTAAGGCAAATAGAGGTTGTCCGATTCCTGGGACAGCTCCTTCAATCAAATGGCAATTGTTGCGCACAGTTTTTTTTAAGGCGTTGGTATGTGGCACATATGTTGAGACGCAAACTAGACGTTACGCTGATTGTTTGTTCTTTTTTGTTAGCAAGTGCTCTCTAGGTGTGAACCATGCTCTCTTCATGGAGTGTTTCAGTAGTTTGTGCGGGTACCCTCTATCATTCAGCTTGCTGATCAGTATATCCACGTGTAGCTTGTAGTCTTCCCTGCATGTGCAATTGCGCCTGATCGGCAACAATTGACCATACGGCAGGTTAATTTTCAGATTGCGGGGGTGGTAACTGTTATAGTGTAGAGCATTGTTCTTATCTGTTACTTTGGTGTGCAGAGTGGTAATTAGTCCGGTCGGGGATGCTCTAACCTCCACGTCCAGAAATGTGAGATTTGTTTTGTTGTGCGTCAAACTGAATTTGATGTCTGTGCTCCGGATGTTAAGCCACTCATAAAATTCAATCAAAACTGCCTCATTCCCCTTCCAAATCCACCAGATGTCATCTATATAGCGGAACCATTGCGCTATATGGTCAATGAATGGTTTGATGTTATAAATGTATTTATCGTCATACCTGGCCATGTATAGCACTGACATTTCTGGGGCAAAGAGACACCCAATAGCTGACCCCTTCATTTGTAGGAAGAAATCCTCTTCGAATTTGAAAAAATTATTTTTGAGGGACAATGCGGCCAAGCGTAGGATAAACAAAGTGGGTACTTGATGTGGTCTTAGTCTCTGCTCCAGATAAAATTCCATCGCCTCTAGGGCATCCTCTTGGGGGATTTGGGTGTAGAGGGAGATGACATCTAATGTAACCAAGATGTTTGTTGTAGAATCAAAGTCGTATCCTTCTACTTTATTGATGAACTCCATCGTGTCACGTAAATAGGAGGGAACCTCAGGTAAGAAAGGCCTTTTGAGGATGGCTCTAATATTGATTCATAACCGGAGACGATCGGTCTTCCTGGAGGATTGACGGCGTTCTTATGCACTTTTGGTAAAGATAGAAAAAGAGATCTCTTCCTTCAAGGATAACACGATTACTTTCAAATCGAATAAATTTGAGAAGGACAAAAAATCTTTCACTACAGAAACGGTGTACCCGTACCTAAAAGACGACTTCTATACAAAACCGGATTCAAAGAGATTTCTGTCTAATTATCAGGGGTGATCAAAAAGAAGATTTTTGACATTTTCAGAAACATCGTCTTCAGCATCGACAGGGGACTCAGATCTACGTGAAGGGACATCCAACCAGAACCAACAAAGAAAGTCCTTTTTTTCAGCCGTAGGCCAGCAAAAGAACCGAGAACGTTTCAAGCAGCAGCCATGGGAAATGCGAACACGAAGCCAATATTACAAGACTTGAAAAAATCCTCTATAATAAATCTATCAAACATCAGCCTTACAAAAGAACAGGCATCAGTCTTAAAATTAGGATTAACGTTCGTCCCCTGGATTCATTCTGATTTGGTTAAATTGAAGATGGAGGCCATGGAACTCTTTAGGAAGATACGGTTAAGAGCATTCTTCTTAGACGAAGAAGACACAACAAGAGTGGAACCTTCAGGTCTTCATAATAAGTCAAACGTCTGTCCACCTATCCATGGAATTCCCAAGGACGTGGGAGCCTTTGAGCAAGAAGTGTTGTCGTCTTTGAATACACTTAAAAATAAAAAAGTATCTGTGAAGAACAACATTTCAGGAGAACAACGATTGGCCATTCAATCATTGAAAGAGGAAAAATCCATTGTTATCAAGCCCGCAGATAAGGGCGGGCTGTTGTCATCTGGTCAAAAGAGTCCTACCTATTGGAAGGGAGAAGCCATGTGTGGAACCCAATGTGGTATCGACGCATCTCTTATGATCCTTCAAAAGAGATACAGAATGATATCATGAAGGTAGTGAATGAAGGATTAGAGTCTGGAAATCTAGGACCAAAAGAATCGGATTACCTTATAAAGAAACATCCAAGAACTCCTGTAATGTATTTTTTACCAAAAATTCATAAGAACACAGTGTATCCTCCAGGAAGACCGATCGTCTCCGGTTGTGAATCAATATTAGAGCCAGTCTCAAAATATGTGGATACCTTCCTAAAGCCTTTCTTACCTGAGGTTCCCTCCTATTTACGTGACACGATGGAGTTCATCAATAAAGTAGAAGGATACGACTTTGATTCTACAACAAATATCTTGGTTACATTAGATGCCACCTCCCTCTACACCCAAATCCCCCAAGAGGATGCCCTAGAGGCAATGGAATTTTATCTGGAGCAGAGACCAAGACCACATCAAGTACCCACTTCGTTTATCCTACGCTTGGCCGCATTGTCCCTCAAAAAGAATTTTTTCAAATTCGAAGAGGATTTCTTCCTACAAATAAAGGGGTCAGCTATGGGGTGTCCCTTTGCCCCAGAAATGGCAGTGCTATACATGTCCAGGTATGAAGATAAATACATTTATAACAACAACCCATTCATTGACCATATAGCGGAATGGTTCTGCTATATAGATGACATCTGGTGCATTTGGAAGGGGAATGAGGCAGTTTTTATTGAATTTCATGAGTGGCTTAACAGCCGGAGACCAGGCATCAAATTCAGTTTGACACACAACAAGAAAAATCTCGCATTTCTGGACGTGGAGGTTAGAGCATCCCTGACCGGACTAATTACCACTCTGCACACCAAAGTGACAGATAAGAACAATGCTCTACACTATAACAGGTACCATCCCCCCAATCTGAAAGAAAACCTGCCGTATGGCCAATTCTTGCAGATCAGGTGCAATTGCACACGCAGGGAAGACTACGAGCTATACGCTGATATACTGATCAGCAGGCTGAAGGATAGAGGGTACCCAAGATAGTATCAAGGAGCACACTAATATCTAAAGCAATTCAAATGTAAAGTACAATATAATCTTTTATATCATGGCATTAATGAAACATATGTAGACGGGAGTCTTGATAGTTCTTGAATTCAGTTATATTGCTTTTATTTTCACAATTAGAAGAATGAATACATGCATCAGCCCAGCCAACGCGTTTTGTCCGTAAAAGGACTTCATCGAGGGCTGTAAAAACAATTAACTAAACATTTTTTAGTATCAACTAAATAACTTCAAAATTTAAGCACAAAACTTAAATAAAGACACAAGATAGACAAGACAACTATCAGCAAGACTAGCACGTTCTGTCCCTAATTCTTAGACCAAAAGAGCATCAGTTAATCATTACAGTCAAAATTGCATAAGCGACCCCCTGCCTATATACACTCTATTTTACAATAATGATAACAGTTATTTTCACAATCATTTTATACTCATTTCATAATAGATCTACGTAGATCATGACATCAAGAAAAAACACAATGCACAAAGAATCTATACAATCTTATAAATTCTGGCTAAGTCAATTTGTTCTCAATGCACTAAGCGGGATGGTAACCAGTTTCCTATGAATATCACCTTTGAAGCTAAACAGGAGATAGGTCAATCAGGTTTGTTATCATCTACATCTTATTTACACGTTTCTCCAATCCCCCATGAATAGATGTTATAGTCTTCTGAAAATTAGTTAGTAAGCGTATGTTTTAAGGATAAACAAAATTAATAAGCACTGAACCATCACTATAATAAGATTTAAGGTCTCTATATCTTCATTTTTCGCTGAATAATATTCATAGCTAACGCAAATAACTCACTTTAAATATGACGTGGTATCAATACCAATGGAGCAGGCTTTCCGATGGAGAATAGTTATATTTCGTGTTTTGAATCCCCCGTAGCGTGCTATCAATCACCCAAATTAAAGCCTCGGTTCTTCGGTCTACAAAAAATGAAAATGCAACGTGAGCCCAGTCCGGAATCCCATTATTAAAAAATCTAAAAAAGGGATAAACATCTGATCATACTCACCGAGATAAGAATTTCCAAGAGTGGAGTAATTCTTTATTGATAAATAGATGCAGTTGAATCTTATCAGAAAAAATCCTTCTTGATTAATATATAATCGCTGGGATTCCCCGTAGCGTAAAGAAGGTAAGGTCTATGAACAAAGAGCAACAGTAAGATATCATCATAATACTCATTGCCCGAATATACACAATGATGTATCTAGTATCTACAATATGAGTCACCAGTGTCCCCCTGAGCAACTTTGCTTAAAGATAAAATTCACCAAAAGACAGTGTAAGTTCTTCCTAATCTATGCTTGGAAGATCGAGGTCTGTCAGTAAGAAAACGTTCACACCAGAAAAGTGATCCAAATAGTCCAAATAGTAATACCAAAGTGTTTACGGTTAGCTTAAACCACAAGATTTGGCAAACTATCTACCTATGAATAGCTGATTCATTATTAAATTAGCCAAGAACATTTTTTCCCTTTCATAATATTTTTTTACCCATAATGAAAGTACAAAGTTGCCAAAAGCACGGTTATTAGCAAAAAGTATAGGCGCTCGCCTACAGTTAATCCTCTCACCTCCTGAGCAAATATCCTCAGTCTTCTTGCCAGTCGTCTATCTGTGAGTGAGGATTCCCCATCACCTACACTCCTTTTAAACCGTGACACAACCAATCATCAAGCATTCCTGTTGCCACCAAAACTATCAGCCTATCAGAGGCGCACTTAACCCACCCAATACAAACGTCATGCCGAAAATCAGGTGCGGTTTTCACTCTGGTCCACCATATCACGTGGCCAATCAGAGATCGAGTTTTACTCAACCATTCGAGGGAGGTTCAATGTGTTCTCCACTCTAGTATCTCCTCCTATCAGATGAAAGCTCGGTCAAGCCTAGACTAAGCAAAATAGTCATGCAGAAAACCGATAGAGGTTTTCACTCTGGTCCGCCATATCACGCGGCCAATCAGCGAGCGAGTTCTACTCAACCATTCAAACCAATAGAGGTTTTCACTCTGGTCTGCCATATCACGCGGCCAATCAGAGAGCGAGTTCCACTCAACCATTCAAGGGCGGTTCAATGTGCTCTCCACTCTAATATCTCCTCCTATCAGGTGAAAGCTTGGTCAAGTCTAGACTTAGCATAATAGTCATGCAGAAAACCGATAGAGGTTTTCACTCAGGGCTGCCCAATCACCCTGACAATCAGAGGATGAGTTCCACTCCACCACTGTGAAGGCGGTTATGTGAGCTCTCCCATCTAAGGGGTCGATTCCGATTCGGGCCGGAAAAAGCACCGACCGACTCGGATCCGGAAAAAATACCGACCGACACGTACCAGTGGCGCCCGACACGCCAAGTACGATGCAAGCCGCGATAAATCCGACCGACACGTCAGGAAACCAAGCCGACCGACCGAGCCGCTCGGAAAATAGCAATCCGGCCGGAAAAACACGCGAATCCAACCGACCGACACGCACCCGGAACAAATCCGACCGAATCGTACCCGCCAACTCCAACCCGCAAAGTACGATGCAAGGCGCGAAAAACACGACCGAGTCGGACGGAGGACAAGCCGTACGACCGACACGCATACAAAACCGAGCCGAAGCAACACAATACACCGCGACCGACGCGTACGCAGCATACAAAACTGCACAAACACAGTGTGAACGAAACGGAAAACACCGTACGAGACCAATGCAGGGTCCGACTCGGTCACAAGAACGTTTCCAACATACACAAACAGCACAAAGGAAAAATCAACCAAAAAAAGCCAAAACAAGCAATTACCAAGCCAATAAATACTGGGGGGGTGGGGACAGAGAACAAAGACACACCCACAACTCCACCTATATAAAGGACACAAATCACTACCATGAGCCTTTGCAAATGCCATTTCACTGCCAGCACCCAAGAGAAAGCAACCACACACCCACAGCTCATCCCTCACACAAGCCACACACCATCAGCACACCAACAAATACCTACCTCACATACACCCAGCAAAACACACACTCACACACCCTCACCTGCACACCAACACACACATCACTCACCATCACCACCCATCACCATGCCCCCAAGAAGAATCCCAAGTTCCTAGATTGTGAATTGGAAGTCCTGGTAGACGAGATCCTCAGGGTGGAGCCACAGCTGTTTGGCACTCTGGTCCAACAGACCCCCATGTCGCAGAAAACCAAGATGTGGGAGAGGATCATCAACAGGGTGAACGCCCAATCATCATGTCGGCGCACAAAGACGGACATCCAGAACAGGTGGTATGACGTGCGCAGGAGGGTACGGGACCTGCTGAAGATAGACTACAGCAACAGCCAACAGACCGGCAGTGGCCCTCCTGCCAAGCCAATATACCTCAGGCCCTGGGAGGAGAAGGTGCGGGCCATCCTTCCGCCAGTGAGCGTATATGGACTAGAGAACATCCCAGAGCCTGGTGAGTACACAACAAATGTACACAATAAACTGCCACAAAACACACACATCACTGTCAAGGGGAGAGTCAAACCATGCACACATAGCAATTACACAGCAACTAGAACAGAATCATCCCAAAATGTGTATGTCAGTCAGATAAACACAACACATGCCATCAAAAAAGTCACATCCAACTGTGCCAACACATGTACAAACACAACCACAACTACAGCTAGGCAGTGGCACAAATAGAACTAACACACACATCCACACATGTAGCCACCACAACAACACCAACACACAGTGAAGACCACTCAAAGGAAGGAATTCTGTGTATGCTGGCCAAGTCAGTGTAGCCAATAGCATCATGGGAGTCGCAGTCACACATATTGCCCCCCACAACTGTCCCATCAACACCACCCTGAACCATGCTCACATCACAGGGAGTGGAGAAGGACTCACAAGATGGCTGACACTGGCTACTGCTGTGGGGAGCACAAGGCCCTGCTGCCAACTGTGCACCAACAAACAGCAGGACACCACTGACTGACATCCTGAGAGACAACTTACACTCCCTGCAATGCAAGCACGTTCCATGGTGGGCTATCTGGCTGGCTGGGTGGGAAGGGGGACTTGCAGCACTGACTATAGTCACCAGCACCTCCCCTCACACCCCCCAACACAAACTCCACAGTACCCACCTGGTAGAATGCAATGCCCTCCATCCTAACACAAGATCCCACAAAGCACCACCACCCTGGGTTATGTTGTGTGAAGCACAGGGACACTCTTGGGACTCTTAGCCAAACAACTGCCAGGACAACACTCCCAGCCATCCTGTCAGCACAGCCAGCCCACCCCACAGGGAAGCAGAGTCAAAAGGAAGGAAGCATGGGCATGCTGGGAAGGGGGTGGAGGCAATAGCATGATGGGAGACGTAGTCACAGACATAGCTCACCCCCACAACTGTCCCATCAACACCACCCTGAACCATGCTCACATCACAGGGAGTGGAGAAGGACTCACAAGATGGCTGACACTGGCTACTGCTGTGGGAGCACAAGGCCCTGCTGCCAACTGTGCACCAACAAACAGCAGGACACCACTGACTGACATCCTGAGAGACAACTTACACTCCCTGCAATGCAAGCACGTTCCATGGTGGGATAACTGACTGGGTGGGTGGGTGGGTGGGAAGGAGGTCTGGCTGTCAACCAAACACAATCAATGCAGACCATGTTCACACCCCAGAGAATACATAGAAATGCCCAAATAATGCAGGACAATGTGCCACACCAATATCAACCCCTGACTGTGACGACTTAGGACAATACAATGTACAGGCCCGCACCCCGAGGCACAGTCACAACTGTCAGGTGTGTCAACCACTGATGCCTGCAGAAACATGACATACATTGTTTGTGTCTCCCAAAAACAGGTGATGATAGGGACACAGCAGCAGACGCTGAGGAGTCCCAGTCCCAGGCTCAAGAGGATGCCGAGCTCACTGGCGTCGTACAGCCTCTGTCCTCCTCGGACGATGAAGAACAACCTGGCACATCCGGTGCAAGTCAACATGCTGCACCAGCAGGACCACCAGCTGCAGCACCAGCAGATCCACCAGCTGCACCCCTGCACCCACCCCTCCAACGACTGTCACCACGAATACCATCCCTGCCGACATGGACAGAATAAGGAACAACACCAGCGCAGTGACCCTGGACCAACCTGGGGCCATGGACACCACCACCACCACCAACCCCCAAGGTGGACCAGGGTTATCTGTGCGTGCAACTGCACACACTGCACATGTCAGCAGGGGTGGTGGGAGGGTGGGAGACAGAGGTCGCTGCTTGCAGACGTTGCTGGTGTGCATGAAGACCCACAACTGGTACGCATAGCTGATGCGTACCAGTCCAGCACCGGAGAGCTCAGCCAGGTAGTGGGGCTCCTCAGAGACATTAAACAGCAGCAGGCTGCCCATCATGCCCGCTTGGACTCCCACATGTCCCAAGTGGAGTCACACATGTCACGTGTGGACTCCCACATGTCACGTGTGGACTCCCACATGACCCGCGTGGAGTCCAAGTGGGATGTACTACATGAGATGACGGCGGTGCACAGGGACATTTTACAATGCCTCCGCCAGATGAACAGCAACCAGTCCACACCTCCCTGTGTGCCAACAACATCTGGTACCGAACAAACTGCAACTGCCACAGGGAGGGAGGAGGACTCTGGCGGAGAGTCCCCTGCACCGCAGCAGCCTGCACTTGAGGGCCCCCCCCAAGAAGAGGGGTCGTCCGAGGAGGGGAAAGTGAGAGGCTGATGGCCAAGCGCAACTCCCAGGAAGCCTGAACCTGTTCTGGATTTTCGCCTTTGTGCACAGACTGTTCACCCTGTTGATGGCAACACTACTCCCACACATTGCATGGGGAGTATAAGTTGGAACAATGTGTCAGACAACAGTGGCCCCGATACTGGGGATCCTGTCTACCTGGACTTTCTATTCATCTAGGAACTTGGGATTGCAAGATTCATGTACAGCACAATCCATCCTATGCACTATTATCACAATAAACACACTAATACACCATACTTGCCTCTGTCGTGATTCCAACGTGGGTGCTGTTATGGGGATGATGAACTGCAAAATTACACAGTGTATGCGAACTGCAACAGCAAGGACAACACAGGCATGTGAGTACAGGCAACGTGACACATATGAGGGAGACACACCACCAGGGCTAAACAACACATACACACCTAGGCCATCTGACTCATTGCCTACACTGATGTTGCCAGGGAAGACGGTGCAATGCACAGACACCACACCCATTCCCAGTTGTAGTCAAGTAGCCCACAGGTGCAGTAAGCAAATGGCAGTCAAATGTGTGACCACAGACAACGCACATCACTAAGTGAAGCACAGGTTTATTACACAGTAGCAACATGCCGTAACCACTACAGATGCAAGGTAACCCCACCTGGTAGCGGGCACACAGTCAACAACTGTAGACAGAAGGAAGTCCATGGGTGTGGCGCACATCACCTGTAGGGACACAACAGCTACCAGCCTGGATGTGCAATCACGTCGTCGGTGGACACAGTTGACCAAACGAATCTGAAAGTACCCTGTGAAGGACAGAAATGACACACAGTCAAAAGCAATGCAGTACAGGACAGAACAGCAAAACTCATGCACTATACATGTTACAAGATACCCACCCAGAACCAAGTTAGCATGTCAACACTGTTGGGGAGTACAGCCCACCTGTCACCACACATCGCAACACACATCCTGTCAAGTAGCCCATGGACACACTCCAACAGCACCAGAGCACCACCCACACATCATGCCAACTCACATCATTCACATGACACCTCAGGATACTCACATTCAGCTAAAGAAGTTGGTGATGAGCTGTGTGCGGACATCACCATCACCATCATCATCATCATCGTCACTGGCATCGTGGTCCAGGCCAGGATCCTCCACAGGTGGCGGATGTTGGTCATCGTCATCCTGGATGAGAGGCAACTCCTTCCGCACTGCCAGGTTATGGAGCATGCAGCAGACGATGATAATCTTGCACACTTTCGCAGGGGCATATGGGAGGGACCCTCCGGTCTTGTCCAGGCAGCGGAAGCGGCTCTTCAGGAGACCAAAGGTCCGCTCAATCACTCTCCTGGTCCGACCATGTGCCTCATTGTAGCGCATCTGGGCAGGTGTCACAGGGTTCCTGAGGGGTGTCAGCAACCACGGCATGTTGGGGTATCCCGAGTCACCTACGGACAGACAAGTGCACATCAGCTGACTTGGAAAAGTGGGCGGAATACTACAGATCAGATCACACACAATGGCACAAAGTCAGTACACACCGACAAGCCAGGCACGCTGGTTCTGCATCTGTGCCATCAACCTGGGGATGCGACTACTCCTCATCACAAAGGCATCGTGTGCTGAACCAGGGAAACGGGCACACACGTGTGTGATGGTCATGTCTGCAAGACACACCACCAGTGCATTGACCGAGTGGTAGTGCTTGCGGTTCCTGTAGGCCTGCTCCTGGGCCTGTGGTGGTACCAAAGCCACATGTGTCCCATCAATGGAGCCAATGACATGCGGCATCCTCCCCAGGGCATAAAAGTCACTCTTCACGTCAGTGAGTCGTCGCAGTCTAGGGAAATAGATGTACCGGTTCAGGAAGAGCAACATTGCCGCCAAAACATCGCGGAGCACACGGCTGAACATGGTCTGTGACATCCCACCAGCAGACGCCACAGTATGTTGGAAGGTACCGGTGGCAAAGAAGTGTAGGGCTGCCATCACCTTCACCTTGGGGGTCAGCGCTGTAGGATACGGCCGGCCAGGCTGCAAATGTGGGGACAACTGCACTGCCAAATCCTCAATCAGCTGCCTGGTGAAGCGGTACCGTCGGATGCTGTCCCGTTCCACCATCGTTGCCAGGTCTGGGAATGGCCGATGGACAGCAGGAGCCCTGCAGTGCAGAGGAGAAGTAAGCAAGATCGTCAGTCACCCCACATATGCGGCATTGAACACACTCAAGATCCCAACATACATCATCATGAGGCACAACTACATGAAGTGTGCAGTACCGGAACGACATTTATGGTACATACATGGCCAACATCTGTCAACACGGTCCTACAGGTGGCATCAATTTGTCCCAGGTTGGCCCATTGGATATCATGATGCTGTGTCACAGTCACCCCCAGTGACATGTGAGGACAGATGTGCCCCAGGCACCACAGCTCAACGACAGGCACATTCCCAGGGACCCTGTAATGCCACATGGACACTGGCATCACCTGGAGTATCATGTGTACACCACAACAAAACAAACATGACCCCCACAGGTAGTGGCCACACTTGCCATGGCAGGAGAGCCATGGACGTCTGTGACACACACGCACAACATCAGAGTCCATGCACACACAACGTGGATGTGGAGACTGTCTCCCATTGTGCACATGAAATCAGAGACATTGTAAACACTACATGCACAAAGACTGTGGAGGGCCATCACTATTGTGCCACTGGGACACCCTGGCTCAAACATACCGTCCCACATGGGACTCACGGGGTATGTGACATGACATACACAAACACCACTGTGAAATGTGACCATGGCACATGCACAGATATGAACAGTTGCACATCACAGTGGTCACGTACACGTAACACCCATGATCCTGTCCCCATGAACACGTGCACAGCCTGGGGGTGGCTGCCCACAGGTGACACCCACAGGACAACATGTACACCAACATACACACAATAGGAAATGCAGCCTTACATGCCTTATGATAAGGTTTGGACAGGCTGTCGTGATGTAGGTGTGCCCCTCACTCCCTGGGAGCTATCTGTGGCTGGCATATGTCCATCTGAGACAGGCATGCTGACATATGCCAGTCACATGTACAGTGATGCGTTGTACTGCAATGGACCGATCGGTGCCTCCGGCCGGCCCATTGCATTCAATGTGTGCGGGTACGCGTTGTACCCCTGTGCGCGTTGAACAGCAATGGACCGATCGGTGCCTCCGGCCGGCCCATTGCATTCAATGTGTGCGGGTACAGCGTTGTACCCCTGTGCGCGTTGAACAGCAATGGACCGATCGGTGCCTCCGGCCGGCCCATTGCATTCAATGTGTGCGGGTACGCGTTGTACCCCTGTGCGCGTTGAACAGCAATGGACCGATCGGTGCCTCCGGCCGGCCCATTGCATTCAATGTGTGCGGGTACGCGTTGTACCCCTGTGCGCGTTGTACTGCAATGGACCGATCGGTGCCTCCGGCCGGCCCATTGCATTCAATGTGTGCGGGTACGCGTTGTACCCCTGTGCGCGTTGAACAGCAATGGACCGATCGGTGCCTCCGGCCGGCCCATTGCTTTCAATGTGTGCGGGTACGCGTTGTACCCCTGTGCGCGTTGAACAGCAATGGACCGATCGGTGCCTCCGGCCGGCCCATTGCATTCAATGTGTGCGGGTACGCGTTGTACCCCTGTGCGCGTTGAACAGCAATGGACCGATCGGTGCGCACCCATTGACAATGGGCTTGCCTGGCAACGGACGCGTTTTTGAATATTCGAGCGAGTCGGTTGCTGGAAAATCAGTTGGTCACCCACAACAATGTTGCAAAATAATGTATGTCATGAAGTTGAAGATTTGAAGGATGCTGTGGGCGTGTTTTGGTGCTGCTATTCCATGGATTGGCCAGATTCAGAAGATGCAAACGACTTGGACCTATCACTTTGGACACAAGGGACAGTATCTGCCTCTCCAGCACATATATATTGCTGCATGTTCCCCTGAGAGCCCACTTGCCTGCACTACATGCTCCAGGACGACATCTGCCACTGCACTGCTGCTGTCTCTGCCCCTCTGGACCCTGCAATGGCACGTACTGTGGAGAGAGCCCCAGCCTTCAGCCTTGAAGAGAACCAGGCCCTGCTGGACAGCCTACTTCCACAGTACAGCAAGCTGTATGGGACACCAGGGGAGCAGGTGAGTGTTCTGTGCACTGCCTTTCTGAATGTGCATTTTGTCTGACTAGCAAGGCTGAGAGTCAGCACACCACTGGCTAGCAGGCTCACTGAGTAGTTGTCACCCCCCATAGTGTGTAGTGACTTGCACTGGACAGGTATGGTGCAGTGACAGTGCTTCTGAACAGGGTTTTACTCCCCATGCTATGATACCATGTAGTGACTTCTGGAAAACTGTCCATGGGCAGCCGTGCACTGCCTGGGTACACCATGTGCCCCTGTGATTGCGACATGTATATGCAACTGTGTCATGCACGGATATGTTGCATGTGTAGTAATGTCCTTATCACTTTGTCATCCTGACAGGCTTCTGCCCATCGGAAGCATGAGATCTGGAAGGACATCGTCCGGGCTGTCCGGTCCGTGGGGGTCTACAAGCGCCGGATCCGCAACTGCCAAAGAGGTGGCAGGACCTTCGGGGCTGGACCCGGAGGATTGCACGGGTCCAGCTGAAGCTGTCGCCTCCTCGCAGGAGGGGCGGAACACGGACCCTGACCCCCACATGCTCAGGATCCTGGCGGTGGTCTTTCCAGACCTGGATGGGCAGCTGAAGGCCAGAGAGCAGCAAGGAGGGGGTGAGTCAAAGACTGCACTGTGTACTCTGTCTAACATGTTATGTGCCCTCCTCGGGCCAGGTTGAACTGCCACAGTACAGCAGTCATGTTGTCCAGGAGCCATGTCCCTCTATTGTGCACTGCCCACTCCTCATCTGATACCCAGGTGTGGCCCTTACATGCAGGGAATTCTGTCACTTAGGACTGTGTCCTTGCAGTTTGCTTGACTCAAGGTGGGAGACAGCATCTGTTTCCCTGACTCTGTGGTGGGCATCATGGGTGGGTCCATTGCTTACACAATGCCTGTATTCTGACATGTATTCAGCGTGTTACTTTGATCTGTGGTCCAATTGCTGAGCTGATCCACCACATGTGGCTGGGGTACCTGGCACACACCCATGCTGCGGGTGGGAACAATGTTTGGGCCCCAGGAGTATGTATATGACGTGTGTCACACATACTTAGCCAGCTGCCTACAGTCCAGGGCTCATCCCTCATTCATGTGGGGCTGGACAGTCATGCCTACTCCAGGCCATACAATACACTCTGTACTCCCACTCCCGTGTATCAGAGGACACATTGTGCACAGTGATTTGCCCCTCAGGTGTCTGCCTCTGTGTCAGTGTGCTGTGGATTAGTCGCCAGGACTGCTGTGGAGTTTCTTGGTAGGGGCTCAGCATGCCACTGGAGATGTGACCATAGGAGACGATACTTGTGTGACACATAGGTGTCTGATCAGCTGCCCATGCAGACTGGGGCATGTAAATGTGAAGTTCAGGCAGCTGTTCCCCATGCACAGCAGAGTGTGAGGGGCTCAGGTTCAGAGGGTAGTGTCACAGGTCTCCCATATGTCCAATAGGTATGACCTGGACAGATGAGGGTTAAGAGGATGTGTTGTGGGGGGATGTACATGTGCACTTGTGCAGCTCCAGGACTTGCATTCCCCATGACCTACTATTGTGACACAGTGCAGAGTGTTGTTGTCTGGCTGCAAAGTCATACATCACTGAGACAGTGATGTATGACTTTGCAGTCATGCCTCCGCCATGGCATGTGTCTACTGATTGGTGATCCTGCAGGGGAGTGACATGTGCTACATGCACACCATAGTGGCGATGGCTATCAGGACATGGGTGCATCATGGTGTCTGTCGCTGGTATGCATCACATGCATTTCCTATTTGACTCTGGGCATCCCTTACATCCGTAAACCTGTACTGACTCAGTGGCAAGAGCTGTGATGTGTCCACACCGTGTCCTCTGCACTGTCCAACTACTGTGTACTTGGTGCATGTGTCAACACTGGGGTGTTGCAATCCAACAGACACCAGACAGATGGGCGCAAGGCCATGTGGGATGTGAGTGCCATGCTTGGCATCAGACTGACAATTGACTTCTCCTGTTCAATTAGTGCACTTTTAGCAATGTACAACTAATGATGCCAGGGCTCGCTCTGTGATGTGCTGTGCTCACAGTGGTGTGTGCGTTATGTGCAGGTGACTGATGTCTGTCTGTTTCCCCATTGTTTGCAGATACATCCACGGCCACGGAAGGGGACAGCTCCACGGACCAGGAGGAGCCGGAGAGCCAGACTGGGTCAGCAGCCGAGGAGTGGTCGGAGGGACCCAGTGGCACGGAGGGCGAGGGAGCCACACCGAGGAGTCCTCAGCAGCATCCACCTCAGCTGAGGACCAGAGCAACTCGGAGGATGACTCCCTTGTGGAGGCGGGTGTCAGCAGCCACCACACCCCAGCTAGTGTTGCTGTCCCCGCCACCACCAGCACCACCACCGCCCTCCCATCGGCTCCCATTCCCCAGGTCCGTGGAGGCTCCCATGTCCGGGAGCGTGTCTCCTTTGGGCCAGGCACCGCACCCCCTGCCCCTGTGTCCCCTGCTGCCCTGAGTGAGGAGTCTGTGTACCTCCTTCGCCAGCTCCATGTAGGGCAGACAGCCATGCTGAGTGTCCTCCATGCGCACACCGCGCTGTTGACTCAGCTGGTGTCGTTCATGGAGGGCATCTCATCGGGCATGTCTGACCTACAGAGGGGCAATAGGTCCATGGACTCCTCCCTGACGGCAGCAGTGTCCCTCCTCAAACGGTCCCTCACCCCTCCTGCCTCTGCTCCATCCACACTCCCCAGCACCTTACCCATCCCAGGCACACACACACTGGCACACACCAGCACACACACATCCAGCACACTGACACACACGCCAATGACAAAACGCACACGCAAGCACATTCAGGGGACTGCAGCCAGACTCACAGGGGATGGGGCCCTGGAACACACACACGCATCCACATGCACTGCGCAGTCCTCAGTTCCCTCTCCCTCCAAAGCACCCTCCCTTGCCTCACCTGCAACCCCAAAGTCACAGCAGCTCTTCCTCTGTGACCTCGGCCTCTTCCCCACCGATGAAGCTGCTCCAGCATCCCGGGGAAGAGGAAGCCCACCCACACGGAGCAGAGTGCCCCTCGCCCCCGGACACCCTCCCCCAGGCGCAGACGGACTGAGGCCCCCACCCGCAAGTCCCCCGGAGTGCTAAGAGCAAGACCCCGCCACCGCCCTGCAGCTCAGGCACAAGGTCTCCGTCCTCCATCCCTCAGGCCCCCACTGCACAGGTGCCCCCACCACACCCTGCCCCAGGTTCCCCCACCCACAGATATACCATCCCCAAGATGCTCCGGCCTTCTCCCCTGCCACTTGCTCTCCCAGCACCACACCCCCGCTGCGCTTGTCTGTGCCACTGATGTGGTGAGGGTGTCCTCCCCCTCTGTCCAACCCACCTTGCCTGTTCCCCATTCTCCTCCCCTGGAGGTAGGCACTGCAGTGGAGTCCACTACCGCCCTGTCTGACTTGGGCACTGCAGTGGCGGACCTGTCCACCCCATCTGCAGGGTCCACTGCAGTTGTGCCGGCACCCACGACATCTGTGTCATGCCCCCCAGTTGTGCCGGCACACACCATGTCAGACACCTCCACTGCAGTTGTCAGTGGCTCTCCAGCACCCACCACCCCTTCCCTGACTCCCCCTGGTGAGCCCTGATCCTGTCCCTGCGGTGCCTGGCCTGCCCCCGGTTGCCCCTCCTAGTGGATTGTCCCTGGTATTGTGCAGGCATGCGTAGGGTGACATCTGCCAGTGTCACCCTGTTTGAACTTTGACAATGGACTGGCCATTGGCCTTTGCTCTTTTTCAGGACTTCGTTTGGCCTCAACACATATGCTGAATAAAGCAACTTTCTTTTCTCTAGTGCTCATGCTTCAGATGTACATGTTGTTGGTGCAGCTAACCATGCCCTTGCTGCAGTGATGGTGATATCTGGTCTCATGATTATGAAGTGTTACTGTGCAGGAACCCATGTGGTCCAGGGGGAATGTGTCCTATCATGTGGTGTATCCATGTCATCAATAGCAGCATCTGAGGGTGTCATGTGTTCAGTATTTGGCAATGGGTTTCCTACTTACATTGGCAATTTCACATCTGTGGCTTCCACCCCTGCACATCTGTTGTGCCTGCCATCGTTGCATTTGTCTACTTCCCTGACCGTGTTGCCATCTCCAGTGGACATGCAGGTTTGGGCATCAATGGGGAGGGACTCATCCGTGTAGTCAGTGCAACATTGCTATACAAGTGTGTTGGATCTGTGCTGATGATTCCGTTGGCACATCCATGACCAGGCTGATGTGATGGGAGCCCTCATTTGGTGCTAATTGTTGATTGTGTGACCAAGTGCTCAGCTGACATGATGGGGCCCTACTGAGGCAACATATGGCACAGCTTTCCTCACACAGGAGTGGAGTCCCCTCATGGCAGTGTGTACACGTGTGACATTGCCTGCGCCCAAGGTGTGTGTTGTATGTGCATGTCTGTGTGTTCACTTCCATTCATCTGCGCATGCTGTGATCCCTAGTGTTGTACCTGTTTGTGATGCTTGCTGACTTGAGCTATGTTCCCCCAAAGTCTTCTCCCTGTGTTCTCTGTGATGTGGGTGCATGGCACATTACTGGTCATCAGGGTGTCACCCATAGGTGTGTTTGCTGTCAGGGCAGAGTTTGTGTGCTGACGCAGATGGGTCACAGTCAGGTTTCCCTTTGGCACTTGTTGTTTGCCCCTGTCATGTGATTTCCAGTTTGTGTTATCTTTCAGTGATTGTGACACGTTGTGTGTGTGACTGCTGGCACTCCTTAGGGTCCGGGCTGCAATGTTGGTTGTTGTCTATGTGTGTTCTTTGTGGGTGACCTTGGCTTCTTCATTGGTGTGTGACTGTGGCTGGGATCCCATTGGTCGGTGTGGTATTGCCGTCATGTCCATGTACAGCGTAGTGTGCAGTGTGTCAGACATTCAGGAGTCTTGTTGAGTGTCCATGTGTGATGTGTTTCTACACCTTGGTTCCCACCCACCACCCTGGAATAGTAATGGGTGCATGTGCAATGTCACCAGTGCATGTGTACTTCACTGCTGCACATTGTTGGAGGTCGAGGGGTGTGGTGTTGAGTGTGTGCAGATGAGAGTTGTTGCCCGGCTAGTCCCCTGCCTCCATGTTGGCCTTGGCTTACTGGCCATGCTGATTGATTTGTGCTTGTGTAGGTGTGATGGTAGTTAGTTGCTCAGGACACCTGACTGTGGTTCACAGTGTGAACGACATTTAGCTTTGTCATCACAGTGGTATTTTTCTTCAGCCCAGGGTCACCACATTGTGGGGGCCCTGGGGGTGGTGCTGTGGTGTGTCTGTGACTTGCTGTGTCAGTTGTTGTTCCTACGTGCCTGTGTGACATGTGTGTTTTGTGCTCCCTCTCACCTGTCAATGCCTGCTTGCCCACATAGGGGATTTGGATCCATGAGTTACCTTAGTGTGGCAGTGTATGCACATCTGTATGATTGGTATTCAGCTCTCCTCATGTGTTGTGTTGTTGCCTGGGGACAATGGCACCCCCACCCCTCACCTGCTGTGTATGATGACAGTGTTGGTCTGCCTGTTTGTGTTTGTGCATCTGCACCACTGCATTGGCATATCTTGGGTGTGCCATTGGCTGTATGTTGTTTGGTGTGTTTCCCCTGCTGTCCCTGGGACTCCTAGGTCATCGGTCAGCACAGTGATCATGGTTTGTGTGTCCCATTGCTGCCATGGTATGGTATCTGTTCACCTCACATCTGCTGTCTCCACAGGGTATCTGCATTTGTGTGCCCATTGGTGCAAATATGTGGTTCTGCATTCTGATGGTCACTTCTGTCATTGTGTCATTGATGACTGTTGACGGTCTCAGCCACCATGGGTGTTGTTTGTCTGCACATGGCCAAAGGAATGTTTCATTTGCACTGCAGTATTTGGCTCCCCCAATTTATGTTGCAATGGGACACATACACTACTTTGCCACAGATGAGTTTTTGGTTCTGTGACCAGGAATGATCCATGCAGTTTGGCAGTTGCAGCTCTTTCTTTGTCAACAATTACCTTTTGGTCACTGTGATGATGAGGGTGTAGACCCCATTGCCACAATGGTCAAAATGTGCTTCAGCTATGGACCCCACACTTGCCTTTTGGTCACTGTGATGATGGGGGTTTAGACCCCATTGCCACAATGGTCAAACTGTGCTTCAGCTATGGACCCCACACTTACCTTTTGGTCACTGTGATGATGGGGGTTTAGACCCCATTGCCACAATGGTCAAAATGTGCTTCAGCTATGGACCCCACACTTGCCTTTTGGTTACTGTGATGATGGGGGTTTAGACCCCATTGCCACAATGGTCATGGGCTGCTTGCATTGTGGGTGCCACACACATATATGTGTGGCACATGTGCTAGGGGGTCACATTGTATGTTCAATGTCATGTTCGGTGTTGTAGGCATTTGACACAGCCTGCTCACACGCTTGTCATGGTGGTGGGGGGATGTCTTAATCTTGCATTCCCTAGGTTGTGGTGTGCTTGTTGTGTCATGCATTGTCCATCCTATGAGTGGGGGTGGTAGTAGTGGTAGGCATCCAGCCCCCCTGGCTAAGGGTGGTAGTAGTGGTGGGCATCCTGCCCCCTGGGTGGGGGTGGTAGTAGTGGTGGGCATCCTGCCCCCTGGCTAAGGGTGGTAGTAGTGGTGGGCATCCTGCCCCCTGGGTGAGGGTGGTAGTAGTGGTAGGCATCCTGCCCCCTGGGTGGGGGTGGTAGTAGTGGTAGGCATCCAGCCCCCCTGGCTAAGGGTGGTGGTAGGCATCCAGCCCCCTGGCTAAGGGTGGTAGTAGTGGTGGGCATCCTGCCCCCCTGGGTGAGGGTGGTAGTAGTGGTGGGCATCCTGCCCCCCTGGCTAAGGGTGGTAGTAGTGGTGGGCATCCTGCCCCCTGGGTGAGGGTGGTAGTAGTGGTAGGCATCCTGCCCCCTGGGTGGGGGTGGTAGTAGTGGTGGGCATCCTGCCCCCTGGCTAAGGGTGGTAGTAGTGGTGGGCATCCTGCCCCCTGGGTGAGGGTGGTAGTAGTGGTAGGCATCCTGCCCCCCTGGTTGAGGGTGGTAGTAGTGGTAGGCATCCAGCCCCCCTGGCTAAGGGTGGTGGTAGTGGTGGGCATCCTGCCCCCCTGGGTGAGGGTGGTAGTAGTGGTAGGCATCCTGCCCCCTGGGTGGGGGTGGTAGTAGTGGTAGGCATCCAGCCCCCTGGCTAAGGGTGGTGGTAGGCATCCAGCCCCCCTGGCTAAGGGTGGTAGTAGTGGTGGGCATCCTGCCCCCTGGCTAAGGGTGGTAGTAGTGGTAGGCATCCTGCCCCCCTGGTTGAGGGTGGTAGTAGTGGTAGGCATCCAGCCCCCTGGCTAAGGGTGGTAGTAGTGGTGGGCATCCTGCCCCCCTGGGTGAGGGTGGTAGTAGTGGTAGGCATCCTGCCCCCTGGCTAAGGGTGGTAGTAGTGGTGGGCATCCTGCCCCCCTGGGTGAGGGTGGTAGTAGTGGTAGGCATCCTGCCCCCTGGCTAAGGGTGGTAGTAGTGGTGGGCATCCTGCCCCCCTGGGTGAGGGTGGTAGTAGTGGTGGGCATCCTGCCCCCCTGGGTGAGGGTGGTAGTAGTGGTAGGCATCCTGCCCCCTGGGTGGGGGTGGTAGTAGTGGTAGGCATCC